>VZTY01018529.1:0-38051 GCA_013400935.1 Turnix velox
TGTGGGTAGGGTCGGGCCAGCATGTAGGGCCCTCCATGTTCCTCACAGAAGGGAGTCACCTATGACAATCACCCTTCTGTCCTTATGGGTAGAAGCAGTCTTGAGGCTTGGGGGCGATCGCTTCGCCTGAGGCAACTTCATGGGTGAACCTGTCTCCAGACTCTTACTCGTACCCCCCTCCAAATCCAGGGCCTCAAACCTGTTACGCAGAGGCACCTGGGGAGCTGGGGATGGTCGGGATGGGGGATGCCCCTTCCGCCGAGCAGGTATCCGTTTCCACTCCTCCTCCCTTCTCAAATTGCTGCTAGGGGGAAGAAAGGACAGGGGGCTCGCTGTAGCGCTGTCGGCTGGCTGGTTCCCCTTTACCACCTGATTGTAAGGTGGCAGGGGCTGACGTGCTCCATGAGGACACATGAGCTGTGTGCTGAAAATATTTTTAGTTTTATCATTAAATTAGTAATAAGGATTATCCTTAGACGTTTACTGGAAGTCCTTCCTGAGCATAAGAAAGCACGTGAAAATGTTTATTTGTCTGTATACATAACATATAATAATGGCTGCTACAACAATGAGCAGATTAGAGGAAGAGATGAATTTCTGAGGTGAAGAAGTAAAAAATGGTTGCTGAAAGAGAAAATTCCAGAGTGTGTCATAGCGCAGGTAGGTGATTAAACTGCTAGTCAGCAAAAGTGTGTTTGGATTAGCATGCTGAAGAGATATTAGTGGAAACAACATTTGCTTTGCTCAGAGAGAAAAGAGTGTTGACATAAATACAATTGAAAATGGGGATGGTTCTGAGCCTAAGAAGAAGGCATTTCTTACCTGTATGGATAGATAAGAAAGGACTTCCTCAGGTATTATTCAGGAAGTATATTATTCATTTAGTTGTAACAAGAATTTGGGAATCCAGACAAAAGACTGTGTTGATGATGGTTGTCACATTATAGGCCTAAATAGCAGCCAGTATTATAATTTTTTCTACAGTAATTAAAATGGATATAAAAAAGGACTTCTTTTCTTAAAGGCTATGAAAACAGTAAAAAGGAATCAATTAAAATTACCATGGCAACAACTAACAACCTTAGGTGCAAAAATGGAAAAAAATAAAACAGAGAGACAAACCAGAAAATCGAACATGAAGTTCAGCAGTGGCAGATTAAACACCTAAGACTGTCTACACACTTTAGAGTGGGTTTCCATGCCAACTATTTCAAATATAATATCAGATTAGACAACTATTTTCCTGTTGCTGGTAGTTTAAAGATGCTCAAGAAACTGAGGCCTAGCAAAGTAGGAAATAGTAACATTGCACAACAGAGGAATAGAATAAAGAACTGGAAGGGGTATAACAAGCAGAAACTGAAAGAGACAGAAATACAAGTGCATTCATTACAATGAATTTTTCTATAATTAGTGTCTCAGAAAGCACTTGCTAATATTCATATCCTTTATTCACCTAACAGAAAAATTTAGTGATCTGCAGGAGAAGTTTCTATTTTGATAAAAAATTAGCAACATAATTTTGTAAGTCTTTGTGAAAAATATTAATAAAACACACAAAAAATCAATTTTGTAAAGCAGTTGTCTTAGTAGACTTTACACAAATGACTCTTCTGGAGAGAAGTAAATTTTTTTTTAGCTCTTGCTTTATGGTTTTATTTTGCATAAATATTGCATATTTATCATTTTACATAACCAGTCTACCATCAAGCTCTGTTTTACTTTCTTGCAGTTGAATTTAATCCATCATTTCTTGACTTGGATTGATTCAGAAATTATTCTGTACATCAGCCTTGCTTCTATGAAATTGCTTTGGAAAAAAAATGGAAAAAAGTCAATGCTACTTTATCCTTCTGAAAACATGCACTTTAATTCAGTCAATCAATTGAATGCATTTATTGCACAGTGAAACAACTTCATTCCAGAGAAGTTTCAACATGGTAGCATTCTATCACCAGGCAGTGGACAGAATTGTTTTTCCTTTGGAAGCAGCCATATGCATCTCCCAAAACTTTATATTTACATCCTGTACAATCTGTGACCTAGAAAAGACATGAAATTAGCGTTAATTTTACATTGTCATAACACTTCTGTCCTTGGACCACACAGAGCTTCTCTTGCACTGAGTTTTATTCCAGCATAATCATAAAGCTACTCAGCAAACACTGGCCTTGGTGAAGTGGCCTGTCTCCCAAACTTCACTTTCAACAGCAGCACAGTTAGACCTTTTTCATGGTAAACTGACAAGAGTTGTGCTATCTTTACAGGTAAAAGTGCCAATATGTTTACCTCTTCTTGTGAAAATTAGCACTTCTTCAATTGCCACTAAAACGTTAAATGTTGTCAAAACTGGCACTGGCAGTGGCCGTCTCAAACAAGTGTGTTGTGTTGCTTGTTATCCTGCAGTACTATTCTGTCAGAGCTTGGTCCCTACAACTTTGTTATCAGGAGGGTGAGGCAGCCATAAATATCCTCCTGGATCCTACCTGCTCAGACAGCATCTGCCTTGCTTTTCCACTGTTAGTATTCTCCTCCCTTCTCCCTCCCCCACAGCAGTAGCAGTCAGGGACTTGTCATCCCATCCTGGGGATAACAAAGTTTAGTTGTGCTGGTGGTGGTGACAGTCTTGTGACACTTCTGTCAGACAGCATTCCTTCAGATTTGATTTCTCTTTATCCCTTTTTTCCCCACAAACTCTCCTCACCTCTGACTGGTGTAGCATTTTCTTTCTCCCTCTGAAAATTCTGCAACTCTCAGTGACTGCAAAATTCACCTAGAGACATGCTGCTCTGTCTTTCTTCTGTCAATGGCTGAAGGAACTCTTGTAATAAGACCTCCCATAATATGGAAGATTGCAGGCACCCTCCCTCAATCTATAGGGCAGTTTGTAATTTCAATCTGTATATACAGACCCAGTTGGAGAATTTTATTTCTGCACAGAACTGAGCATTATCGCAATGGATAACACACTCATAGCTCCAAATTATTTTTCATGGTCTGGTAGGCACTCGAGTTTATCCAGCTAATACTAACACCACCATATTTAGCATTAGAATACTCTCTTGTTTCTTCCACTATATTTTTTTTGTCATAGCAAGCATGACTCTAACTCCTGCAAACTCTGATTTGCTCAGTGCTAGTGATTGCATCTTTTAGCTAAATAGCCATCTCATGGATACTTAATGATGACTGCAAACTTCATCACTAATGCTGGATAAATTAATTTTCACCTTTGTAAACTCTGAAAAATAGACTGAATTAATGAAAAGGAGCACACCAGGAACAAAAATAAGCAAGGCAAAGTAGTTTGACTCAGAAGCTAACTTTTTCAAAGTGAGTTATTTAAGCAAAACAATTCAAAATCCTGTGAAATCTGAGGACATACAGAATTTTAAAAAATAATATTTTTTTCTACAGAATCAGGTATGGTTGTGTTATTTGATATCAATATCCGTCTTCCCCTCCTCCCCCAGAAATAGCAGAACAAAGTCTTCATAAGTGCATTTCCTACCCACTCAGTAGAAATCAGGTCAAGCCTGCTTGCAGCTAAATTAGCATTCAGATCAAGCTCAGTTAACTTTCATTCCCACCCAAACACCCTATAACAGGAGTCAGTCTAGGCTTTTCACAGCACAGCAGATTTTTCCCATCCTTTCCACGTTTGCCCACTTGTAAAGGTGCGCTTTCAGTTCCTCTGACTTGCAAGTATAGCAGCCAGAAGCAGTCCGTGACAGGTCAATTTTTTCTCAGAAGTAGTGAGTCATCCACATCCAACTCCTGATTCCTTCCAGACTGAGTGTTATTCACCTCAAAGGGGCTGAACACAAATTACATACTGTCTCAAAAAAACCCAAACCCAATGGATCAAGTGAAGTAATGTTGCACTGGAAAGAAATGTGACAATTTTTTTTGTTTGTTTTTAAAATCCTTTGAAATACACAACACGTTAGACATTAAAAAGTTACATTTTTGATCAACACAGAGGAATATTACTTGATCAAAATTCAACATACAGACATATGCTATTTCAGTTCAGGACATGGCTAAAATAAAATCAATAGCTCACTTAAAATCTACTATGTTACTCCTTTTGGTAGATCTCCTACCATCAGAAAGTCATGTTTCAAGACATTGTGACTCTAGAGAACAAAAGAGAAATCCTTAGCTTTCAAGTTTAGGAGCATCTTCTCAGTGTCTCTCGGAACAGCATTTCCATAGGGAAGTGAGATTAGATGCCACTTCTGCGTAACTCCATCACCCTTTAAAGAGCAGACAGAAGAAATGTCAGTAGATGGAGCTCCCTTTCCCACAGAGAAGTTTCCCTGCAGAAGGAAGCTGCATTTGCAGGCACTCTTCCAGGCCCCTGGAAGATGAGATGGCCCTCGACAAAATATAAACGTGTAAGAATGCAGCTTTTACAGCACGTTACTGAAGTGCAGAAGGGAGGACAAGACAGAACACAGAACTGACACTGTTTGTCAGCACAAGCTGTTTGTTTCTTCTTATTTTCTTCTTTTTTTTCCCTAGTCATGAGGAATGGTATAATTTTCACGTTATATGCTTAGCTCCAGAGCATCTTGTACTCAACAGTAAAGCACTCTATTATTCATGCTTGGACTGAAGGTGGTGCTAATATAAATTTGTCTATTTTCATCATATTCACTGCTGGGATACATGCAGTACAGCTTTGCAGATGACAATCAGGCTGACAGTTTTTTCTTTCATTATTGTTCTGGTTAAATAAATATGCAGATCATTGATTTATTACTAAAGAGTTCTTCAGTTTTGTCTCTCAACTAGAAGTTGTACAGCACATAAAAGATCAACCTATTTTAGGAGATTCATGAATCTGATTAATGGAAAAACATATGTGGTATAGAAAAATCCGAGAATCACACATGTAAGGTAAAAAATAATCACAGCAAGAATTTATGATACATCTGAATAGTAATTTATTTCATGTGAAGAATTTCTGTTGCCCTTGAATAGGTATCCCAAGGGAGCTTCTTTGACTGCCATTTTCACATTTGACTCTGGCTGAGTGACTACAGTATTTTTCAAAAGTCAGGCCACATAATAAAACTTGAGTAATTTTGTCTGTTGTTAAAAGATCAGATCTGGCCTGGGAATCATGAATATCACAGTAAAATCAGCTCCTCTGAGTGTTTAAAAGGCACAAAGAACATACGTCTTCTGATTTTATACATCTCCATATGGCCTTTCCAACATCCTAATTTCTAAGCTTCTCTCCAATATGCCTAAAAAAAATCAAAAAAGGCTGATTACCACATTTATGTCCATCTGATATGATGCACAAACTTAGCCCATCAAAAATTTTAAAAATTTTCTGTTGCTCAGTGGAAAGGGCCAAGTGCAAGAGGTATTTTATTTGTGTAAGCAAAGTATATGCACAGAAATGCTACTTGACTTCACTATGCTGCCTCTGTGTGCAACACCCTTAGGCTCAAATCTTTTGATAACTTTCTCATTCTATCACTTCTAAAATAAACAGGAAACCCACTTTCAATTATGACCTGGCATATACATCCATGTGACAAAGGTGGTGTTTGGAAACATGCTTGAACAGTAAGGCACTGCAGTTTTCAGTGGACCGTGGTGGTGCAAGGTTGGTATTATCTATGCTCTCTGCCATTCTGCCATTTGATCTTGGGAAACATGGTAAGCCACCACCCATTTGTTTTACAACCATGAACAGTAAAGTGCAGTACTAGGCAGAAGACAGGAATAGGAGGCACTTGTGACAATCCCTTCAGGACAAAATTGAGAACCACAACAGATAGCAGGAGTCCTTAGATCTCCCACAGGTACAATGATGTGGTGCATTACTGCAAGACCTTCACATCACCATTCCCAACCTCTGGCCTTATTGAGACCAGAAGGTAGGGACAACAATAAAAACTATGCAGCTTTGTCATTTTTTCCTGTAGCTAGCCTCAATGAAAGGAAAACTGATGCTCCTGAGCATGCACATTGCCACTGCTACTGAGCACTGGTTTTAGACTGTCACTGCTGTTTCTTTTACACACACCAAGTCTTGACTTCTTTTATGAATGCCCCAGAGCTGAGCCACCTGCTTCTTTCACTGAATAGTCTAGCCAGCACTGGTTTCACTAAACATCAAGAATATCAGTAGTTACAGGACTGACTGACCCTTCCAACCAAGGAGACAAAACTTAAATTCTTGTTTGGATAGATACAGCAAATACATGCAAATTTTAGAGGAGTAACTTTTTTCCATGTTAAACTTGATCCAACCAGTAGTTACTAAGAAAGTATCAAGAGGCCAGAGTTCCTCATCAAGGCTACTCCTTGAGTCTACTCACTTAGCATCCTCGGTTTGTACAACTGTTTGTTTAATTTCCATGGATAATACAAAGGCATAGGCCTTATATAAGCTTCTGTCAAATACCAGCCCTATTATTCAAAACCAAGTTCAGGAGAATAAAATCTGCACTGAGGGAGATTTCAATTAAAGAAATTTTAACTCAACAATTACAAAAATATTTGTTGCAAAAACTAATGCTGTATAGAATAACATTATTAGACCCATTAAAATTTGTTAATTTTATCTCAACAATTGGAAAAGCAGATAGAGAAATGTGTGGTGCTCTAGCCATACTTGTTTGATAGCCAAGTCTCCTTTGTAAAAATTCTGCCTTGCCAAAAGTCAGTTTTAAATGTATAAATCAATTACTTTTGTTTTGTAATGATAAATATCTCAAACAAGGGTGATATACCATATTGTCTTGTGTAAGAGTTTTAGATATGATAGGAATGTAAATTTATGAGAAATTTTTTGCTTCAATCACATATTTTGAACAGCAAGGGTAGGCAGAAGGCAATAGTCCCAGGAGTTTTCCATTTTAGTTGGCAAATCAAATAGCATTAATATAAAAGCCTTATTTTTTAACTTACTGTTATCTATCTGTTCACGCACACTTTACAACAAAAGACCAATGGCTACTACTACTTCTTAGGCAAAGTAAACATTGAACACTCCTCATTGGGGTTTCTTAGCTTTTCTTCAACATTGTCATGAGGGGAGATCATAAAATGAAAAAACAAAAAAAAGTTATGGGAGACAAGAAAAATTGTGTTTACTATTAATGAAAAATACTTCAGCTTTAAGTCCAAGAAAGCTCTGTATATACCAATCTTAGCCATACCTTCCTATTTTTTTTCTACCTCCAATTCAGTCACATATATCTGAAGGGAGCTTACATATATCTAATTTCTATTTACATTCAGTTTCTAAATCCTAATGTTCTATGCCAATGATAGACAAAAATTATCATTTCCTCCACTCAGCATGAGTGTGATCTGTGAAAGGTTCAAATTATTTCAGTTGGTATGAGTGATACAATAACTTTCATGAAGGTATAAGCAGATTTCACTTACCTCTATTATGTAGTTAAGGAAAATTTTTTCGCAAATGACAAAGCTACTAGTTAACTTGTCACAGCAGTTTTAGACTGCAGTCTGGTATACATACATCTTCCAAATGCTAAAGAAATTCTATTAAGTCCTACTACCTAAGAATATGTTTTAACATGGCTCTTTTATTTACTGTACAGTACCTTTGGTAAATTAACATTTAGGAAAGTGCAAGATGTTACAATATTCTCATTACTGCTATTCAAAAAGGTAAGAATAAAGCATGATAAACAGAAATTACAAAACAGATTTTTTAAAAGGGGAAAAAAAGAAGAAAAAGGAAGATCCAGGGAAGTACAGATCAGCCAGTCTCACCTCTGTGCCAGGCAAGCTCATGGAGCAGATCCTCCTGGAAACTCTGCTATGACCAAAAAGACTGTGGAGACCCAGACTGTGGTTCTGCACATGCCTGACATGAAGGCTGCTACAAAAAAATCTGAGGAGACTCAGACTGAGCCCCCAACCCGAGATGCTGGTGTGCAGGTCTCAGGCTGTACCGAGTGCCAGAGTCTGGCCCATTCAGTGCTCGGTTAGGGAGGTAGTGATTGTGTTTGATGCGAACAGGTTAACTTCTTGCTCAGCCTCATAGCTGACCTGAAGGAGGAAGTGGAGAGGCTGAGGACTATAAAAGAATGTGAGAGGAAGATTGACTGGTGGTGTCAGTCCCTCTGAGCCTCAGGTTCTCGGCACACAGCTGAGGCTCCTCATGGGGAACGTCAGCCCCTGCCACCTTACAATCAGGTGGTAAAGGGGAACCAGCCAGCCGACAGCGCTTTGTCATTCATGGTTCTAAAAACAACAGAATATGAATTTTTTTTTTTAATATTTCAGGCATCAAATAATGGAAGGAAAGCAGAATATCTTGTGTATTTTGCCACCGTCCAGATTTTGCAAACTATTGTGGTTAGTGAAGGACTAGCATTCTAGCTTTGGGTAATGTATACACACTGTGTACACAATGTCTAATTATAGATATTAATAAATACGTATGCAAGTATATATCCAAAATATATCTCTGTATGTCACATTTTAGTTTAAGTATACTTTTATGGGTCTTTCATCTAAGGGGAAGAAAAATACAACAGGAAACTTATAGAGAACTTACACTTTTCCATTAAAATACAAATAATATGATGGGATTCCTAAACAGAACTTTCTTGAAAAGAGGTGACAATTACAGAAATATCACCAAAAATTTATGCAGATATCTTTGACAGTAGGCAACAGTTTTTAATTAATTGTCTCATAAAGGTGAAGTAAATCCAGTCTCGTGATGTCTATGTGGACTCAACCAAGACAATACAGTTTTCCACCTCTTTGATAAGCTGCACACTTTGCTTGCCTCCAAACTCATCAATATAGGTTTATGTTTGATTTTCTCTTTACCCATATCAGACTGGTGGAGCCCGATTTCGGAGTACTTTCTACTTGGCTTTCACATCCTCAGCTTTCACCCTGAACTAGCATTACTTCTGTGCCACAGTGGCAGAACGGTAGCTTGTGAGCTGCCTATAAGGGGGAATAAGGTTAACTTTCTTCTGCATGTTACCTCATTGAGAAAATTTGAGACTCCCTTGTCAATTCCCACTTAGAGAGCACAGGGCATAGCAGATCTCCTTTTGTGACATATTGAGATTTTGCCATAGTATGACCCCTCTACTCTTGTTCTCTCTCTGCTGCTGAGACACTCTGTGGCCATTCTGTGTGGACTGGTTTAGAATAGAGAATGATGAAGCTTTATCCATATTAGACACATTATTGTTCAATATGTGAGGATAATTCTTTTTAGATTCACAGAAGCTAACAAAGGGCTTTTCTAAATAGAGCTTGAAAGAGTCTTAAAAATAAATCTGAGGCCTTAATGCTTTGTAATTATCTTGTCTGTTATCTCATCTGCCACTTAATCTTTCATGCTTTCTCTTGATCTTTTAACTACATGTGGAGTTTTGCCATTATTAAAAAACATAGCTCTTCAAGCAAATTCTGAGAATTTTAGAAGTTTTTTTCCTTCTGAAGCTTCACAAAATTCACTTGAGGGAAATTAGTTTTGAATCATCATAACAGAGAAGATCACCAGCTATTTTAAACTTGAAAATAGAACCTAGTTATGTTATTGCATAAGAGTTCCTGAATTTAAGGTAGAAAGTTTTTTCAACTTGCCTGAATCCCAAAATGATGTTTCTATTACTTTCCTGCATTAAACTGTGTACATAGTTTTATTGCCAAGACAGATCAGCACTAAACTGACCTTGGAAGGTACTTCTTTGTAGAGATAAATTTCCAGGTTTTTCTGAGGAGAGAAGATACAAACTGGTGCTGAGTTCCACAAAGGATTAGATACACCGGTTCAGCAGCATTGGCTTATAGTCAGCACATCATGTAAGAAACATAATATGGTTTCAGTCTGTTTTAGTGTGGTTTCCATTCATATTTTATAATAGGTAATCTAAAATCATAGATAATTTCTTTAAAGCTACTGTTAGAAGTTGAAGGGGCCCAGTACTTGGTTCCTCTTTTATTTTGACAGATTAACTCTTCATAATTGTGTACCTAGTGAGATGGCAGAGATAAGATGATTACCTTCTGCTTGCTGGTTTTTTTATGATAATGAAGGCTAGAAATTATCATCAAATGTTTGGTCAGTTTATTAAACAATTTCCCCATCTAACACCACCCTCACAAAATATTGTCTTATGCTTAAGTGGAATTTTGTACCTTTTGCTACATGCTCATGGCCTTCTGTTTTGTCACTGGATACTACTGAGAAGAGTCCAGCTCCATCTTTTTCACTCCCTGCATCTAGGAACTATAAGCAGTGGTGAAATCCCCCTCAGCTTTATTTTCTTGAAATTGTACAGACCCAGCTCTCTCAGCCTCTCCTCATAGCACAGATACTACCGTTCCTTCAGTGTGTTCATTGCCCTTTTCTGGACACTATCCAGTAGCTCCATGGTGGTTTTTGCATTTGAAGCTTTACTGTCCTGACAGAAACCAAGGCAAGGCATGCAAACAACAGATGGGTATCATTTCTCTAAAATGGCTTTTGTGAAGCAAATAGCCTGTTCCCAGAATAGATTAGCAACCCTCCCAGCCATGGCCTCCCAGCCATGAGTCTGGGGTGGAGGGGTCAGACTGCAGTTGTAGGGAAGTGTCATTCAAAGGCTGTGACTCAGATCAGGAGCCTTTCGGACAGCAGCAGGAGTGACCAGCAGGGAGAGGTCTGTCAAGCATGGCCTCTGTGCATGGCACCTGGCTTTGCTCTAGCCTTGCTCTGGTGCTTGGAACGGGGATACTGGGAGAGTCTAAGTTAAAAGTCTCTGTTGCATCATGTACATAAATGAAGTTCACATCATACTTCAAGACATTTGCCTCTTCTCCTCTTTGAAACAGTTAGCTATGATTCTTGATTAAATTTTGAGAGATTTTCTGAGAAGCTTTGAGGCTATATTCAATGTCCAGGAAGGCCATCAGTCATGCTCTCTATGCCAGCATGTTGGAGTTGAGGACGAGTCCATCTGCTAGGCTGCCCAGGCTACTGTGTTCTCCTGTGACTTTCTGGGCACTGGCATTGGAGGTTCTTGTAGTTGCGTCCCTTTCTGCAGGCCCCCTTCTCCCATCGTTGGGCTTGTTGTTGGGCAGTCTGTGTCATTCGAGCCAGCACAGGGTACCTGCGGTACATCTTCAGGGAAGATGAAGAAATTGTCTGGGAGCTACAGAGGTGCCAAGGGTTTCTGTGCCCTCCTCATGTGCAATGCCCTAGGACAACCTTTACAAAGGCTCTCCAAGTGGAGGTCCACATTCCTGCTGAATGCCTGCTTGTGACACCACTTAAGTCTCTAGTGCTGTGCCCCTACCTTCGCCCCACACAAACAGAGAGCACCCCAAAGCAGGAGAGCCCCTGCTTCACACAATGTTTAGCACTCTCTAGTGGCTTATTTAAGGCTCAAGATTTAACTTTTGGCTTGTCTGGTCACATGGTTTAAAGTTTTGTGCCTCTGAGTTGTGTCTTAAGATAGAACAATCTCTCTCACCCTGTCCTCACAAAGGATACTCTAGCTCCTTCATCATGGTCACTGCCTTTCTCTGGTCTCTAATCTGTATCTGTGTAGAATGCAGGTACTGGACACAAAACTCCAGGCATGGCCTCATCAGTACTGAGGAGAGACTAAAGATCACATCCCTGGAAGCATTCCTCCTAATGCATCAAAGACACCACTGGCCTTTTAGCATCCTTCAACGCCTCCAAGTGCTTTTCTGCAAACATAAGATTAAGCCCCTGTAGAATGCAGGAGGTCTCAGTCAGCAATTTTAGAGCAGCCTCTGTGGGTTGCAGAGTGAGAGTGTGTGGGGTTTCTCCGATCCTTTTGTTAAGGATCTTGAGGAAGCTTGCAAGGGTAGTCTGAGGAAGAGCTTAAGACTGTGAGTCTGGTTTAGGTCCAGCAATATGTTGAGGGGATGCAGTAAAGAGATATTGCTGAATTTCTTTACTACAATATCACACTCAGCCCATGTCCTACCTAATGTCCTCCACAAGCCAAGCCTCTGTGTGTCCAGCTGTCCCAGAAACTGGTGCATGTGGTTGTTCGTCTCATGGTGCAGGGTCTGGCATTTCCACTTGCTAAACTACACAAGGTTCCTGTTGGCTCATTTCTCCAGCCATTTGAATAATACTGTTAAAAGAAAGAGATTGATTTAGAAAATGTGAGTGGTAAGGCAGTGAAAAGAATGTCTTGACTTTTAAATCTCTTTGAGTTTTAAATTCAGTTGAACCAATTATTTTTCAGTATAGAAAACCTGGTTTTGGTCTGGGTCCTGCATTGAGGAGCTACCAGTCCAGGTAACAGTTAAGATGTTCTGCAGTGAGGTTCATGCCCTCCAAGCAGGGGTGATCCATACAGGAAGGACTCTATGTAGAAAAGCTGTTATGAATGAAAACAGAAATATTTCAGCTTTTAGAGTACACCTCTCATAGCAGTGAATTATTAACTAATATGTTTTATAGTAGGAAAAACAAATTTCTAACCTACTACCTAAACTATTATAAAGGCAGCATTCTCTCCTTGAGGGTATATAATAATAATGTCCCAGAGAGCTACAAGACCATTTATCTGTATTCCAAGAATATTGCAGCAGAGAATAAAGGTACCTTACGCATGAGCAATAGCCTCATGATATAAAACCATATTGCTTGGCACATACAAGTGTATTTTGGAATGATTTACTGATGACTTTTCATTTTGTCATGGAAATGCAAGCTGTCATGGAAATGCAATGTTCCAGTTGGCAATTGAACAAAAAATTTATCATCACTTTTTCATGTTATCTCAAAATTTGTTAAATTGCATCGGTTGTCTGTGAAAAATGTCTTGTCATTAGGAGGTACATAAAGAAATCCAGGAAGCAGTCAGCTAGCTTTTAAAGGAGAAAAAAAAAAGAGAAGCTTGAAGTATTTTTTAATACCAAAGGCAGCTACTGAAGACACATCCCTAAGTCTTGTAGTTTTGCAGTAACAGTTTCTTCTCCTTTTTAAGTACACTGTGCAAGTACCATACAATCAACAGAGAAAATTGAAATCAGTAATGAGGGAACAAAGTAATAAAGTAGGACAAAATACATCATCATACTGGAAAAGCTCTTTCTTTCTTTGATAGATAAATGATACACAATGATATATGCAACAAAAATGCAGCAACATTTGGAGATTAATTACATTTTGTATTTAAAGTTTTTAAATGTTTGAAAACTAGCTTGTAACAGACTAGTGTATTGAAAATAAACTTATTTCTGCAGTAGATTTCAACTCAAATGCCACAATATCATGTTATGACATGTGAGACAGCATGTTAAAATGAATATACACAAAACCAAAGCTTCCTGGTCTGCTTTTATTGCCTAAATTGAATGAAAAAGAAAAAGTGGGAGGCTGTAAAATTTGTGCAAATAAAAAGTACTTTTATTATGCAAGCTTTTAGGAATGGGTTTAAAAAATGTGGTTTTTAGTCTGACTGTATCCCTTTTAGTTTGTGAGATCAGGCAAAAAGCTTCTTACACCTACACATCCTTATAAGTTTCAGCAAAAATAATGCTGCCCTGAGGGTTTGAAATTGCTAAGGTAAGTAGATTTACATTTGCCAAAGTTGTGGTTTTTCCACTTTTAATTCTCCAGAAGTTTCAGAGAGAGGAACTGTCTATACAATCAAAATAAAAATATTATCTGTATGATCAAATTGTCTATATGATCAAAATAAAAGATTACGTTTATTTTTTACCAAGAAGAGCACACTATAAAAGAACCTGAGAAAAGACCATTTTCTTTTCACAGCAGGCTACAATGACAACAACTGAAAATGAGATATAGAAGTTATATATAAATTGATTGTATTTTAGGAATTCTTAATTCAATAAAACTGCTGTCACATTACAACATAAAAACACTTCCTAACTGTGAGAGAGTCCTAATGTCTATCCTGAGTAATGACTGCTTTGTGAAGCAATCAAATAATATTAATTCCTGTTGCTAAAAGGATCAAATTGTTTCTCAGAACAATTGAAAGTAGTGTCTGGTATCTATATCAAATAATGTTTATAAATATCAAGTCTTGTGTTTGGTGCATGAAAGACATTCTATTGGTAAACAGATAAAAACATATAAATTTTTATTGTTCAATATTGCCCAGTGTTTAGGGCATTATTTAATGGTGTTGGGCTGCAATCCTTATCTAATTTAAATGTGATGAGATGTTTTAGTGAGGCCAGCAGTGAGATCTTGTTGGGATCATTTTGCATGTTATTAGGTCTTTTCCCTTTTCCGTATTGTTACTGAAAAACTGCAAAGATCTATGTCTTCATTCATTTTGCTGTCTTCCTGAGATGACCCAATTCCTATTTTTGTGGACAATACATTCTTAGTGATGCATCTGTATCCTAAACCTCTGAAGAGACAATAATGCAGTTCCACTGTTTTGAGTGAAGAGGTACTTTCCCGAGGCCATTATTTTTACTCCTCAGGTATGTTAGTACCACTGCTAATAGGTCAGTGACTTAAGTAACATAATGTAATCAATTCATGTCATAAAAACAAATATCCTTAAATATATAAGGAAAAGTTACTTTATGTTATCAGTTTGTCCTTTGGGACCTTAGCACAGGGCTTCCTGTAACACTTTTACACATAGATGTCAAATTCATTTAACTACAACATGCAATCTCAAGTCACAGCCCAAGACAGTAATGACAGAAAATGTATATGGAGTATCACAGGCTATTTTTGAATTATTCTTCACAGCTAAAGGAGAACTCATGGTTAATCAAAGCCAGACTTTCTACTTTACATGCATTTCTGCAATAAAATTGAGGCTGCATGTGATTAATGCTAACATTTACCAATTTTGTTTTGTTTTGTTTTGTTTTTTTATTTTTTTTTTAAATTTAGCTTTTCATTCATAATATAAAAATTCCAGGTGGGTATACCTTTCTTTACTACAGCCTGTTCTGAGCAGTTTGTGAGGCAGCAGGTTATATGATTCTGTGCTTTTAAAGAGGAGTTTATACTGTTATTTTATTCATTTTAGGAACAGGAATATTTCAGGAAAAGGTTTAGAGATAAATAATTCTGTAACTCTGCAGCTCACTCAGCTACTCTACAGAGCAATGCACAGCCTTATTTGTAGACAGAATGTGTTTGATGAAGGACTTCCCATCATAAGCTTTGCACAGATCATTCTTAGAAAGAGTCTGGAAGAACAGGAACCGTGGGAGCCTTCTCTTTGTGCCTGAGCAGGAGGTGTCTGGATTCATAAAGTTCCTTGTCAGTGCTGCACTGCTTAAGGCTTCCCCTTCCATGGGTCATAAAAACCCATAACCATAGGATATTTTCACAGTAAAATAATTTTGATCTGATAAGTTGATCCTTTTTTTTTAAATAGGAATGAAGGAACACAGTTCACTGCCTTTAGATAGATGAATAACTTGTATGTCTCTCAGATGTAGTGCCATGAAAGAGCTTTGTCCTTTCTGTTTTTTTAATGAGAATACCTTTTCTTTGGTTTTTCATTATAATGCCTGGATTTCCAAATACATCTTCATTTATCGTTTCAATGCAGTGCTTAGTTTATTCACCAGGGGTCATCAAAGGTCTGGATTTTCTTTGCCTACTGAGGCGAGCTGAATAATGGCATTTCCCAGCTTTCTTCAGGACTTGGCATTTAAAAAATGTTTGTGTCCCTCTTACAGTCCGAATGGAGAGCCTGTGATAATTATACAATCCACTCTAAAGACTTATTTCAAATATTTAACATCACAATGGTTATTTGGCAGTCTGAGTAATAAGATTGAGAGTTGTTTTTTCCACATTATTGTTATTCTAGGAGTGAATTTAAATTTTCCTTTCATGGTATTTAAATTAATCTGTAAGCAAACACGGGACAAATAACAGCCGTTTGTTTCTTCCTAATTGTTAAAGTAATTACATAAAATGGAAAAACTTGCATTCTGTACAAATCTGACATCCCTCTCAATTCTGGACTGTTTAAACAGCAGAGATATTTAGACTTTTCAGGCCTGCATTTGTTATAGCCTCTGACAAAGTCAGCAACAATAAAGAACTCTTCCTAGTACAGCACATCTAGGAGCTAGTTTTGAAGTATTGGGAAAGCTGCATACTGTTGGGAATAACGGATGCATTACAACACAATTGATGCTACCTATAGTCTTTTGTCACTGAAATGCTGGAGGAAGTGCTTATTGTACATGTTATTGCTGAAGTACCAGGTACTATGTGCTTTCCATCAACTTCTAAGACTCGTAGATTTGACGAAAAATGGTTTATCTCACTTTGTCAGGCACTTAAGGATTCATTTGAGTCAGTGAGAGGTAACTTTCTGTTATATGCTTGTATTATCATGTATCTGAAATACATGCACTCATATTAAAACTTATCCTATAAGTAGTATTTTTCTCTCCTTTGTAGATTTTTTTGTTTTCAAAGACAAATGAGGTTCATACTGAGGTGTCCTATCGTTGAATCAGTGAAGCACTAACAAATTTTCTCTTTTCCCTTTACCCTATTTTAAGTGCATCTGCAAGGACTTCTGCCTTTAGTATCTATGTCACCTTGCTTTTCAAATTGACCATTGTTCAAACATATTTGAGGCAGACATGTCTACCAGAAATATTTGCAGATAGCCAAGTTAGGAAAGTAAAATCTAGTGTTGTCATGACACCCAACACGATGTTTCAATAAAGAGGCATATAACACAGTTATATCATTGCCAGAGTGGGATTTTTTACAGCCATGTTTTTTGCACTTCTGTGCTCTTATTTGTAATACATTTGTGACAATTTCATATCAACAAAATGATACAAATTAATATTGTATATATTGATAAAATATACATTAATGCATATAAATTAAGTATATATATGCTTGCCACTACTTTAGGTTTCTGCTCTTTAAAGCTATATCTTTTTTTATCTGCATATATCACTGAAATCTACAAATATTTTTATGTTGAGAAGAATCAATTAGTCTAAATCCTGTGTTAAAATTTATTCCATAATGAAAAAAAATGGTGTGTCATTACCATAGGAGTTCCTTCTTAATGGGAACAGAAGGCCCAATATGCAGACCAGACACCCTTCTTAGGAAAGCCAGCTGTCTCCTTTAGGCCTGCCTGGGTCAAAGCTCTTAAGAAAGAAAGTCTGCCCCAGTACAGACCTCCATTACTGATTTTTCAGGTAGATGGTGGTAGAGTTGCAACAAGAAGTTTGTGGGCAATCAAGAGAGGCTTCAAGACCTTGGGACAACTGGTTAAAGGATCAGGGGCCACAAGTAGTGACTACCTCTGAACTTCCAGTTGCAGCAAATGAATAAGGAACAAGCAGGAAGATCAAACAAATCAATACCTTGCTCTAAGCCTAGTTGTCACTGGCAGAAATTTGTTTTTGTATGATCATGACAGTTTTCATGACACAAAGACTCCTGTCAACAGACAGGGTAGGCCCTTCTGAAAGAGAGAAAAAGATGTTTGAATGTTGTTAGCAGAGTTCACTGAAAGTGCATTAAGCTAGATCTGAAGTGGGAAAGGATAAAAACAGTTTCAATAGAAATTAGCCTGGGAATGTATTCCAGTGTTCACAGGACAGTGCGCTTGTGAAATTCTTCATTTTGCCATCTCAGTGGAGGTAGGGATCCATGCAGCAATAAAGACTCAGAATTGGCAGATATTCTAGGAACCATGGGAAAACCAGAGAACTGTGCTTCTCCCTCCAAAAGGCAGTAGGATCAGTAGCCTAATTGTGGTACATACACATCAGTGCCTGCTGAATGGGCAACAAACAATAGGAGCAGGAAAACTATAATGAAAACATGGTGGGATGACTGGCACAATCAGAATGCTGCAATGGATGTCTGCTAACACTTCAGAAGGGATAGACAAGGAAGCAGAGGCAGTGCCATAGCTCTTTCTATTATGGAGCATTAGGATTGTCTAGAGCTTAATGACGGTGACAATAGGACCCATGGGTCCTTAGGGAACTGGCATGAAGTGGCCAAATCACTGTCCATCACATTTAAAAGGCAGACTGGTGACATTCCTGCTGACAGGAAAAGGGGGAACATAACNACATAATCTACCTAGACTTGTGCAAGGCATTTGACACTGTCCCACATGACATCCCAGTCATCAAACTGGAAAAGAATGGGTTTGACAGATGGACCACTCACTGTATAAGGTGCTGGTTGAATGGCCGCACTCAAACAGTTGGAGTCAATGGCTCATTGTCCAAGTGGAAACCAGTAATGTGTGGAATTCCTCAGTACTATTTAACATCTATTTAGGAGATATGGACAGTGGGATTGAGTGCACCCTCAGCAGATTTGCAGATGACACCAAGCTGTGTGGTGCAGTTGATACACATGAAGGAAGGGATGCCATCTAGAGGGACCTCAGCAGGCTTGAGAGGTGGGCCCATGCTGACCTCATGAAGTTCAATCAGGCTAAGTGCAAGGTCCAGCACCTGGGTCAAGGCCAATCCCAAGCACAGGTACAAGCTGGGTGGAGAGTGGCTTGAGTGCAGCTCTGAGGGGAAGGATTTGAGGTGTCAGTGGATGAAAAAATCAACATAAGCTGCCAGTGTGTGCTTGCATTCCAGAAGGCCTACTGAATCCTGGGCTGCACCAAGAGAAGTGTGACCAGCAGGTCAAGAGAGGTGACTTTTCCCCTCTACTCGGCTCTGGTGAGGCCCCACCTGGAGTACTGTGTCCATTTCTGAAGCCCTCAACATAGGAAGGACATTCAGCTGCTGGAGCAGGTCCAGAGGAGGGCCATGAAGATTATCAGAGGCTGGCGCACCTCCCTTATGAGGACAGGCTGAAGGAGTTGGGGTTGTTCAGCCTGGAGAAGAGAAGGCTTAGGGGGGACTTTGTAGTAGCTTATCAATACCTGAAGGGGGCCTACAGAAAGGCTGAGGCAGGACTTTTTAAAGGACATATGATGGCAGAACTAGGAATAATGAATGCAAATTGGAAGAGGGGAGAGTCAGGGTAGATAAGAGAAAGGATTTCTTTACAGTGAGGGTGGTGAGACACTGGAACAGGTTGACCAGAGAAGTTCTAGATGCCCCCTCTCTGGAAGTGTTTAAGACCAGGCTGGACAAGGCACTGAGCATCCTGATCTAGTGGGAGGTGTCCCTGCCTATGGCAGGGGTATTGGAACTAGATGTTCTTTAATGTCCTTTCCAACCCAAACTATTATATGGTTTTATTCCATGATTCTATGGAGTGTTTTCCTCAGTAATCCTGAGAGAACACTGCTGCAATACTACAAAACTGCACCCAGGATAAATTGTATTTCCTTCAGTTTCTCTCTGTGTTTTATCTCACAGGTCTCAGAACAGTTATTTGGCCACACTAAAGAAGAAGCTCATACATACATGTTGTAGAAAACTATTTATCAGAATCAGAAATAAAATGAATGACCAAAAATCTTGTCTCTATCTATTGTATCTAGGAACACAATATTCTTGACAATCATTTTCAAAGAAATATTCCTTTCCCATCTTCTTTTACATTAAAATTCAATGAAGAAAGTAACTAGTCAGAAGAAATTTCTTCTAGCAAAAGGAGAACTTCATATTGCATTTGGAACCATCTCTGGGACAGCTAATTTCTGATGACAAATTCGATGTCTGTCCTGTGAGGGGTTCAATGGAACATATGGTTACATGTGTTTAGACATTTACTGACTATTCCTGATTTACAAAGAAAATTGTTCTTCGCAGTTTGAGATGGAGGGATGTTGGCTTTTTTGTTGATTGGTTTGTTTGCTTTCTGACAGCCAGGCAGATTGCCATTAATTTATGAAAATACAAAAAAAAAGTCAAAAGTAGCATGCTGAGTCACAACTAATGTTATCTGTTTACTTACTGTTTTGTTGTAACAATGAGATATATTGCAGACAATAATGCATTTCTGATTTTCCATTATTTACAAGGCACAGTAATACTGAAGTTGACAATCTGAAGTGTGAGAATACTTTGGTTTGGGACTTATCCCTGTTTTGCTACCATTGGAATAGGTATGATCCAGTATTCCTTGCTTTCATTTTTGTGAAAGACATTTATGCATTCCAAATATTCAGTATTAATTTTACATATTTATGTATTGAGTACTCCTTTCTTTCATTTTGTGAAAGGACACTTACGTCCTTTCATAGATACATATATTAGCATGTAATTCTCTGTGTACTACCCAAAGTAAAAAACATTTCTGTCTTGGAGCAGGAAAATAATGGTGTAAAGAAAACTATGGCAGCAACACAAAATAATAATGTTATGCTAAAATCAGTCTCCTCTGTTATATGACTGTTTTGCAAGACCTTGCCATGCCTCACAAAAGAGCAATGCTTCAACTCATGTGCAGAAGGTATAATGCTATGAGACTGGGATTTGTTTAAGATGCTTTTATTTATTCTCCTTTTCTATAAAGATGTTATAGCTTTCTTAATTAAAGCTCCATTTAGATAGCAATTACTGTATTTATTTAAAGACTTCTGTTTTTCTTGATGGTATTCAGAAAACTTCTGGCTCAAAATTATTTGACTTAGCCTTTCACACATTTTTTTTAATTGTGGGAAACATCACAACTATAAGTGCAAATAATCAGGCTAAAAGCTAGATCTAGATGCCTTAGAGACTTCCACTCCCTAAATTAATTGCTGCACCTCTATGCAAGCAAGTAAAAAACGATTCAGAAAGTTTTGTTTGGACAAAAGTGGAAGTCAGATTAAGCAAAAGAGGAAGTTTCCTGTATAAAAGTAATTAATGCAGTAGACTATTATTCCATTTAAGGGATTGATTTTCTGAGGAACAGGAAAATATACCAACTTTTTGAGGTCTGTAGAAGGAAGGAAAAACAAAATTACTTGTCAGAACTGTAGTACCAGCAAGTATCATAGCATAAAATAGTGAGTAGATACAGTAGCACTTCCTAGTCACAATATTTGCTGACTCTTACAGCAAATCCCTCTAGGGTTTAAGGTAACATGTAGAAAAATGTATAAAGTTCTCTGAAGTATTTATTAAATCTGTTCATTTTATACAATAAGAATTCATAAACTTGAAAGTTTCTTCTCAAGTTTTAAACTATGATGAAGGTTGAGGAGATTTTTCAATACCATAAATCTTTACTCTGCATTTTTTTGCATGTCCTTTACCTGAAATGCTCTGTAATTCCCCTCACAAAATGCTATACAGTACTGAAATTCCTTCAGCTGACTGCTAATGTGAGGCAAACATGCAACTGCACATTTTCACACACATCATATATCCTTACTTTTTTTCCAGGTAACTTTGAATATAAGGGGTTGTTGAATTCTGACAGATCTTGAGTATTCATGTCTTTAAAAGTAGTTTTCTGAGGCATATGCTTTCAAAAACATTTAGGCATATATTCTTCTTCATTTGACTTCCGAAGAAAAAATACATTTGGAATTAAAGGTTAGTAGTTTACTCATTAAGCTGTAATCTAAGATAGTGCAGCTAATACCTTTGCCAGCATGTGCTTTTTGTTCCCTCCTAAATGTCCTCTTTGACTGATAGTTTACTGTTAAGGTATGGTAATTGTATTTTTTTGCTTTTAAGTGATGCTTCAGTTAGAATTTTCCTATATTTCCATTAGACTTCCTTTTTTTTTTTTCATAAATTATTTAATTCTGCTGCTTGCAGCACTGCAGGGACTCCTGATGGTCTCTGCATTTTAAGAAACTATTGCTCAGAAAATTCAAATTATCTTTCCTGACTTGCTATTATTAAACCAAGCACTCTTTGTGTTAACAGCTTTAGATAAGTTCTTCATAATATCCAATGTCAAAAGGGAGTATTGAGAGACTGTAAGTTTGATGTCAGCTAATGCACTGACACACATTGGTTTTACTTCCAAAGTACTTGCTGTATCTGTATGTAAAGTCTTGATTAATTGATTTTGTTAGCATATAAAAACATTTCAATTTATCCCAGGGCTATGATGTTCAGAAACTTGGTAGAGACTGTCAGGCACTTTCTTCAAACCTATGTGAGATTTTTGCTGTTCAGTGCTCTCTCTTATTAATATTGCTAGGATGAAGATATTCAAGGTCAAAAACCTAGCCTAGTATTCACCTCAGCTTCTTCCTTTATTCTGCTTTAAGGAGCTTTGCTGGTGCAATGCTTATAAGAAATGAGTGATTTTCCTGTTCTTATTGTCAAAAGCCCTCAGTGCCTTCCTACCCTTATCCTTGATCTTCATCTTAAACTTTCCAAGACTTTAACTTTCATTTTCTATTTTTACTTCCCTGTGGCTTGAGACAATGCACTGGTATGTTCTAGATGTTTCAATTCTTTTCCAGAAGGATCTCAGTATTGGATATTTTTAATTTGGTCATTTTCTTTTACTTACAAATGTTTGTTTCTTTCTTGTTTAAGGTATTTCCAGATATCCCTGTTGTGGTAGATAGTGCATCTTGCACATTAAAAAAATCACTAGTCATGTTTTTGAATTCTACAGCCAAAATTTTTTTAACCTCTTTGACACTCTAGGAATATGTTTCATTGATCTCTGATACACCAGTTTGTATGTAGGAGATGCTCCATTCAGAGAACAAAAAGAAGCAAAAACTAAATAAAAATATTAAAATATGTTTCTCCCACTGACACCACAGAGGAAAAATTACTTAAACTTATGACAAATGAGATTAAGGATTAATAAATTTTAGCTGGAGTGATAAGGTCACAAACAGGAGTCAAGCTTGTCAAATTGCTCAGGAAGAGGAAGCTGTCTGCTTGCTTCTCTGACTACTATCATCCAGTTGTGTTCCATGAAATGGAAATTGCTAATTTGCAATTTACAGGGAAAAAAACAGGTTTTGGCACTTTCATCAGTGTGTGCTGGCCACATTGTTTGCTTCTCCATCCAGAAGAAGTGGTACTTGTGTTTTCTGTCATTGCTGCCTGCTTTCTGGCATTGCTGCTTGTGTTTACACACCCAGAATATTCCATATTTTAACATCTGTTTCTGATCACACTATCTTGCCTTCAAGAAATAGCTGAAATGAGGGTACCTCTCACATCTAGTAAAGGCTTCATTCCATATTTTAATATCACATTATTTTTAGGATATAGAATTGTAATTAATAATTGTGAACACTGATGCAGCTTGATATTTAGGTCTGACTTGGGGATCCTGACCAAACCTTTCTGTCATGGGTTGCTGGTTTCAGAGATTGTCCAGGAAAGACCCTGAGATGTGGTATTTGCCTGCCACTGGTCACGTCATAAATTGGGGTTTTCAAGTGAAACAAGCACAGATTTTCAGTGATAGCAAATAGGTCCATCCTAGACTCTGATCTGAAAGAATTGTTCAGGGGCTGAGCACTGAGGAACTCTATAGCAGCTGGAAGAACACATAAGGAGGAAGCATTGTGTTTGACTGGTTGGGCCTGTTGTAGCTATAATGATATTACAGCAGAGGTGTATGAAGTGATTAGGTTTATTTTCAAAGGAAAAATCAGATGTTTTTCACTTAAAATAACATGGTAGAAGCATCTCCAGCCTGTACAGCTTTAAGGCTGCTTGCATTCCTTCTGAAGTTCTTCATACACCAAATTGTTATCTGTCCCAATGAATTTTGATATCCCAACCATACAGCAAGCCATAGGGTGTCACCACTCTGCAAGGTGTAAAATCAAACCAGAAAAACCTTTGGAAAAATGCTAGAAGTAAGTTTTACATGAAAAGATGAAGTTCTATTGTTTTCTCATGCTTTTTCTTCTTTATGTAAAGTCAACCATAAACCAATAATCCCAGTATATGGATTATTAAGTACCTGTTTGATACACTGTAATTTTCTGGCATGAGGTAAAAGAATCTGCAGGGAATTTTTGTTTAATATTTACATGTATTCCAAGACTAAATTTTTCAGAGGGTTTAAGTTTCAGCATAAATAATTTTGCTTTGGATTAGGTTTGTTTGTGGTGTCTCCTCAAAAGTGGAGATATTTTATGCTTTTAAATTATTTTCTTTCATAAATACTTTTGCTATCCTCTTCTCACAATGGAATTGAGCAATCTGATATAATAACAGACCACAAAGAGCAGACATTAAAAGATTTGAGAGGAGAGTAAGAGCAGAGTACAAACTTTTGATGCAAAGATCAAGATCCATTATTATATAAACATGATTTGAAGTGTTGTTCTTCTGTTGGAAGCTACAAACAGGGGAAGGAGTTAAGATTTACATGTTTCACCATGTAAAATCAGTTAATAAAAATAGAAAACTGATATAATTACATACAAGAGGTTTAAATGACTAAGCATTAAAAAAATCATAAGCATTGTAGGAAACAGATTAGAAGGCAACTATCATCACGGAATTAAAATTAAATTAAACCAGATCTCGCCTAGGGTAGGATTTAGTGTTAGAGCTTAGAACGAGTTATGCTTACAGATCAATAAGAGTACAGTACCTCAGAAATTTCTTTGAGGTTTCTGCCAGTGAAAAATATTTTGTTGCAACGTCAGTGTTATCTTCCATGGCTGAGAAAAACATATTATATTAAGTGTGCTTGGTGAGCATTTGCAAAATGTGCTCATGAATAGTTACAACTGTTCAAAAACTAAAGCAGAAGAAAAGTACTAGGCTTTATAGCTTTGGGGCAACAGGAAAAAATAAAAATCAACCATTTCTGGGACATTTTGGAATGTGGTCAGAATCCATAATGAAAGAACTGTGAAATCAGGACACAGTTTTACTACAGCTGATCTTGATTCAAAGCAGCCAGAAATTTCAGGAAAAAATTATCATTTTCCCATCACTTGTCATATTAGGGATCTTTATCTTTGCATTCTCTTCCTATTGCAGTCGTTCTACAAATACATATAGCCCATTTGCACTGCTTTACAGTACAAACTGTACAAGAACATGTTTGGAATTAAATCTAAAAAGCTCTTAGATAATAATTATGTTAAATCCTGCTCCAAGATACATGACTCGAATATTCATCAGCATCTATGGCTCTTTTCAATTCTCTTTTACAGAGATTTTGGCACAAGACCACATCAGATTTGACATTTGCACTTTCAAATCCTTTTAGTTTGCAGTTAATGGATAGCAGAGAAAGATGAAAGATGCCCAATACAAGTAGTTTCTTTCAGCATTTCAAAAGAATTACATAGACATAGAATTATCATACAGTGATTACAAAAATGACAGTCATGAAGCTTTCTTCTGGTGCTTGCTTCACAGGTTGTTTTCTGTTGATGTAACATGGAAGAAGCAATGTGAGGGAAGGAATCTCTGTCTAAGGATCTACTTTAAAAATGCCAAAACACAACAAAACCCCCCAAAAACCAGAAGAGGGACCAGTAAGAGAGGGCTTTGTCTCTGAGATTAAATTACTAATAGTTTTGGTATATGCTCTCTTTCTCAGCTGAATTTAGGAATGCATTATCATGTCAGTCCAGACTTCACTACAGTTTCAATGTGGAGATGAGGCCATTTTGTCCTCAATTCATCTCACCTTTTAAGAGTGAGATGTCCTCACTTCCTCTCACTTCACTCACATTTAGATCACCTTATACTGCCATGTGTTCCTGTGGCAGGTCTTTTGGAAAGCAAAGAACATGACATAGGTAACAAATTTCTATGCATCTGCCTGCAGATAGTTTGGAATTCCTTTCTAGGCGCTTTATATTATTTCTCAGGACAAAGTACAACTGCTGCCAGCCGTCTAGAAAAGCAAAACTCATCTAAGAGTTTTTACAATAAAGTGTTATGAATCCTTTAAGTCAATTCTCCAAGGGATTGGATCTGAATCCACCTAAGGCAGAATATCTGCTAATACTGATCTATGTCAGCCTGCCTTCAGGGACTTCAGATAAACTTGTGTGGTATTATAATAACCCTCATTCAGCAAGGACATCCATAAACAGTACCTGTGTATCATTGAAGGGATAAAAATCCCGTGAGCTCATTTTAAGTTTGACCGTACTTTTATTGCTGCTGTTGTCATTTCTTCAAAACAGAAACCAAATCTTTTAGTCTACCAGTGCACACAGGTAATATATTAATTATAAAAAACTCTTTACCAGTGCAACTTTTCAAACACAAGTAAGGCACACATCACATTTTTGCTGAACCCAAGCAGAATGCATTGTCCCAGTATTAGCACTGAATTAATTCCACAGAAACAGATAAGGTGATGCCACTTCAAAGTTAGGGTAATTTAGCTTAAAACTAGAACCATCAAACCTAAAAAAGTCAAAGTCTGCAAACAAAATTAGCATTGTTGAGCAATTTTCAGGACTGAGAGGGTGAGCCAGTTTTGAAAGATCACATACCAATTAGATGAGGCATACCAACAGTCTCAAGAGCGTTGGCACAGTTTCTTGGAATCCTGTGACTCAGCAAGTTTATTTGGATTGGCATGAAAGAAAGACTGAGGTTTTTTAATAATTCACGTATTTTTGCATCTTGTGCAACTGTTGTATGTGTAACCAGGGCTGCTCCTCTGAAAAAGACAGAAGCCTTGTCCTTTGTTTTCTTGATGTGTACATCTTTTTTGCTGTTTTATGTAAAGTAATAAAATTCCTTGTATGGTAGAACAAAGAAATGCTTGCTGTTTATCAGCTGCTGGAATTGTGCCTGTTACTAATTTCATTCTTTGTTTTTGGCACAGAGTTCAAGCAACTTGGTGGCCAACAATAGCTCAGAGGGGGCTTCTGTTCTCTTTATTGTTGCTGCTTTTAAAATGGTTTTACAGAGCACAGAGAGAGCACAGAGTAAAAGTTGCTGGAGATCAAAAAGGCAGGAGGAGACTTCTGACAATCCTGAGATTATTCTAGAACCCACAACCCCAAGGGAACAGGCAGGTATGGAACCTTGATACCTTCTCAGCAAATGCAAAGCCTAAGCAGAACCTGTGGTTACTTTATTTCAGTGCTTGCCTTGTGCTGCAGCCAGATGGAGGGGATCAGGACTCAAGCTGTTTCACTTATTTGGTGAGCACTTTAGCAAGCAAGACAGACAACATCATATTCTATAACAGAATCAATTTACCTTCACTGAAGAGCAGCTGATATCCTCACCTACATTTTCCCCAGCTTCTAACCTTGTAGTAATAAGACTAGATCATAAAAGAAAGCTTTGTTTCTGAGCTACTTTATGACCTTGTATAAAGACACCAAGTCCAGTAATATGGGCAGAGCCTCCAATTTATCCTCAGTAAATGCACTGACAAGTGAGTCATCTTAGCTCTGAATCATGTCTGGAACTTTGAAATTATTGGGGTTTTTTTAAGCTATAGCATGCATATTTTTTCAGAGGCCATCACATTTATGCTATGCGAAGAATTCATTGAGAATGCAACCTCCTTGAGAAGTGTGGTCTGACATCCCTTTTCAACTTGCAGTTTCTGTAGTGCCCTTGCACCCCATTACATTTTGTCACCCGGCAAAGATGCATGTATGGAATTCTCAGGTACAGTTTCCAGGATTAATTACTGGAGGCTGTAAGGAGACTTGGCAATGCGAAATACCTTCCAATTCTGGCATGAAAAATACAACCCTGCAGCAAAAAGGGTTTACATACTTACACAGGTTAAATAAAGTTCAAACAAGTGACACACTTTTAACAAACTATCTGACTTTTTTATCAAGTGCTTCCTATCATTTGTTGAAAATTTAAGAAGCTTACAAAAAGTTATTGTACTGAAAGCCTGTTATCTGAGTCCCCTAGGTCAATTACTAGCACAGCATCATGTCAGGTGCTCCTTTTTTCTCTCACTCCTGATAATTAGTTCAGATTCAGTATTCAGAGATACTGCCTTTGTTAAATGCCTGCAGGATGAGGTAAAACCATAGGATTAATTACAACATTTTACATCTCCACACATAGTCTAGCAGGGAGCAGCCTTGAGAGGCCAAGAAATGTACTACTCACTTTGCTTCTTCTTTCCACCCATAACCAAGAATATGAAATTTAGATAAGCTTTAGTATGGGACTTACTAAGCCTAATTTGATATATTTCATGCAGTCAGGTCAAGAAAATGTGGAGGTATCACTCTTTGGGTGCCATGCCAAAATGCCATGACAACTTGCTACTAATGAGTGCGTTTGGTACAGTGCCATTGGGAATTGCTCAACACTGTATGTGGAATCAGAACAGGACCATAAAATGCTTTGAACATAAAATCAAAGTAAGATAAAATTTTGAAGGTAACAAACCACCACTAGAAGGTCCTCCAGGCTATGAGCAACATACATCTTCCAGTAAGTAGTAGTTTCTGGATTTTTTTGCGATGTTTTTCTGGCTTGATTGGGACAGAAACTATGTAATTCAAATCCTTTTAAATGTTACTGGCAACTGCAACTCCAAATTAAGGTTGAATATCTATTCTGTTTTCTATAACAGAAAGAACTTCAAGATCTTTGAAGGGAAAAAGATTTTACTGATTCCTGCATGTCCTTCCTGTATATCTCCATATACATAGTTTACAGGTATACTGTACTATGATAATTTTAAATATTTTCTTCACCATTTTTTCCTGAGAAATTAATGCTCATGAGCCTTTTGAATCAACATTTCAAATTAGTTTTAATTTCCTGTGATCATTCCCTGCTACTGGTAGCTTGCTGTAACAATACTTCTGTTTGCAAGGAAATGAAGTTAATAGGACACTTTAATCACTGGCTAAATATTTGTTTCTATTTTCCAATGGAGAAATATATTACATATCTATGATCTCCTTTTCCCTTTGATTCTTTAAGTATATATCTTTATTTCATCTTCGCTACAGCAATGATGTCTCCAGTTACACAGAAGGCCATATTTCACACACTAAGCACGATAAGAGATGTAGTTTTTCCAGTCAGAAGACACTGACTTACATTTGATTTATGTAAGGCAAGCCTAACACTCATTGTGTTTAGGGTTTTCCAACAGCTCTCTGAGCTTGTTTCTACCATTAGCTTAAATTGCATAAAGTAATTGGATAGAAACTCCATGTCTGCTTTCAGATGATTTAGCTGTTGTATGTTTTTAGCAAGACGGCAAAACCCACCTAAATATCACTTGCCTCTTTTTGCTTTTAGTTTCTGCCCAAACTTAAAATTCAAATTTAGACTTGCATATGATTCTTACGATGGACATACAGCTTAGTGCAACATCTTTTTCTGCAAGCAGAGAGGGGTAAATTTAACCTTTCTCACATTTGTGCAGTCTTAAAATGAGTAAAATGTTTAGTATGCCTTGTGAGTAAGAATTTCTGAACAACAGAAAAGATACTATGGGGAAAGTGCTTTTCCTGTCCTTTCATGGTATTGATTTCAGCATAAAAGAGTATCCTAAAGCCATTAAATACAAAGAAACTTCAGTATTAATAAATAATGGACTGTCCAGTGAAAATTGATTTGATGCAATCTATTGTACAGTTTGGGCAAAAACCATATACTAGGCTTCTCCTTCAGTTTTTCCCTAGTATGAATTGTCAGAATTACTTTCAGCATCTTTGTGTTTGCTCCATAACTATGATCTTCCCAAGAGGAGTGTGAAACCCATCTCATCAGTTTTCTAAGGATCCTATCATTACAGAGATTGTCTGATGGCACAGAAGTGCTAAAGCAGCAAGTAGTGAACAAGTATGGGTCATGCGCAGACAGTGGACACACTGGTCTCCAGTTCCTTCAACCTTTTGTCACCAGAACACTCCAATTCACATGGTAGTTGATCATCAAAAGGCATTTTTACTTATGAGACCAACCAGTTTGGTTTCAGCTTGTTTGTACATGTTAAATGTCCTGTTGGAAATCACAGAATTATGTGAAATGAGGAACAATGGGATTTGCTATACTTAATTCTTTTTGTCCTCTGAGCCACAGAGCATAGCCTCATTGACTGTCCTCTTGGGGCTAGGGAACAAAGAAGGAAGTAAAGAGCACATTATGCAAGCTCCTTTCAGCTAAAAATGGCCTCCACCCTTATTCAAAGTAGATTTGCTCAGCAATGTATGTAGCATAATGTTTCAGTGAAGACCTACCAGACACTTAGAAGAGAAAATGTGAATTGGAACTAGACAATTTTCAAACAGATTCTTTGGATTATAAACAGGGATTGGAAAAAAAAAGTGTGATAGAATGCAGCTTTCAGGGTAAAAAAAAAAGAAAAAAATCTCTATTTTGCAGCTATGTTTTGACTCCTCACTGAGTAAAATTAAAAGATATCATGAATAATTGTTAAGTGAAGTAGTGGTGCCATCTAACATTATTCCCACGTCCTTGATGTATAAGCTGGACCAGTATTACTGCTTCAGCTTTTGTCTAGGATCATTACTCAGGCACAACTAATTTAACTTCTATTAGTGCAAAGTACTTGTCTTTTTCTTCCAACCAGAGATAGATACAGCGTAATTATAACTTTCATGCAATACAAAGCATGTTTTTCCAATAGAATTCTGCTGGAATTTTCTGAGAATTTTCAGATAATAAGGAGGATAAGTCATCCTAGCTTTCATGAGCTTAATGAACCATTCCTATGTCCACTCCTGGAATAGCTGAAGTCATATGATTTACATGTGTAATCAAACCTGCAGTATGCCCACCAATTGGCTGGTTTAAGTGCAGTTTTGGTCAAAAGAGAAAAATGTGATATTGAGGAAATTGTTCTTCTGTCTACCTGGGTGTACTTGTACTTGTAATGCTTTATCCTGTGTACTTAGTTGCAACCATGCATGAGGTTTGCATTTTCTAGTTATAACAAAGGTATGCTGGACATTTTAACTAGACACAATTCAGTAAATTAGCCCATGTCACTTGTGAATCATTAAGGATACTGACTGCTGGGTAAATTTACTTTGGCTGTAAATCTATAAATGGCATGGGAAGATGTGGTAGAATAATTTATCATACTTAGCTTCTAAATAAGAACAGTATGGTTTCAAGGAAGGTAGAGGAAAAACAAAAATTAGCATTTTGGAACAAGGTGCAGCAATCTTATAAAGACAACATTTTTCATTCTGTAATATTTACTATTCTGTTTCCCATAGCTTTATACTGCACGTGAGTATACAGAGTCAAAATGAAGTTGTCCACTTTAAGGCTATCCATTATGTAAGAAGCTTTTTAAAGCTTCTTCTTGAGGAGGCTTTAAACTGGCTTATAGACAGCTAATTCAAAATACATTCAACATGATTTGGGGTGACAAAGTGATCCAAGTTAGGAAACAGCAAGTCTGAATGTGAAGAAGAGTTTTCCTGAGTATCATGGCATAGAAAAACAGACACTTACGTTTCCATACACATAGTTCACATGTATTCCAAATATTAGGTGTCTTGTAAATAGGTACAGCAAATTTTAATAGATTCATATTCAGAATGCAAAAATGCAGTTTGTTACTTTTTTCTCCTGCCATTCAAGAGGACCTTTTTCTTACCCTTATGCCATTTACTAGTTTATATTTTGTACTTAGATTGTAGTCTAAATTATGGTTGTGGTAAATATTCTTTTCGTATTTCCTGTGCATGCTAGTTTCACAGGATGTGTTTTGGCAGTATGGACATTACCATGCATCAGCTTCTGTCTCTCTAATTCATTAGCATTTTTCCTAATACATAGTAAAAATAGAGCTATTTTTCTTACATTAAATAATCTGAATGAACTTAACTCCTTGAGTAGGTAAGGAACAATAACCAGACAGAAACCCAAAATCTCTGTATATGTCACATACCAAAGGTGCAAACACACACTGAGGCTTTCATTTATCTTCACAAAACTCTAGCCTCACTATAACAATGATTAAATCCAGAGTTAAAATTCTGATCCAGGTGTCTTAAGAAAAGAAATCTCTGATACATTTTATTAAATTTCTTTTTTTGATATTTCTGCTTCTAATTATACTAATCCCAAGGCCAATGGCTGGAGGAGTCCTCTTTAATAAGACACTACTGGTTATGCCACTGAGTCACAATTGTCAAGTTTTATTTTGTACCATGCACATACACCTTTGAATTTTACCTATTACATAGAAATTAATTTAGTGAGACAGGACAATAATAACTTGTGATCATATGAAAAATAACTGTAACAAAACCAAAGAATCAATTGAGTTGGAAATTACCTTTGAAGGCCATTTAGTCCAACCCATGTGCAGTAAGCATACCAGCAGAGAAAAAAGTGTAAAAAATTCTTTCTCTTTTAAAATTCTTTAGAATTTTTTTTTTATAGTATGCAACAGATATATCTTTACACAAAACATCAGCCAGACATATAAAATGGTGAAAGGAATTCATATGCATAATATGTAAGCATGTATAAATATGCAGAATTCTTTGTAAGGTTTAGGAAAAACATACTCCCACTTTCACTCCTCGCCAAAGTGCTTTGTGTAAAAAATATTACACAACATGCTGCCTTCTGTACAGAATAAAGACATTTTTTCCTCAATTAAATGGTAGTATTTCTTCTTTTGTTTTATCTGTTCCTAGGAAATACTAAAAAAAAAAGCTAAAACAAAACAACAACAAAATTTCACATAAACAACAAAAAACTGCAGTTTAAAAAAGCTGCTATAAAATTACACAAGGAAAATGGAATAAACAGTTAAAATTTCATTTCTGTACTCACTTACACCTCTTCAAAGAAAGTTGAAAACAAAATACAATGTGACAGATGGCCTTAGCTCAACAATACTTCAGCATATGGTGTTAGCAAACCATAACGCCTGTTGGTATGTACATATATATACACTTATAAACACATAAAGGGACATCCAAATACACACATGCATTTGCATACACTCAGAAATGTACACATGTGCTTTGAAACTGTATTTTATACTCCAGTGTAGATCTGTTTCCAATGTGGATATAAATAGACGATTTGAGTCTGAAAACAAGAAAACTGTAGGAAAAAAGGATTTAGATAATTTCCTTAAAATGTTATTTAGTGTCCACAGTGTAAAATAATTCCATGTTAGATATGAATCCCTTTAGAACATTAACAATCCACCAAGCAAAACAGCAACACAAAGTCACTGAGGCAAAAGTATTTGTACACAAGTTCAGTAACTGGAATCATGTTATGTATTTTCACAAGCACAATTTTTCATTGTAACATGTTCCAATCATGATTCCCTGTTTAAATATCCAAAATACATGAGACAAAATGGTTCTTTTTCATACAGTTTTCCTCAGTGATATAAGCTGGTCCCCCAGCTGTCTCCAAAGAGACTAATGAAATAATCACAAAGAATCCTTTTTATCTTTGATACAGAAGTAAACAAATGCTCAACTTTTTACTGATGGATAGCCCACTCTTATGTGTTTGATTTGATTGTACTCTAGCTCCTTCTTTTGGAATTATAGAAAGTTCACAGAAAGTTGCAAATATACATATAGTATTAATATAGGAATGAATTAATTACTTCAAAAAGACTCCTTTTTTAACTACAACTGATGAAACCCCAAATTGCGAATATCCTTTTTGAATTCTGCCAGTCAGTTTTGTCTTTGGTATGGATGTATAAGCTGCCTCTCTACTGATGCAAACATTCAGGAAGTGGAAAACACATTTCAAGATATTGAAAAGTGAAGGTAGTACAGATCTGAAGTAAGCAGTAATATTTCAGTTCTGTACACAGCAATTGTTGAATTCTGGACAACCAGCTTGTTAAAATAACATTGAAGAATTTATATATACAGAAGTACATATGCATGCATATATACACACTGGGCTTGACCCTGCTTGGATTGATTTCAGTGGAACAAAACTTCTTAAACCAAATTATGCATGTGCAATGACCTTAGTAAAGAATTATCTGTATTTAAGGCACACTACTTCTCCCTGTACATGTGGATGGTTTATCCACATATTCTTTGCTTTTATTGGATGAAAATGTCGCTATTAAATATGCAAGAATTTGAATTAGTACTAATCACTTTTAAAGAAATCTGTGCAATTTAAGAAAAAATCTTTTCTACAGGGTGTTCAAACCCTTCCTACAGAGTACTACAGCATTAACACAGTAAAGTTCTACAACATAGCTGAAAATCAATAAAATGATAAAACATGCTTATACTTCTGTAGAAGGTCTGCTAAACATAGATGAAGTCCATGTACCTTCTCATGTAGTGTGTTTAATCCTTCTTATTCACTGCATAAAGCACTGGGTCAGAAGGAATATTGGAAAAATAGCAACTGCCATATTGTATGGCTTAAAATACAGTGAGAAGGAAAAGGTGAGAAGAATACAGTGAGAAGAAAAGGAGAATGAAATTCAGTACCAGTGATCTTCAGCTCCAAAAAGAAGTTGCACCAGTAACTTCAGCTGGTAGGAGCAGGATGTGTGTCTGATTTCTCTCCCTTTTTGATGCTGGTATGTGCTTAACTTTAGAAGCATCACTTGTGGACAAAGACTTGTGCAAAGAGCTATTGGCCTTTGGAATGTATGTTGCCTGTTCTGGTTTTACTTTTTTTTTTTTTTTAAAGGAATTTTCTAAAGCTGCATTCTTAATAAGTCCACACATTCAGTTTGTAAGGTTTATAGCCAACAAGCAGTTTTCTTCTTCATTCTGTGAATTCCCTTTGAGAAATTAAAAGGAAGAAAAAACAAAAGAAGTGGAGTTGCTGTGCAACAGATGAAAAGATCATGAAAGTTGCCAAAGCTTGCTTTCTCCAAATATTCTTACTCTCAGTTGACTGCTTAATGATTTCTCAGTGATTGCTTTTTTCTCTCTATTATGTATGTATATTATACATATCCCCATACATACAAGGCAATTCCATGGCGAGAAAAATTTTGTTGAGAAATATCAGAAGGGCAACATGAAATGGAAACAAATTCTTGTAACTAGATTTCCATTACTTTAAGTTTCAGTGTAGACAGAAGAACGCTAGCTAGAACAGTGATTCACAGCATTTACTTGTAGGAAATTGCTATCCTCTGGCATGCTGTAAGCCACATCACCAAAGACATCTGTGGAGTCTGCTGGAAAGTCATAAACTGAAAATAAAAAAATAATTCATTAGGATTATTAAATCATGCATAATGTCCTAGTACTTGTACAGATAACTGGAAATGGCTTTAAATCAAATACACAAACAAAAAAAACATATGTACAAAACTAAAACTGAAACAATGCTAATGCTCCAAAGGGCTGGAACAACTGCCCTATGAAGACAGGCTGAAGGAGTTGGGGTTGTTCAACCTGGAGTTGTTCAGCCTGGAGAAGAGGAGGCTCAGAGGGGACCTTACAGTAACTTATCAATACCTGAGGGAGTCCTACAGAAAGGCAGGGGAAGGACTTTTTAATAAGAAAAGTGATGGGAGGACTAGAAACAATGGATGTAAATTGGAACGGGGTAGATTTAGACTTGACATAAGAAAGAAATTCTTTACAGTGAGGGTGGTGAAACACTGGAACAGTTTGCCTAGAGGCTGTGGACAGCCCCTCTCTGGAGGTGTTCAAGACCAGGCTGGACATGGCACTGAGCAGCCTGATTTAGTGGGAGGTGTCCCTGCCTATGGCAGGGGGGTTGGAAATAAATGATCTTTAAGGTCCCTTCCAACCCAAACTATTCTATGATTAATCAGTGGAGGAATTTTACTTCTGTCAGATTCAGCAGATTAGAATTCAATTCATCACAATTAGAACTTGCCTATTTAATGGGTGCTAAGATTACAGTAATTTAAAAAATAATCTTCATGCTTGCTTACTGAATTTCATCATACCTAACATATGATAAGATGCAGTATAATACAGTAGAACTCATGTTAAGGAGACTATGGCACAGAAATTACTAACTTCCACAAACAATAACAGTAAGCACAGGTGTAGCTGTTTGCAGAAAAAACTCCCACCTTTTTGAAGTTACAGATGCACTGGCTTTTTAACACACTGCTGCAGAGCCAATACATAAAACAGATTTTGAAGTACAACAAATGTTAAACAAAACTATCCTGGGTAGAAGAACAGTAAAAGAACTGGGGATCAATTTTGCTTTGGCCAGGCCCACTGTTTTGTCCTGATGCCCTGAACAGAAGTAACTTTCACCCCTCCAGGGGAGCCTGAAAGACACTTACGTACTTTTCTGCTAGATGGAGACTACGTAATGTGTGCATAGAAAAGCATGCGCCCATGCAGCACTAGTCAAGGAAATGTAAGTAAGTTAAATTAAAGGTTGAGAAAAATCAACCATGCATAAAACAAAATCAGTGGTTTGAGTAATGTCAGAATCCAGCTACAAAACTCCTATCAGAAGGGAGCAGCTGTGTGAATATAGACTATATTCCAAAGCAAAAACATGATCTAGTTAATGGTCTGACCCCCAGAGGTTAAACCCTTGAGAAGCCCTCAGCCCATATAGGCCAGATGTTACTGTGTCCCATGGTGATTGGATTCCAGCATCACCCACTACACAAAGATATAAAACCTCCTCTTTGTGAAGAGCCAAGGTTGTCATGACATATACATACAGTCACATACATAGCTTGAACATCACAAAGTTCACACAACCATTGACAAAGTTGTCCACTGTCATTTATTTACCTGTAATACCAGGATGAGCTGAAAAAGTTGGTTGGGAAATGGCAAACCCTGCCTGGTCTGCTGATGTTGTTCCTTGGCAGTTTTCAAAAGATGGAACCACATTGTAAGAAGCACCATGTTTTATGCTCATCTGAGTGTCAGTATAATGCGGGGGGCAGAAAGTATGAAGCTGTCCATAAAACCCTGCAACAAGAAGAAAGTAAAACACCTGGACAGAGGCATAAGGGATAGCCTGTGGAACTGTGGCTGGAGGAATGATGAAGACCTTGACTGCACTAGAACTTATTTTCCACCATTAAAGCTTTGATATGAAGCTTCCTAACTCTGTCTCAAGTTGCTACTAATTTCGAACACAGTCTGCTTCATGGACATTCTGATTCGAGCATGACTTGTGAGAAGCACTAATTGGCTAGAAGCTGAAATTTTTCAATTTTTTTCCCCTGTACTCAACAGTCCTGCTGTCTGAACTGGTATTCTCCAGATTTCACACTGGGACATTGTCTATAAAATCTAAGAATACGCTTAATTCAAAATAAAGAAAATTGCCCAATTAAGTAAGGTCTGAATAAAATCTGAGTGTCTGTCACAGATGCTGAGTGACAGTGAGGGCAGGCACGTGAAACTCAGAATGTCTGCAAGCCGATAATCCATGGGTCCTGCCCATTAATAGCAATGAGTCCACATGAGAAATTATACTATTGTGCAACAAGATATGAAAGAACTCCATCAGGATTCTTGTTCTTTCAGTTGTTTTTGCTCCTGAAGTGGTATTTGAAAGAAGCATATAAATACGGAATAAATTCACAGTGAAGTCTATGCTAAAATATGTATGTATACAATCAAAACCACAGGTCTTGTTAAAATAGGGATGTTGTAAAATCTAAGAGGTTCAGACAGACCGTCTGCAATAGGATGACCTGAAGAAGCAAGGTCTTCTACCCTCCCTAAAAAGTTGCTGTTAAGTCTAAGTTTTGGAGATTTTACTCAGAGTCTGAAAGTAAAAGACTGTGTTATGCTTTTATTACTATTTTCTACAATATGTTCTTAGAGTATATGTCAGAAATGAAACAATTCTAAGTTCAGCATTACAATCTATATATATTTCTTTCCAGAAACAATCAAACTCCTCTCTGCCACTGCTGTGGCTCTATGTTCACACCACTTTAATTCCACACATAAAGGAGAAAGGATAATGTGCTACATAGAAATTGTAGGTTTTGACTATTCAAAACTAGGCCAAGGAGTGAATTCAGTCTCTGAAGATTTTATTACCAAATAGTTTATTGTATAAGGGCTGGCGTCCTATTCTTTTGATGAAGACTGTGTTGTGACAAGTCAGACCAAAAAGCTACTGCCAGAAAAATTGCCCCCCTACCTCAGAAAGCATCTTTAGGTATTTCCTGTGTCTGAAGTTTATTCCAGAGACTCTACTGCCTATAAAAAAAGCTGATGTGCACAGCTGTCCCATCTGTCCAGTCTAGTTGACTTAACATCCATATGATAAACAGAGAGAGAGAGAAAGAGAGA
>VZTY01018531.1:0-24820 GCA_013400935.1 Turnix velox
AGGGGTCCTTTAGTCTTTTTGGGACCAAACCAGGACAAGAAGGTACAATTTGGGGACATGTGTAACAAAAAATAGTTTTAGTTCTACCTTCAAAAAGAAACTACAACAGAAAACAAAGTTACCTTGTGTTGCAGAGTCAGCTGTGAAAATTTAGACATTTTCTTGCACATTAATACAGACTCCTTGCTTATGCAACTCCAGACTATTTTTGTCACAAAACCTATGCATTATTTATGCAAAGAATACTTACACAGGGTAGGATAATTAAGATTGCATGAGAGACTGTAAACATGTCACCTTTTAGGTTTGAGCTTAAAAATTTTATAGATTAATTTATATTCATTTTCTACATACAATTCCTAAGTATGCCTATCATAGCTTTGACCCAGAAAGATGGGGATAAAAAGATGCTAATCAAGCATCTTCAACAATCAGCTCCTTGGCTTGAAAAATTAAGTATCATCAATTTATGATAGATTTTTATTTTATCCCCTGAAAGCAGGGGACTGGGAGGAGTGCAGAAAGGTCACTCCTATTTCTGTGTTCCTAACAGATATTAATTCAGCTTAAGATTAATGTCAATGCTAACACCTTTATTTATGGGTAACTGCTTACAGCCTTTTACTTTTCTGTTCCTTCTGCAGCTGTGAATGGAAACCAGCCAGATGTTTCTGATTTACTTCATGGGTGAATTCCCTCTAGCAACATCATTTACATTTCGTAAATACGGTTCAATTTAGATTGAGTGCCTTATTTTTAGACTGTAATTTAGGGTGTGTTCCCAGACAGCCAATGCTGTGCTCTGACTCTGGCAAAGGTGCAGGGCCTGGTTGCACGTGTGGGGCTTTCCCAGCTGTCCTGTCTTGATTTGGTCATCAGCCTGGAATTTTGCCTTTTCTGCACAGATCTGTAGATATTCTTGGGTGGTAGTAAAGAACCTGTAATTACATTAACAGTTTAAAACTACCTTTGCAAGAGGCTAAAAGTCTGCTGAGGGGCAACAGTTTGAAACTAAAGCAGGACAGGGTAAGATGAAACATTAGGTGAGACACTGAAATAGGCTTGAGGTTGTGGATACCCCCTTTCTGGAGGTGTTTAAGGCCAGGCTGGATGAGGCATTGAGCAACCTGGTCTAGTGGGAAGTGTCTCTCCCTTGGCAAGGGGATTAGAACTAGATGATCTTTAAGGTCCCTTCCATCGCAAACCATTCTATGTGAAAAAGAGTCCTTGAACAGGTAACCCATGGAAACCAACAGCCTTTGTTGGTGGTTTTGCATGGGGGCCAGCTCTTCAGTGAATATGTAAGGCTCAAAATAGTTTCTTGGTTTTAAATAGTGGGTTTCCTCTAGACTTCAAAAATGTTGATAATCAAAGAGGAGCAGAAGGGAATGCATGTGTCTGTGGAGTGAGGGCTATACAGCTCTCTGCCACTGTACTGGCACGGCAAGGTTATGGTAGCAGGGGGCCTACAAGGGTGGCTTCAGTGAGAAGCTGCTTCAATACAGCCATTGCCAGCTAGCTCCAAGATGGATCTGCTGCTGGCCAAGACTGAGCCCATCAACAGCTATGGTAGTGCCTCTGGGCAATGCAGTTATGGAGTTAAAAAACAAAGCCCTATATAACAGCAACTGCAGCTGGATAGAGGAGCGAGAACATGCGAGAGCAACAGCTCACTGAGATCAGTGAAGACAGCAGGGCATGGAGTGCTCCAGGCACAAGATCAAATTGTCTCGTAGCCTGTGGTGAAGACCATGATGAGGCAGGCTGTCTCCCTGCAGCCCCTGGAGGTCCACAGCAGAGCAGATATCCGCCTGTGGAAGACCCCACGCTTGAGCAGGTGGATGCTGAAAGGAGGTTGCAACCCTGTGGGAAGCTGCCCTGGACCAGGCTTCTGGCAGGACCTGTGGCCATGGGGAAAGGAGCCCATGCTTTTGCTACCCGAGCCTGAACATTTCCTACAGTCTCACCTTCTCCTACAGGATGTGGATACATGAAGAAGCACCTAAAGCAAGAAGAGCGGCAGACCCTGAAAATAATCCTTAGAAGATAAATTATCATTATCAATGTGATAATCAGTATGTCATCATCCAACAGCACTCACAATGTGGTTTCAGTAAGCTGTTTCTAAAATGTCAAGTTTTCTTACGTTCAGTAAGAATACTGACTTAACTTTGGCCCAAATCCTACAAACACACAAGCACTGAGTTCGTTACTGTGTGTTCTCCACAGCCCTTTAAAGAGCATCTTTCACAGCCAGAATGAAAAGGCTACTAAAAAGGATCAAAATTACCAATCGGTAAACAAAACCAAGCATTCTCGGTTTACTCTTGCATTTAAAGAAAGAAGAAATTTTAAAGTAGCGTTACTATTTTTCGAACATTAGCAAAGCTGTAGACGATTGCTCAAACGGTGACACTGAGTTCATTCATGGTCAGGACAAACGCCCCCACTGTGCCACCTGAGGACAGGAGGCTGCGGGGCTATCCCGCCGCGCGCCTCTTCAGCCCCTGCGGGCGCAAAATAAGCGGTGTCCCCGGGGGCCGAGGCCGCAGCCTGCTTCCCCCGGGAGACACCGGGACAGACGGCAGCCAGCGCAGCGCAGCGTCCCGCGGAAGGAGGGCGGTCGACGGACGGCACTGCCCTGCCCCGGGGGCGGGGGGCCGAGGAAGCTTTTCCCTCCTCCTCCTGCGCCGAAGCACACGGGAGGAGCAGGCGGCAGCTGGACGAGCGGCTCCAGCCCTGCCGCAGCCGCCGCCGCCCGGAGATGCCGCCCGCCGCCCCGCGGCCGTCGCTGATGTTCGCGCTGTTGCTGCTGCTGGCGGCGGTTGCGCGCCCCGCGATCTCGCCGCACAGGTACCGCGCACCCTTCTGTCCCACTCCTTCTCTCTCTCCGCCGAAGCTGTGCCCACCGCGTGTCCGTGGACGGCTGCATGGGCCGCGGGTGTTTTGTAGCCCCGTGCTACATCGAGGGAGGGCATAGAAACTGCTCGCTGCAAGAGCAGCAGCCCTTGTAGCCCCTATAAAAGGATGTAACTTAACAGTGATAGAATGTAACAACGTAATTGTATAATAATATATAATACATAATAATATGGAAATACATAATAATATATAATACATAATAATTTGGAAATTAATATATAATGCCATATACTACAATATATGAAACATATAATCCCAGTATCTGAATTTCACTGGGGTGTTCACTCAATCAACTAAGGCTGTAGTTCCGTGCAAGGATTTTGCAGGGCTCCCCTCTCAGAGTGGCCGTAGCAGGGACATTTTTTACCACTCTATATCCTCACACCAGTAAAATTAGGATGGACAACCAGTCTGGAGTAGCAGGACTTGTACACGTGGTGGATTGTGTTTCAGTAGTGTAGAAAACTTCCATAGTGAGTTACTTGATTAAAATATCTAAATTCAGACAATAGAAAGGAGTCAAAAGTTATTCCTTTGCTGTTTTTAAACTACTATTACATATATTATAAAAAATCAATACTAACAACTTCATAGTAATTTTTCCATTATAATAGCAATTTGCATTGACAAATACCACCACAGCTTATGAATTAAAAAAGGAAGGATAAGTTTGTAAATCCATATTTAAGGTTCAAGCAGTTAATTTTCTTTGCATGTTAAATTCCATGTTCTATGTCAATAATGAAATTATGTAACAAACCTTTAAAGTTAGTGACATTTTAAAGTATTTAATTTGTGTTTTTAAGCATAAAGCAATCCACGCCTCCTTTCTATTATGTCAAGAATAAATTAAATATATTTATAAATTAAGCATTATTTTTCCTTTTACTCTCAGGCCTACATTTGCATGTGGAGGAGTTGTGTCTGGAGAGTCAGGGTTTATTGGGAGTGAAGGATTTCCTGGAGTCTACCCTCCAAACAGCAAATGTACTTGGAAAATCACAGTAAGAAATTTTAATATCACAAAATCAGTGCTGCAGACAATGCAGAGCTATGTGTTGTTAATGCCAGTGTTTTATATAGATTAATAAATGTGCACCAGTGACTCGGTGGTTCAGAGCAGCTCAGCTATCTGGAGCTTTTTAGTGTTCCTGTAATACAATAGTGGCTGAAATGGAGCTGACCTTGCCTCATCAGAAGCAAATTTTCACTGATTTCCATAGACATATTTCTAATAATTTTAAATGAACCCACTTGAGAGTGAACACTGACTGTTTCAGTAACTGCAGAAAGAAACACATCAAATGGATTAGAGTAAACCTTCAAAGTACAAATAACGAAATACAAAATGCATTGGCAAAGGGCACAGAAAATGTTTCAAGCAAAACCTAAAAATTCTGTCAGGATTGCTTGTGGTGTGCTAATAACAGTATTCTGCTGGCCAGGACATCTGGAGTACGTCACACAGCAAGCTGGGACAGCAATAGGAAAGCACCGTTACATTTTTACAAATTACCACATAAATGGATTGATATTTTGATGCTGAAATGGGACTATAGGGCAGAGGCATTGTGTTCCCAGAGAGCAAGTGCTAATGAAAAACTAGGACTAAGCATTCCAGCGCTGGATGTGTCCTCATCCACAGACTCAGAGAAAGGCATTTGAATGAATGTATTTTTCCTTGCATCTGCACTGCTCAAGCCCACCAAAATTTTCCTCCAAATTTCTTCTCCATCTTTAGGGACAGTTCACTAAGGACTGCTGTGACATACAGGCCCAGACTATGGGCTTTACAGGAAAAAAAGTCGTAAGAAAATAAATTTGTGTGTTGACAGGGTCACTGAAGACAACTTCAGTTCAGACTACGTTACAGGTCAGGTGTGGTAGCAGCAGAATGGGATGTCACTGGGTAATTGTCTCCTGCTACTATAGAGATGTTGGCGCAAAGCAGGAGACATTGATTTGTTTACAGTGTTTGGTTAAAATGAATCTCGTACCAAAACAATGATGTAATTTTAATAATTTCATCTGCAACTGAAAGACTTAGCTGCTTTCTGCACCTATATGTTATATTATTATTAAGGACAAGCTGGAGATTACCTTTAATCTGTGACTGACTTCATCAAGAGGAGTATGGTACAGTGTAAGTTCATAAACTCACTTCCTGCTGTTGAGGCACTGAGATTAGAGCAATCACTGTGGCCCATCTTCCAAACTGAAGAGCAGATGCAAACTGCATTTGGAATCATACACACATGCCTTAAATAAGAAGGCAAAAACCCCTACAAAGTTAGTTTACCAATACTTGACTTGGTACTATCATCAAAAGTTCAAGAGAACTTGAAGGGAAGAGAAATAGATTAAAATACAGAGATTACAAGTGAAGAAGCATTTGCTTAAGCATCCCATAGACTTGTACTGAGGCTAGAATGAGAACAATTGATAGTCTTTGAAAAGTCCTTACTGGAGGTTTCCTTGTTGCCAGCGAGATGCAAGCATCCTGGTTAGCCTAGATCTGTGAGCAGCATTACCACAAAGCTATAGTAGAGCTGTGTCTACACTTGGCCTCTGGTTTTTTATCTCACTCTGGCTCTCTTTGCTCTGCTCTGCTGCCATTCACTGCTGCTTTTTGACTGCTGTATTCTTGTGGCTTGTCCAAAGCCAGAGCAGGGCTGCACAAGTTCAAGCTCTCTTGCATCCCCGCCACATTTAACCCCAATTAGGCAGTATTGTTCACTTAAGCCGAGCTCATTTCCATTCCATCAGCTGTATAGAACACCCTGTTTTTCATATACACAATAAGGATGTAGGGAAAGCAAGGACTACAAAACTTGCTGCATTCTCTTTAAAAAGGAGATAATTTGCCAGTTTAAGGAAAATGGTATGCTCGAGGGTCTGGCCAGCCTGAATTTATACAGAAATGTCCTTTGACCAGATACTGCTGACGCTCAGAAGGGCTAGCAACAGCACATAAGCAACAAAGGTGCCATGAAGAAATACTCTGTAGTTACTGTTAGGCATCGTCTCATTTAACATCTGATCTTAGAAAGTGACTAAGACTTTTTGCCTGTCCTTGTTAGCCAAGGGCTGTGAGCACCTTCCTGAAAACCCTCTGCCTAATCCAGGATCTGACAAGTCTGGAAGAGACATTGATTTTCTTAGCATCTAGGTCATGAGAGGCATTAAATTATTTTCAACTGCTGGATCTCATTGTCTATAAGAGAGACCAGCACAGAGGCAGTGACTGCTAATGCATTCTTTAGAAGAAAGTAAGTTTAGAAAATGATATGGGTAATACAGGTAAAGCAATGTGGCATGCAAGTATCAGCTGAAATTTTTCCAACTGGTTTGCTAGTGCTAGAAGAGTCTCTCTAGCTCAATTATGGTTCTGTTATTTCAAGAGACTGGGACTTTTTCAGCTGGCTAAAGAAAACAGCTCCTCTATTCTAAGAGCTCTAAGAAGTGTTCAGCACATGCGTGTGGTTATATTACAACCTTGGCAAGCTACCCAGCAGCTTTTAGCTGGCTTTCCTAAGAAGTCATTTGTACAGCTATTTCCTCTTCTATAGTAGAGTGTATAGCATTATCTAAACTTTGTCATATACATTTACTTTTAATACTCTCTAATCCTTTTTGGTCATCACCTCCCATAAATGTGTCACACAGTCCAAGAATTTGGACTGCTGTCTTGTGTTTTTCTGGCAAACTGTACTGTTCCCATGAAACTCTAACAACTTTATGTACAACAATTATACTGAAGACTGTCAGAGTTATGTAAGGATATATTTTACAGGATCAGGAGCCATATTCCAACAGGCTTGCTGATAATAAGCAAGGTTTGAAAAACTGACTTATCAGGGGACTTGCAAATCTGCCCTGTGGGAGTAGGGTATTTTAAATAATTTTCTCTATGTTTTAAGCACTCATTTTCCCATGTCAATGTGAAACTGTACTTCCAGTAAAGAAAAGATCTTTACACATGGTTGTATTACCAGAAAAGCAATAGCTGAACGGAATCTAGTGCCTTTGTCAGGAAGAGAAAAATAATAGGAATTTTTTAAAAGAAATGTTCCTTTGTGCTGGAGAGGATGGAGTGAGGGAAGAGCTCAGGAACAAGCTACCAGGCAGGAACAGTGGTTCTTCCCAGCATGTAACTCCAAATAACTTTCACATTCACTCTTGTTAGACAGAAATGTATTTGTCTTGCAGGCTGCTGATGTATTTTTCAAGTGTACCTACGACTGCTACAGCAAAATGTATGAGCAGCATTTTGGTATTAAGCATATATCAAAAATACATTAAACCCATATACATTCAAAATTCAGGTAAAATGCTTTCTCAGAAAGTTGGCATTTCAGTGTTCTCCACACACACACAAAAAGATTATTTTCAAAACAAATAATCTAAACTAAGTAATTTTGAAAAGTGCAACACTCTGAGAATTCTCCCCAGAAACTGAAAGGCACAATGATGAAGGCCTTGTGTCAAATACAAACTACAACAGAAAAACAGTTTAACTGGTTCAAATCTAGGTGAACTTTAAGATTATATGAAATACCTGCAATGAAGGGTAACAAAACAAATATGGAGGGACTGTATTCGTGGTGCACTGTGTTAACCATTTACATGCATGAGTTTAGGGAATGATACTTTATAAAAAGTCCCCCTAAAAATTCAGGGACTGCTATTTTCCTTTAGCATATAATAGGAGTAAAGCATCACACCTGTGGAGTTCAGCATCATAAGTTCTGATCCTAAAGAAGTTCACAGAGTAAAAATAAGATGGGAAAGAAAGGGCATGTGTGGGTCAGTCTCCCTCAGCATGACAAGGAGAGGCAGAAGCTGAAGTATGCAGTTGTTGAAAGATATCAGCTGGATGGATAAAACAGAAAAATAAGGCACACCCTACGGGGGAAGTATCACATATTCTTTCTTAGACTCCTCCCTTCCCTCCTTTTTTTTTCCTTGTTTTCTGAAAAGCTGCAATTCCTTCCAATTCTTCCTCTGAGGTATCCCATCATCTTACTGCATCAGACTCAGCACGGCTCAAAGTAAACAATACTGAGTCATGCTGGCCCTTGCTTTCTCCCCTGGGTGTCTCATGGAACAAAATTTTAAATGTCCTAGGATAATCATTGGCAGATTTTAGCACATTAGTTTTCAACATTTAAAAAAGGGAAATAGTAGAGATGAAGTATTGTTTTGTGAAGGTGCCAGTGTTTAGGGTGGATTCCTTGGGAGTAGCTGCAAACTGGAGTGGCTGCTGCCAGGATGTGGAACCACCATCCTCTGCACTCTTGCATGTCATCTGGTCAGACCACAGACTTATAATTAATTTAACATGCTGGGGAAAAAAATATATACTTTGTGAATGAAAAATGTTATTTTTATAAGCAATGATACTGTTTTATAAAGTAATGGCAGTAAGTAATGACTGTGATTAATGGTCCCAGTTCACACATTTCTGTAAAAGACTTACCTTCCCAAATTCAACTAAATGTGAACAAGGATTATTCTGACAATTAAAACCTGCAGGAGGCTCCTTGTTAAACATTCATGACTAAGCAGCTGATTTCTTCCTACACATTTTCTTACAGTCATGAAGCAAAACTTGGAAACTGAGTACATCTATGGGGAACAGTCTTGACTAAGATCAGGTGGACTGAACTAATTGAAGCTAGAGAGATTAAAAACTATAATGAAATATAATTACAAAATGCAGTGTAGTATAGTATAACATTGCCAGCAGTGTAGAGAGGAGAAGGATTCATGTAAGACTGCACAGAATTACTTACCTCATGAAACAGAAAACCCAAAGCTGAGTGAATGGTTGGCTGTCAGTTTGGAGTTGGGCTCCTCCTGAGTGTGAGTCCATCCCAGGCCCCAGTTCCCCATGCCCCATGTGGGGTGGCATGAGACTAAATAGTTCCTGGGGGTGTAGGACCAAGTGTTGTAGGCTGCTGTGAGAAAAGCAGCTCTGGTTCAGTGTGCTCATGGATTGAAGCTGTCAGTGAGCACCTATCAGCATCACCAAGGGATAACCATTTGAGTAAATCTGAATGCATTTCCACAAGGACTGCAAAAAGACCTTGTCTTACCCCAGAACCCTAGCCATCTCCCACATCTCAACTTCCTTCTTCAAACGCTGAGAGGGAGTAGGTGTCTTCAAAGAAGTCATTCAAGCTGAAAAAGTAGGAAAAAATCTCATAAGCACTGACAAAACTGATTAATTAATATGGCAGAGTAACTTGTGCTCAGATTTCAGAAACTGTGGAGAAGAAAGAGGAAAATTCTTGAAGAGGGGTAAGTTGTAGCAAAGCTGCAAGACACTGCAGTGGAAAATGTTAGACAATTTTAACCACAGGCATAACAACTCAGTCTGTTTTAGAAAACATGATAAACTTTAAAGGTCATCTTGTTTGAATCCTCTTGTTCAGACTTATGAATAATGAGTGTTCCACCCCCCAAAAAAGTATGTTATTTTACATATATTCTTCTGGGGGGGGGAGGGAGGGGAAAGGCTGCTTAAATTTAACTGCTGAAATGTGACTTTATTTAGCAAACATCACAGACAGCATTTTTTAACTGATTTGTCCAGTCACATAGAATTTGTAGTAGTGCCCTAAGTAACATTCAGGTCTTCTGACAGGAATACCAAATTCCTTTTAGCTCTTTTCTTTTAAAATGACCTTAATGCTTCTCAGTGACTCAGACCAGATAAACGAGAGCAATAATAAGAGATTTAGTTCTGAGAGGAGTGATTTGAGCAGTATGACTACTCAAATCTTGCAATATGATTATCCATCTGTACTTACTTGATGCTGACTACATAGATATACGGGCTATCTTTTTTGATGCCTGCTACAGGACTTGTTGCCTTCTGCAGTGTTTTAAACTTAACATCTGGATTTAAAGTTTTCTAAAACATAGTCATTGTGCTCTGGAATTTCTGAGTAAGATTAGATGAGTTATGTGGTTTTCACCTAGTAGTACTAGTAGTAGTGATGTATGTCAGTACAGGGGAACTGAAAGCATTTTTCAGAGAACTCTGAACCAGGACTTAGGGAAAATATCCTGAGACAGTGAGAGAAAGTGCAATGGGGCAGGTTGGCCAGCATGTATGGGGTCCTGGGCAGCTGAAAACAGCTCATACAAGCCTGTCCTGCTGCAGCATTGGTATGGAGACTGGACTTGAAAGCTGACACAAGAATGAGTAACATTAACATCTACAAAACATTTTTCACTGCATCTACAGCTGCAGCTTGCATCAGTAACTGCTGTGGGTTAAGTGGTTGCTCTTGTCTATAGCACTTCCATCTGTACCCAACAAGGCATTTTTAACTGTTGAAACACACAGAATTCAAATACTGTTTGACAATTCCATGTAGGAACAGTTTAGTTGGAGTTTATCTCAAACTGCTGTTCTAAAATGAGTCACTGTTAAGGAAGAAAAAAAATTCATGAACTCTTAATTTAAGTGACTTCAGTTTGGACTTACCACAGATATATTAAATGTGTGTTATATGTTTAAAAAAGAAAATTATAACAGTGTCTCAGTAAAGTAGAACAGCTGCAGTTATTTTAATAGGTAACCACTCTACCAGGCTATGAATTGAATGCAGATAATTACACACTGCCTGTCTGGGGTCCCTCTGTGCTTTAAAATACTGTTTTCCTTGTTCCTCTCCTGTTAAGTAGCATCGAGTGCTTTGTTAGAATAGTTTATCACTTCTCATTACGCTGCTTGTTCTCTTAAACGCTTGCATCTCTATCCCAGGAAACATTCTCCTCCTCGTAAACTATTATGCTTTCTCAAATTACATCATTCTCAATTCTCCTGCCTCTTTTGCAACGTCCACAGATGCAGACATATAAGATTTGCCCTGTCTTAGGTTTCCTCAGATATTTCAGAAAACAAAACTCTCTTCTGTATTGAGGACGTCCCACTAATAGTTCTTCAGGACTCTGTTTATAGTTTTACATATTCTTTCTAAATGTCATTATTTCATCTAAATATACCCACTCCAATAGCTAAATTTGAGGGTTGTACGGCATTAGCCACAAAGATTAAAATTTTATTTAAAAAGCCTAACTAATCTGTCAGTCCAACAGAAAAAGAAAAAAGAAGAAACTATGTCACAAATCAGTATGATAAGGGAGGCCATTTCAGTTGCTCAAAATTGTAAATGGCTTGTTCTCATGGTTTTTTTCATAGAACATATTAATCTCATCGTCATCACCTTACTTGGCTCCCTTACTAAGGAGCTACATGGCTAATTGAACATTTCCAGCAGAAAACAAGAGAAACAAGCCAATCTGAACTGGGTGGTGATGGTATGTAATCAACTATATGAGCCTGGCTGGATGATCCTGTGGGTCAGAAGGAAGATAATAGCAACAGAGATGGCCAGAGATTTGTTTTTATGATTGGTCTAATGTGATTTTAAAACCCACCCTGCCCAGGGTTGACAAAAAAAGCTTACCCAGTGAGAAGTGAAGGATATGCAAATACTCATGTATGTGGTGTTAGTCGCACTTTGAGATTTATCCCTCCCTCTTCCCCTTTCTCTCTGCAGGTCCCAGAAGGAAAAGTTGTGGTTCTTTCTTTTAGATATTTAGACTTGGAAAGTGACAACTTGTGCCGCTATGATTTTGTGGACATCTACAATGGCCATGCCAATGGACAACGCATTGGCAGGTTCTGTGGTACTGTGAAACCAGGGGCCCTTGTATCCAACAGCAATAAGATGCTGGTGCAGATGACTTCAGATGCTAATACTGCTGGAAGTGGATTCATTGCAAAGTTTTCTGCAGCAGAACCACACGAAAGAGGTAATTAACTATTATATACACTAAAAAGACAAATATAACTGTGCAACTCTACAGAGGATCAAAATAATGTTTTAAAAGATGTGATGCCAGAGATAATAAGGGTTGTGCTGTTCAACATAGTCTTACTTAGGAAATAGCAAAGTATAACTGCTTAGCCATTGTAGTTAATCAAAGGAGTAAGGAGAAGGGCTAGCTATTGTATGAGATTGCAGAATAGCTGCCCCTAATAGCAATGTGGTAGTAGTCAAAATCTCAGATGAAATTCCATTTAGATAAATGTTGCAAAAAAAGGGAAAAACACCCTAACTTTATATACAGTACAATGGGATCTGAATTGACTATTGCCGCTTAGGAAGGAAATACTATGTTTAAAATAGATCATTTACGAAAACAATTATTGAGCATCTAACCAGTGCTCAATAAGTATCAAAAAAGAAACAAGCTTATGGTTTAAAAATGGGAAAAAACTGTCAAAAAGCAAACTGAGGTGCCTTGCCTGCCTCCCTGTTGCCCTCTGGTCAGCATGGTGCCTGTGCTTGCAGGGGACCAGTACTGTGGGGGACGACTGGAGAAGCCATCAGGGTCCTTCCAAACACCCAACTGGCCAGAACGAGACTATCCAGCAGGAGTCACCTGCTCCTGGCACATCGTTGCCCCAAAGAACCAGGTAAGGATCTGCCATCATCCTGTCAGCAGACCAGCTTCCATGGTCACAGGCCCAAACACCTGGTGACAGCCTCTCACACAGCACACTGTCTGCCTTGCACTGAAACAATAAAAATGCTGTCAGGCTGAAACGTAGAGTTGGACAAAGCAAAGTAAAGCAAGGAGTGGAGGCACCTGCATCCTCCCTTGTATTGCCTGCCTCATTCCAGCAACTCCTGTGCTCTTTCAACATCGTGTGTCCTCTGCTGTGCATTGATACATTACGGTATCAAGGGTAATGTAAAGCTTATGAGGCTTTTAAAATTTTTTTAAAGATTATTTTGTTAGTTAACAAATCATCATACAAATTAAGCCTTAAGGTATGAAACATGATGGTAACTAATGCTAGGTTTAAGTCTAACATCATCTGCAGCATCTTCACTGTTGCTGCAACTTGTTACTGAGGTACTGTGGCAGAGCTGATTTGCTTTATTAAAAGCAGGAATTATTTCATTCTGCTTACAGTACAGGGAATACATTCAGATATGTGCCACATGTATTTTTAATGCATGTTTCATAAAGTGTTTAATTTAACATTTTGAAGCTCCATAACATGCTTGCTTAATGACCCACATGCCATCAGAGCACATGTTACCAATTCATTAAGACCTGAAAAGCGCAAGAGAGTTCACTTGCCACGGTTTGCCACACATGGCAAATACAAGCATGTTCCCTATATTGCAGGGCTAATCTCAGTCCTAGCTTCACATCTTCCGCTCTGTACCTTGGCAGAAGGTCTGTGACTGAATCTTTTACTCGAGAAGATTGTTTGGTAGGTTGATTTTCTTAACCATGTCCAGCTTTTTTAATTCCTCTATATGCAAAGATGCCTTTCCTCTTTAATCTTCTCCTCATTACTGTAATCCTCCAAATAAAAAAGCTACCCCAGATAAATATATTCTTCAGATCTTTCATACTTTTCATTTATCAAGATATTTTCTCCCTTAAACTGAAACAATGTGTCAGCTTAGCAGTTCCTGTACTCCTCTTTAACCCACATTCCTTGCTAGCTAGACACAGGTCATTTAACAATCCTATGGAAAGGCAGGGGTTTTTAAAACCTTATCTGCAAACTGAAGATTACTTTGGGTTTTTACCAAAATCTCTAGGCCTAAAAACTTTTCCTAAGCTTGTAGAGAAGATTTAAGGAAGGTTATATAAGCATAAAAATAATGGCATTATATCCCTCAACCTTTGAAGATGCTGTTTCATAAATCTCCCCAGTTTCTGAATACATATATTTTTGTGTGCTGGAGTAGTGGTTGTCTGCATGCAAATAAGACTGAATTTTGCCAGAGAAAAAGTAATTTTTGAGGAAGCAGTGAATAAGCTTTCTCGCCAAGTGCACATGAAAACGTGCTCACACTTCCATTTGCCAAGTTTAGGTGCCATTGTCTCTACTTCCCTTTCACATGCATGTAAGCAATAAACCAAGGCATTCTGTTGCTTCTAATACATACCAGTAATTAATTTACTACAGAAGATGGGGGAGTGTCTCTAGAAGGTGAAGGCCCTCTACCATTAATGCAAGTGCACTTACAAACAATAGTAAAGTAGATATTATGGCCTGCTGTTTTGCCTGTACATGGAAAAATTTTGGATTTCTGCTCCCAGTTGCATTACTTCTTTCAATACCTTTTTTTTTTTTTTAAATACAAGCTGTTACTCAGATGCACTTAAAGTGCATTTTTTCATCATGACAACAAGGTTTCCGAAACAAGTCTGTTACTCATCTCTGAAACCAAGTCCCCTTGGGGTTACTCATACTCTCTGGGAAACAGAATGATGCCTTACACGTCTGAATATTGCAAAAGAAAATCTAGGCAAAACTAAGACATCAGGTGATTACAGGCTATCATTGCTATCATTATACAACAAGATCATTTTTACTATGGCAGTAAATCAAATGAAGTGTATGTGATTTATAAATTATACCTTTTTCATTTTACAGCCTTAAAAGATTCAATGTCATCTTTCTTTGAGATAGAGCTTTAAAGTTAAATCCTGCCTATTTACAATTGTCACAATTCTCTGCTGTCATTCAGGCCTCATTTGTGCTATTCACAGGAGGGTGGTTTAAATCCTCTTGTGCTTCATGTGAGGAAGCAACCTAAATGCATATATTACCTGTCTTTCAGTTGTGCAGCTGTGTTGTGTTTTCCTTCCTTATTACAGGAATTGACAGAATCATACTGCAGGGTTTTGTTTTCAGAGTTGTAAATTCCATCTCCATTAAGCAGAGAAGTCCATAAATACAGGTCATATTGAGGTAACAGAGGCAGTAGTGGGACCACCAGATGCATACTAGTTCTCACTGATGACTTGTAAAGACCCAGTGCTTATGAAAATTATGCATTGAAACACAATTACTCTAACTACTGAAATAAATAGTTTTAATCTTACAGTTTAATAATTTTCCATTGATATTTTTGTTTCTAACCTGTTTATTTCTGCATCAGGTAAACAGCATTGGGAACCAGAAGAATTCAAACCCTGCTCTTAGTGAAGTGACTCTTAACCTTTTTTTATCTTTGCTCTTTCTTCAGTATATCTTAAATGATACAATGACACTAAGATCCCCTTTTATGTGGTTGGCTTATTTGCTTGTTACAGTGATTCTAAATGGAGCGTTACACCTAACGCCTACTATCTTGGTTGCATTCACTTGTAAAAATAACTTTATCAGAAGTTACTTGCATATATTTGAGAACAAAATGTTTTAGGGAATTCGAGTTGTGTTGTTGAACTGTTTGTTGTAGAGAAGTCACATGGATTTAAAAACTCCACAATTAAGTGGATTATTAATTTCTCCTTTATGGAAAGAAAAACAAATCAGAAATATTTCATGTGAAGAGGTTGCTTGCTAGAAGAAGCACTACAAAATTCTGCATATCAAAACCTTAATTAGTTAATTACTCTTTCCCTGCAGCTCATAGAATTAAAGTTTGAGAAGTTTGATGTGGAGAGAGACAACTATTGCAGATATGACTATGTTGCAGTGTTTAATGGTGGGGAAATCAACGATGCTAAAAGAATTGGGAAGTACTGCGGGGACAGTCCACCAGCGTAAGTAACTTTGTTGGATTATGAATTTCACTTCCAATATATATGATTTTGTTAACAGCTCTGTAGTTGGCTCTTGTAAGATTTGTATTCTTTTTAAAATTAGATATTACGTTTTCTACCTCCACCTTCCAGGAGTTGCTCACTATGTTGATCCTAACAAAACTATTCCATTAGCTCTTCAAGGCCTTAGTAATGAATATCTAATTATTGACAAAATTTGAGCCCACAAAAAGGATGATCTAAAAGACTTGGGCTTTAAGAATTACAGAATCCAACACTAGATTAATTTTCTTAAGGCATTCCAAATGTGCAACAAGTTTTCATTAAGCAAACTTTTTAGAAACCATACTCACCTCTAACACATACTGAGGATTTAACATATTTTCCCTCTGCATTAATGTAGCCCCTTCTGTCATTGGAAGTAAAGTCTGCAATGAAACCATACAGAAGAATTTAAAGATACTCACACCATCACCACCTTCATGAATTAGAGGTTTAGGTGATTCCTGAGAACGAATTTCAGTAACACCAGCATCCAACATGCCAGCAAAGAAACACATAGTTCAGTATTAGTCTGAGGGGAGATACTGCATTCAGACCAGTAATTGAAACTCTTTTTTTTGTAAGAATGCTCTAAATGCTCTTTGTCTTTGACATTCAGAACAATGATAACGTTTTTTTTCTATTTCAGGCCAATTATATCTGAGAGAAATGAGTTGCTTATTCAGTTTCTGTCTGATCTCAGCTTAACAGCTGATGGTTTCATTGGCCATTATAAGTTTAGACCAAAAAAGTTACCCACTACTACAGTTCCACCTGCTACCACAACAGTCCCTGCTACCTCAAGTAAGTTCTACTGCTTTTAATTTTATTTCTCAGAAGAATAAATGATTCCAGGACAAGGAGAGGGTTGAAGAAAAGTGCAGCAGAAAGTATATCAAATTACAGGTTAATGTCTTGTTAGTATTTCAAATGTTAAAGGAATGAATTAAAAGTAATATACGCAAGGGAGTATTTTAATAAACTCAAGAGAGTATCTACTTAAAGTTATTAAAAGAAAGTCTGTCCAGGAAAGAGTTCAATGTAACAGTAACTCGCTTCAGCTGACTGAGTTCTCGTATCTCCTTTGTCTTTTTGCCAGTAATTAGCATATTCTTTTGTATTTTGTAATTATTGCAGGAAATAGTTTCATTTAAAAAAACTCTTTATTCTGTACTAGTTAGCATGTAAAAACATCATAATATTTTTCCTCATATAGTTATTAAGATCAAGCAAAATTGGTATGGAAATCACCCAAGCTCTCCTCAGATTCTGTCAATATCCTGTCAACATGATAGTCTCCAAGAATTATTTGAATTTTTAAAATTCAGGGATTGGAACTTAAAGAAACATGTCACACTGAAAGTATCTTTCCTTTTATATTTGACTAGACATCCTATACAAAAGATCAGAGGAAGATTTATGTGAAGATATTGCCAAAACTACCTCATTACTTAGATACTGAAGGGATAAATTCTTACCATTTCTGTAACTTGAGTGAGAAAGATTTAAGATACAATTACAGCAGAAAATGAAATTATTTATGATGTTTTTGCAACACACAACCTGATTTGTATTTAAAACACATCAAAAGTCAGGACAGCAGTGGCCTGTCAGCAGGGAACCAAGAGTGATGCTTAAATACCAATAATGAAAGGTATTTGAAATAGATGATTATGAACATTATAAAAATGAAATCATAATGACCTGTAAATCATTCTGATGCAACTACAACTCTAATAATAAATAATTCAGCTCTTTTCACCACAAAGCACTTCCCAACAAAGTTGTTAATTAAACACTTGGGCTCAACTAATTCAGACTCTCCAATACCTCACACTGGAATTTGTGGTCAGGGTTTCACCACTGAGTTTTGCTCTGGGAGCTGTTTGTCTGTCTGTGCGTGTGTCCATTTTTATGACAACATCAGTGTTAAAAAATAAAAACAATCCAAAGTCATTAAAGAGAGGGCAACAGAGAGAAGGTGTTCAAAATGACTTGTCAGAGAGAAATTAAAAGTACAGATATAAGTTACTGACTGGAAGATTAGTCAGAAGTTCTTTTTCAAAAAGTAAAGGCCGGATAAAACTTCTGTAAATTGCTCCATTATAAAAAAAAAGTGAAAATACCCAAACAACCAAGCCCACAAAGACTTTCTTTATTAGTTCATAACCAATTTAGCTTTTCCTGGAAATCAGGGTTGCGAAGGAGTTTGGGTTTATATGATCCCATTGACAAATTCAAACTAACCTGAGAATAACATAAAAGTCTTAAGAATACAGCACCTCAACATGTTATGTATATAGGCTTAGCTGGGTGAAGTAGAGACTATTAACATCCACCTAAAGTGGAAAAAAATCCAAAGTTAATTCACTTTTTTAGAAGCAAAGCATTCCATTTCAGAAAGAAAATGGCAACCCCTAATATTAAAGGGATACTTCAATCACTGTACATTGTGTTTCAAAATTATAACAATTATACCATTTTTATTACGCAGCAAAAATGAAACAAAAATGATACAGTACAACATGCCATGAAACTATGTGAAAAATTTTGTAAAAAAAAGCCAGGAATTTGAACTCTGATCTCATCCCTCACAGTCATCATTTCAGATAAAGGGCGATCCCCTCCCTTCTGTGGTGTTACTGTAATGTGATGTGATGATAATTCAAATGCACCACAAGAGCTGTATGGCAACAAGCAACACCACTAAGTTGAATATGTAAAGATCTTATTACAATAAAATGTATGTTTTACATTTCATTGTAAAATTTAAGCAGGTAATGGCTGAGAAAAAACTATTATTATTGTGTTGTCCATCCCTTGCAATACCAGATCTAGTTAAAGTACACATCAAGATTATTCATCTTTCTTATTTTTTAACATACCGATTTGCATTTGTATCAAATGCTTCACTTCTAATTCAATTTACTTTTTCCCCTACCAAAAGTTGTGAAACCAACAGTTGCCCTGTGCCAGCAGAAGTGTAAGAGAAGTGGGACTCTTGAAAGCAATTACTGTTCAAGCAACTTCGGTAAGTACAGTTTCTTTCTTTCAATTATTTGCAAAATAAACCTGGATGATCATGCTTGATAAATGAAGATAATATTGATCCTGGGATAGAAAAGCATATTTACAAAAGTCAATCCGAGGAAAAAAAAAATACTAATACCATTTGCCATTTTCCTTTTGGTAAATTAAGATGGCCCAGTTAATCTAGTGAAAAGAAAAAAAAAAGTATATCCTTATTTGCATACCGAGAGGGCTTTGGGAAATACAGTGGTCTAATTTGTAACTAAAATTTAACTGAAATCAGCATATTTGTGCCAGTTTCAGGCCTCAGATAGATTTAAATGTAGCTCCTACAGCATTTACTATTCCCTGCTACTCATATGAGTGTCACAGTGCTGGAAATTAATCTTTTGGCTAGCACATCTTCACTTTAACCTCTCTACTGCTTTAAAATTAGTCCATAAAAGTACTATTGAATTGCACTCTTCAATTTCAATTATCAAAATCTAGAACTGCACTTGCAAGAGAACAATACATTCTAGGAACAGTTTTGTATGTGGTGCCACCAAATATTTGTCAGTAGTGAGTTATTTATCATGAGTGATAGCCACATTTTTAGGAGCTGTTTCCAGTATTTATTTCTTTATTATAGACTATTATTGTTTTCACAACACCTCAGAATTTTTGTTGAAAAAATAATAAAAATGTATTGAATGTCTTCTAGTAATAACTGGAACCATAATCACAGCAGTAACACGGGCTGGCAGTCTGCATGCAACAGTAGCTATCATTAATGTATATAAGGAGGGAAATTTGGCAATTCAGCAAGCTGGCAAGAGCATGAGTGCCAAGATTATTGTTGTGTGTAAGCAGTGTCCTCTCATCAGAAGAGGTGAGTACACAAAAATAACTGTTTTGTATGTTTATAAAAGACAATCCCTGTAATAGCACCCAACCCCTAACCCTTTTAAGCCACAAAACTATGCAAATCCATCCAAATTCTCCAAAGCCAGGGCTGATCACACATGAAGCCTACCTTTTTTTCCTGGCTGCCTCTCAGTATATCTAGAAAATTATTATGTCTTTGGGGGAGGAACAGGACATGAAAAGACTTAAGTGCATCTTCTACAAGTTGAGCAAGTGGGAAAATATTAAAAACTAATGAGACATATTCCAATTTGTGTGTTAAAAGCTACTTTATCCACTGTTTAAACTGCATTTTTCAGTGTGTTTTAGACTCATCTGACAGTCTACACTAATATCTCCTATGCATCTAATTATTGAGTGGAACTTTAGCTATATGTCTCTTTGATTTTCACATAACTGCACTTAATTGCATCACAAGTATGGCAAAGGCAGGTAAGGAAGTACATACTTCAGGCAAGAAGTTAAAAAATGTTAGAGGGCATTAGTAGCAGGGTACAAACAAATAGAGACCACAGATAAAGAACTGTACTTACCAAATTACTTCCTGGATTACTGTTTAATCATCATGTGCTCTCCTTTATAGGTTTAAACTACATAATCATGGGCCAGGTAGAAGAAGATGGCAGAGGCAAAGTCTTTCCCAACAGCTTTGTCATGAGTTTTAAGACTAAGAACTCAAAGATCCTAAATGCCTTGAAAACCAAAACATGTTAAAACTAAACTCTGCAGCTGCATTCTATCATCTCTCTTGAAAAATAATTTTCACTTAGGATACCAAGTCATGAAAATACAACTGACTGTCAACACATGAAACAGTTCTTACCTCCCACTCAACCAAGCAGCCCCTGGTTTCCAAGTAGTTTCCAGGACAGTAAGCTGAAGATCTGCAGCACAACCATCTGATCTCAAATATACCAAATTCCAATTACTTGGAAGCTGTTAATTTATAATTGTCCAATTTTTTAAGGAGTTTTGTATGTAAAATAAGAATTCTAAGTGCAATATTTATAGTAACTCATAATTAACTTGGCTTTTTCTCTACAGTTGTTCTGTTACATGGATTTCTGCATTATTATCTGTGCTTAATAAAAGTATTTTAAGATTAAATCATATACCAACTAGTTATTCATTACGCATAAAGCAAAGCAGGCTTAACACAGAACCTCCTTTGATCATTTACATGCTTTTGATGGTTTGCACAGTCTGACAACACTTTCTTGCTTATTAAGGGTCTGATTTTTCTTCCATTGAAGTTGGTGAATCATTGATTTGAGCAGGAATTACTCTTCAAAGAATCAGACCACTGTAAAACAGCACCACACTTTTCTGCTGACTGTATTCCAGTTAGAAAATGTCACTATTGAGTTCCCTAAGGTAATTAGGGAGGAGGAAGGAAAGAATTAATTTAGCAGTGGTAAAGTCTTTACTGTGAAAGGACAGACAATACAGCAGTGTAAATGGTAGGGTACCTGTCCAATTAATTTCATTCCTATGCTGAAAAGGTTGAACATGTAGTTATTTTGAGAATAAGTGAAGGAAGAATGGAAGCAGTAAGGCAATCTTATAGTGTGTTATGGGAACTGTGTCAGGTCAGTCTGTTGTATACAGTTAATTTGTTACTCTGAAACTGAAAAGCTATAACCAAAGAAGGAAGTAATAGAAAGAGGTTTTGGGTAAAGATGGTAGGGAAGAATAGAAAGAGGTTTTGGGTAAAGAGATTGAAGAACATTTTTGACAAAAGAAGATATAAAATACATTCTTTTCCATCTGGATAAAACTTGAACGCTAACAAAAATTACATGGATCCTTTTAATTGAAGATCCTTTTAAGTACTTGATTTCCTCATATATAAATGCAGTAGCAGAGTTCTTTTGACAACCTATCATAGAATCATACAGTTGGAAGGGACCTTCAAGCACCTGCAGTGAGCAGGGATGTCCTGCACTAGATGAGGTCACTCAGAGTCTCATGAAGCCCGGCCTTGAATGTATCCAGGGTTGGGGCCTCCACCATCTTTCTGGGCAAACTCTTCCAGTGTTTCACCACCCTCATGTTGAAGAATTTCTTTCTAACATCTAATCTAAACCTGCTCTGCTCTAATTTAAAACCTTTGCTTCTTGTCCTGTCACTACATGCTCTGACAAATAGCCCCTCCCCAGCTTTCCTGTAGGCTTCCCTCACGTACTATTAGGTCACAGTGAGGTCCCCTGGAGCCTTCTCCAGGCTGACAAGCCGCAACTCTCAGCCTGTCCTCTTAGGAGAGGTGCTCCAGCCACCTGATCATCCTCAGGGCCCTCTTCTGGACTGTCTCCCACAAGTCCATGTCTTTCTTGTCCTGAGGACGGGAAACTGTGATAAAGTCCTTGCTGCTTATTTCAGCAGTGGAATGTGTCTGTTGCGCTGCCACAGAGTGACCTGGCAGTGGGGCAGAACACAAAATCGGGTAGGGAGAGGGGACACAGAGGCTGTGGTGGCAGCTCAAGGCTGTAACCACATGGCACAGACTATCAGGCCTCTGCCTTCCTGTCCAAACCATGCCATTTCTCTACAGAGATTTGTTTGCAAAGCAGATGTCATCATGTAATTTGAAAAATTTACAATTTTAGCTTTGTGGTAGGAATTCCTATGCAGATGAAGGGGTTTTTGCACACAAAGCTCTCCACGTTTCTCAGCAGCAGCTGGGGGAGAAGTGATGTGGAAACCGTCCTCCGAACTGTGTTGAACTACAATACTCTATTCTGATTTGTGATGACATGACCATCTGTCAGCAACTTTCTTTAGCAAGGCAAAGAAGAGTCTGGCAGCCTGGTAGGCAGAGCTCCTGCCTGCTCTTCTCCACATCCTCTTGAGTCCAGCTTCTTCCTCAAATCAAAGCACTGACAGCAGTAGCCCTGCACCAGGGAACTGCAACCAGGATTTAATGAAACATGGACCAGCGCCATCTTTCTCAAGTAAGAATCAGTTGCAAACCACAGGGAACAACTACTACAAGTTTTTAAAAGCACATGCAGTGACTGCAAACTGCAGACCTTTAAAATCCACCCTGCAAACAAACAGAATCAAAATTATCAAACCACAGTACCATTTCTGAAATAATTTCAGAAGCAATAAACATTAAAACTATAATTTAGCAAGAGTATAAAACAAGCTGACTTTCAGTAATTAAATTTTGGCTTTTCTGCTACAAACAGAAGATACATGAAAATTCTCATCCATGTCCATAATTTTTCATTCATCAAGGCAAAGGTAGCTCTATGACAAAAGTGACATTAACATCAACAGAGATGAACTTTTCTCACTAGTTTCAAAAAAACCTTTCATGACTTGCACTAAACCTTGTGCAAAAAATATTCTGCATCCTATAAGTACACTCCAGCTTCTCCAAACTTTTCCTCCTTTTGACATCCCAGCTTGAAGAAGCCTTACAGACAACTCAAACTTTTGCCTTCCTGCAAGTCCAACAGTGTTCTGTGAGTCTACATAAGGAAGATCTTGTAGACATAACATCTGCAGAAGACTTCTGAAACAGCCAGCATCAAATTGCTAAATAAGAATGCAGTATCATAGAATAGTATGGGTTGGAAGGGACCTTAAAGATCATCGAGTTCCAACCCCCCTGCCACAGGCAGGGACACCTCCCACTAGATCAGGCTGCTCAGTGCCTTGTCCAGCCAGGTCTTAAACACCTCCAGAGAGGGGGCATCCACAACCTCTCTGGGCAACCCGTTCCAGTGCTTCACCACCCTCACTGTAAAGAATTTCTTTCTTATGTCAAGTCTAAATCTACCAATTTACATCCATTGTTTCTAGTCCTCCCATCGGATACAATATTAAAAAGAACTCTTTTTCGATTTGGCAGTATCGGCGTTGGGTACGAATAAGTTACTTTGAGGTCCCCTCTGAACCTTCTCCAGGCTGAACAACCCCAACTCCTTCAGTCTGTCTTCATAGGGCAGTTGCTCCAGCCTTTGACCATCTTTGTGGCCCTCCTCTGGACCCGCTCCAATAGCTCAATGTCCTTCCTGTGTTGAGGGCTCCAGAACTGGACACAATACTCCAGGTGGGGTCTCACCAGTGCCGAGTAGAGGGGCAAAATCACCTCTCTGGACCTGCTGGTCACACTCCTCTTGATGCAACCCAGGATTTGGTTGGCCTTCTTGGCATGTTTAATACACATGAAATAGGAAAATCTAAACAATATGACAGGATTGAGCAAATAGTACCAAACACTCAGTATTAATTAGTAGCCAAATAGCAAAGAAAATTACAAGGAAGCTTTCAAACAAGGCAGAGATAGTGTCATACAAACTGATGTACTACACAAAACACTTTACTCTCTCTCTGGCATTTATCACTCTACAGGTAGGTATTTCAGGGACAAACAACTCTCCAACCTTCATATCCAATACAACCCACTCCCTCTCCCCCAGGTACCTTGAAATAATACAGTTCTTTTAAGGGCACACCTAGCTTGTATAACACGATGCCATGTTATAATGAATGACCAAGAGACTTTGCTTCGCATTCAAAAAGCAATCCGAAGTAAAAACATTAGCATGCTGCTGCATCCAGATAAAAGCAGCTTCCTAGGGCTAGTGCCAAGCAGACAATGCTACCTCTAAAATTCAAACCAGCTTGCCGGGAACTAGCTTAGGTCTCACCTCACAGCAGAGGACGGAGACTATTTAGATAAACTTCAAGTAAGGGTACTGTTCCACAAGAAAGAAAGCAGTACAACGTTACTACCAGATACCTTCCTTAAGCTGACCTTACACTCCATTCGCTGAGGAGCCAAGTTCCAGTACAGGCCGTGCTGAGAAAAAGAATCTCAGTAAAAGAGAGGCGGCAAGAAGCCCGGTTTTCGGTCTTCCGTAAACCGGAAATAGCTGCGAGGCCGAGCCGCGCCCCGGCAGCTCCGAGAGGCGGTGCCCAGTGAGGGAGCGGGGGGCGGAGCCGCTGCCCCCGGCGGCAGATTGAAACCGGGTGAGAACTCACCAACTGCCCCGCCCCGCCTTCACGCGGAGAAAAGGGGCTTTCGCCCGCGGGAATAAGCGGGGAGGGGACGTTCCCTGTGATTAGGAAGGGCGGGGGGCAACGGCTGTGAGTTGTTAATTAGGGAGACCCTGCGGAGTGTGCGCTCCCACTCCGAGCTGGAAAGGCTGTGTGAGCGTAGAGCGGGCTGTCCCAGAGAAGCGCCGCGTCCCAGGGAGCGGCTGCGGAAGTTGCCGGAGCCTCTCGCTGCTACCGAGGGGCCGCCTGCGCTGTGAGCAGAACCACCTGCTCAGCCTGGTGGCAGATGATGATTAGGGGATTGGAG
>VZTY01018545.1:260-15362 GCA_013400935.1 Turnix velox
GCGGTTCTGGCAGGCGCACAGCGGCATCTGCACTCGCACTGTCCAGCACCAGGACTCCGTATCCTTCACCGGGGCCTGGCGGGGCCGGGACGTCCCCCCAGCACCATTAGCTCGGTGTCACCTCCCACGGTTGGGAGCGCCGGGTCCCGGCTGCTGCTTCTTCTTCTTCTTACCGACCTTAACGGGCGCCTGCAGCAGGTGAATGCACTGGAGATCACGCCGGACCGGAGCATGATCGCAGCCGCAGGTGAGTCCTCCCGCCACCCCCGGTACTGGCACCGGGTAGGGGGACCGTGGTCACCCCCTCTGCCCGGTGGTGTCCACAGGCTACCAGCACATCCGCATGTACGACCTCAACTCCAACAACCCCAACCCTGTCATTAACTATGACGGTGTCAGCAAGAACATCACCTCCGTGGGCTTCCACGAGGATGGGCGGTGGATGTACACGGGAGGGGAGGACTGCATGGCCAGGATCTGGGACCTCAGGTGGGTGTCTCCTGTTCCAGCAGCACCCCAAAGGTGACAGAGCTGATGGCGGGCTCTTAAACACACTCCTTTCTCAAACTTTTGTTGCAGGTCTCGTAACCTCCAGTGTCAGCGGATTTTCCAGGTGAACGCTCCCATTAACTGTGTGTGTCTGCACCCCAACCAGGTGAGCACTGACTCTTCTGCCACCTCCCAGCATCTGGGTAAATCTGAGGGGCTGCAGAGCTTTATGCTGGAGGACACGGCATAGATCTGATGGCTTTCCTGGTGGCACAGACCTGCAAGCTCTTGATGACATTCCTGATAAAACTGCTGCTGGTTTCTTCACCATTTTCCTGCTGCTGAGAGCTTTGGCTCAGTGTAGGAGCAGAGCCCACGTGTTACAAGAGCTGACAGACACCAGCATTGCTTTATGTGGTGGAGGAAACCTCCCTAAACAGTGGTGCTGGGAGTGAGCAGGTACCACAGGCTCCTTGGACATGGTTAAGGCCAGGCTAGATGAGGCACTGAGCAGCCTGGTCTAGTGGGAGGTGTCCCTGCCTATGGCAGGGGGGTTGGAACTCGATGATCTTTAAGGTCCCTTCCAACCCAAACCATTCTATGATTCTGTGATCCATACCATAGCCTGAGCCTTTATCTGCTGAGCTTATTTGCTACCCAGTGTGTTTGTGCTAATGATTGGGTGGCTGTTGCAAAGGGATAGGTTAGTGGCTGTGCTGAGCTTCTCATCTCGTAGGAGGGGACAATCCTTTGGGGCCATCTCTGTCTCAAGGGCATAACCAAGGGGATATAATGGGAGTGGAATTGATGGGCTGCCTGGGAAGCTTGAGGGCAGCACTGCTGGCAATAAAAAAGGCATCTTGTGGTTTGTGACCATCATTACCTTCACGATTTTGGTCAGGTTTTGGTCACCTGGGGTTGTTCAGCTGGGAGAAGAGAAGGCTGAGGGGACACCTCATAGTAGCTTATCAATACAAGAAGGGAGACTACAGAAAGGCTGGGGTGGGACCTTTTAATAAGGTACAGGATGGCAGGACTAGGACTAATGGATGTAAATTGTGAGAGGGTAGATTTAGGCTGGATATAAGGAAGAAGCTCTTTCCTTTGAAGCTGGTGAGATACTGGAACAGGTTGTCCAGAGAGGCTGTGAATGCCCCCTCTCTGGAAGTGTTTAAGGCCAGGCTGGATGAGGCATTGAGCAACCTGGTCTAGTGGGAGGTGTCCCTGCCCATGGCAGAGGGGTTGGAGCTAGATGATCTTTAAGGTCCCTTCCAACCCAAACCATTGTAGATTCTAGGTTTGACTCGCCAGTCAATTGAGAAGCTGTTGATAAGCAGAAGGATGGCTGGAGCTGAAGAAACGAAGCTGGAAGGGAGGGCCGTGCATTAGAGAGGACATTGATGGAAATCAATAGGTATCACTGCAGAGCTAACCACCCGTCTGGACCATTTTCTGTTTGCAGTGCTGCAGGGTTTGATTGCAGACACAGCAGTGAAAACCTTGTAAAAAAGCTGAGTAATAGAAATGTTCCCCCGTGCGCTTGATTTTGCAAGGCTTAATTTTGCAAGTCCAGCATTTCAGACCAGATTTGGGATCAATTTTTGGACCAGCCTGTACTTAAATGCTGCTGGTGCTTCCTGTAGTGCCAGTGCTGTGAGGATGTGTTATGTTGAAACAAATGCTGCTGTATGTACATCTTCCGTGTGACAGCATCACTAATTGAGATGCTGAAGTGTTGGCTTGTGAGCAGAACAGAGTAAATTAGTCCAAAGATGGCAGTCTTTATTCACATAGCTCTGAATTGCTCTGCAATCCCCTGCTTCAGCAACACTGCTCCAGTTATCCACGAGAGATTTCTCACAGGCTGGGTAAAGCTGTGACGGCTTTAGCATTTGCACTTACACCTATTAAGAGAGGGCTAAGCATCTGCACTGTGCAGTCAGCTAAATGTATTGAGTGATGGTCATCTTGCTCAGAAAGAGGCCTTTGATCACAGGTACCGGATTAGCTACTCCTGATGACCTGATCTCCTCTAGGGATTCTGCTAAAAATACAGACGGTTCAAGACTGTCGATAAAAGCCCTGGTTTTAGTGGAGAGCTGCCAGCATTATCTTCAGCTCCGAGCACAGGATCAGAGCCAGAACTCCTGCCCTTCAGCTGGCTCTTGTCCTCCCCCTGAGAAGGGGTGAGAGAGAAAAACCCATTTAGGCTTGTTTTTTTTCAGGTATCTGTACACTCTTGAGTGCTTCAGTTGTTCCCTGGCCAACTTTTGTCTTAATACCTGCCCCTCAGACATGCTGAAAATAATTTGGCTTCTGTGGATGTTGTTTGGAGCTGTGCAGTGGTTGTGGAAATCAGGCAGCCACTGTCTGCTCTGGGATTGATAAAATTAGCAAACACTTCTGTAAAGGTAAACAGCCTTTTTGCAGAGTGTAATGTGAGCTTCACACCCTGCTCTCAGCCTACAGGAGCTGTCAGCAGGCTGCTGGAGCTGTCAATCCACCCCATGATGGGGAACAGTTGAGCAGAGCAGGACACTGATGGTTAAAACTAGAACAAGGCTATGTGGGTAATGTCTGAGCATTGGTTTGGGACCTGGAGGGTTCTCCAGAGAGATGAGGCTTCTGTTTTCTTTCAGGCAGAGCTCATTGTTGGTGATCAGAGTGGTGCCATTCACATCTGGGACCTGAAGACAGACCACAACGAGCAGCTGATTCCAGAGCCTGAAGTTTCTGTGAATTCAGTTCACATCGACCCCGATGCCAGTTATATGGCAGCTGTCAACAGCTCGGTGAGCTCTGATGGCCTCAAGCATGGGATGGGATTTATGGTGCTCTGGCAGCTGCTGGACTGTGCCTCCCATGGGCCAAGGCAGATGGTTTGCACCTACTGGCTTTGCCACGCTGTGGTCAGACACAGACAGCTGGTGTTGCTTTCTGGGGTGTAACCACCAGCCATGGCCATGTGTCCCTCTGTCACTCCACAGGGAAATTGCTATGTGTGGAACCTGACGGGTGGCATTGGAGAGGAGGTGACCCAGTTGATCCCCAAGACCAAGATCCCAGCACACAACCGCTATGCCCTTCAGTGCAAGTTCAGCCCCGACTCCACGTGAGTGTGTGCCAGCTCCTCACCTGCCCCTCTGGGTAGGCAGAGACCAGCTGTGCTTCCAGCTGTTGGCTGGTGCTGGTTTCACATGGGACCATGCAGGTTCCCCTGGGAGTTATGGAATGGGATGCACAGGACACACTGGGTCTGGTGTGCTGTCAGGGGCATCTCAACCTCTTGTGCCACTACTTCAGCAAGCTTTGACTGATCAAACTGTTGATCTCTGGGAAAAAAGTGGTGAATTTGGCATATTCCTTCACTTGATTCTCACAGGGCAGGTGATACAGGTGTGAAGAAATAGGATTACAATGAATGCAGGTCTCCAGCTGATCACTGTTCCAGGCCCGCATTGATGAGAAGCCCTTAGGTATACAGCACAACTAATAAGGCTGCTCTCACATGTCTGTTCCTTACAGGCTCTTGGCTACATGTTCTGCAGATCAGACATGTAAGATCTGGAGGACTTCAAACTTCTCTCTGATGACAGAGCTGAGCATTAAGAGCAATAACCCAGGGGAAACATCTCGGGGCTGGATGTGGGACTGTGCGTTCTCTGGGGACTCCCAGTACATCGTTACAGGTGAGGAACTGCTTCTCTCAGCCCACCACTTGATCCACAGCAGCAGGGTCCTGCACTAGCACAGGCCATAGTGGTTTCTCTAAAAGGGACATAGCCAAACCCTCGTGCACCAGTGTGTGCAAGCAGAGGGCACCCACCCTCACATCTGTGGTGCTGGCTATGAACTCCCTTAAGCATTTTGCTTGTGGTGCAATGGGGCACGTGTTTTAAACTGAAGAGATAATCTTACAGTGTGTGGTTTCATTCACCTGGTAGCAGGACTGCTTGCTGTACACAGCATGATAGTCCCTTCAAAATGTGTGTTGTTATTTCCACATTAACTTCCCTCCAAAATAATTAAAACCTCAGAAATGTACTAATCTTCTTGCCCCCTAACCTGCTGTCACCAGCAGCAGCACCACCACGGTGTTGGATGAAGCAAGAGGAAAGTCTTCCTCGTAACAATGGAACTAAAGTTTAAAGGGTGATGCAGTACATCCCAGTCCTCTCTTCCCTTTCTGTTCCAGCCTCCTCTGATAACTTGGCCAGACTTTGGTGTGTGGAGACAGGAGAGATCAAGAGGGAATACAGCGGCCACCAGAAAGCAGTCGTTTGCCTTGCCTTCAATGACAGCGTGCTGGGATAATGGTCTCATGTGGGAAGGGAAGAGACATTTGCTGCTTCTTCTCCCTTGTCTCACAGTGGCGAGGACCCTCTCTGGAGCCTGAGACCTCCTCTGATGAGAAGGGCTCGTTCTCTAGCAGAAGCAGCTACATCTCCTTGGCGTGAGACCAGGCTTCAGCTCTGAGCAGATCATTACCAAAATGTGTCTGGCCTCTCAGGGAGGCCACTTGGGCAAAAGGGAATGGGAGAGGAAGGCACGGTCCCGCAGAGGGGAGCTGGGTCTGATTCAGATGGAGGAATCTTTGGGGTACAAGACCATGGCAAAGAAAAAAAAGATCAGCCTTTCTAAGTAATGGAATTGACTGAGCAGAGAGAGGAAAGGCAACTGTTTTCTTGTTTTGCAGTCCCTTTATTCGGAGTGTATTTCACAGTCTGGGAGAGCTGTGCTCTTCTAAAGCTGACTGCCCCCAAAAATTTAATCACCTCATGTTGAACAGGGTGTGTAGCCATAAAACACTTGCTACTCCTTCCTCTAGGCCTGGATCTCCTAACACCTACGAACAACATGCAGCCCACGGCTGCCAATAAAACATCAGTACTGACAGTGCTGAGCAGAGTCCTGGATTTTTTTTATTTTCTAAACTCTCCTGAACCGCAGCATGAAGTCAGCAGGAAGCTTTTTGTGGGGAATGTTGTCGGTATTTACCTTCCTTGTTGAAATCAGAGGTTTTTCAGGAAAGCAGTTCAAGTATGTAGGGCAGCGAGAGGGCGTCTGCAGCTGCTGTCCTTACTCGGGGAGGTAATAGAAGCAGATAGACACACAAATGTTGCTTGGAAAACAGATGTCAATGCAAAGGTAGATCAGCCGCTGCTTCCCTGGCCCTGCCAAATGAGCAAGGACAGACGTGGGATGAGAGAGATGCTTTGCAGCCCTGTGGATAGGAATCCCTGGGGAGCCAAACAAATGGGAAGCCTCAGGGAATGACCTTTCTCATGAAAGCTGGAGCAAGACAGAACAGAATGACAGCTCTGCAGGCTGCTTTTGGTGAGGATGAAGGTGACAAGACCTGAGCCAGCAGCCTCACAGGGGACTGCTCTGTGTTGTGGCTGTGCTGTGGAATCAGGCTCTGCTGCCTGGGGAAAGGGGAGGACACAGGTTGTGAGGCCAAGCCAGTGCTGGGTGATCCCTCAACAATGGCTTCATTTTGAACTAAAGGTCACCTACCCTGGACCTTGGCAGCCTGTCCCAGGACATGCATCGGCTTTGGTGCAGCAGAGACTGCTCCACCAACATGTGCTAAAAGCAATCTTCTGCAAAGGAGTATGGCCAACTTACCCTGCCCTCTCCTGACCCAGAAGATGGATGTCTGCTCGCAGAGGGCTTGCACTGCCTCCCCCAGGCTTTTGGGATCCACTTGTTCCCCTGCCAGAATGCCCAGGAACTCCCTGTAGTACTTGGTCTGGTTATTCTGCTGTAGCAGTTGATCAGTCTGAAAGAAACATCCCTGTTACTTTGTTCCAAGGCACTTTGCTCCTTCTGGCACTGCACTCTGGCTCTTGGGGCACACAGGGAACAATCTACCCCAGCAGTAAGGGCAGAGATGCTTCCTCTGGCCAGAGCAGACTCCCAGGGACAGCCTGCAGTCCCTCACCAGCCCTGCAGCTTGGGAAGTTCTGATGGGAGATGTGTCCTTACACTCCTCTGGGTTAAACTCTGCCCCTTGCTTTCAAGATGTGGGATCAAATGGAGAGGGACGAGGAGCCCCTGAGGAAATGGCTAGCAGATGGTAGGGGCACCAAAAACTGAGGCTTTCTGTCCTCTTGAAACAGAATCTGCCCCACGCATCCATGAACATTTTGTTCAGAGGGTCTGTATACATGATTTACTCCAACCTTTTCCTCTTGAATTGGTTACAAGCCCCCTTTGTGTTTTTGTTCCCCAGAATTTTGAGCAGGTAACAGAATCCAGTGGGAGCAGGGCCTGGGAGAGCTCTGCTATTCACCTCTGTGGGATGTATCCCCCCTTCTCCAGCCTGAAATGTTGCTCTTTCTCACAGGGAAAGATATTGGTAAAGCTTGGGAGTTAATGCTCTGAGCTCTGCTCCTACACAAGATGCTGACCCAGCCCTTCCCCAAGAGGGCTCACACAAAATAAGGGGCTCCTTTTGTTACCCCCAGGTGTGAGAACCCTCATTTAGCCACTCTTGGGATGCCAATTCATCACTCCCATCTGCTCAACCACCCCTGGGAACAGTCCCAGCAGCTCACTCTTTGCTCAGAGGTGCTGAGAGGTGTCTGCAGGGTCTGGTGGTCCCAGGTGTCCATCTTCCTCAGGTAGCAGGCATGTTGCTCCACAGGCTTGTAGCACACATAGCCCTGCAAGACAGATCGTGTCCTGTTCGCAGCATGCACCTGCAGCTGTCTTCAGAGACAACAAAATAGACACTCCTTATGCCCTGCATCACCTTGCCTAACTAAAGGTGCAGAGAAAGGAAGCAAGTAGTAGTAGCTGCCTGATGTCTCTCCTTCTCCTAGGTCATAGGGCAAGAGGAAATGGCCTCAGGTTTCTCCAGGGAAGGTTCATACCAGGCATTAGGAAAAATTTTTTACACTGAAAGGGTTAAGCATTGGAACAAGCTGCTCAGACCAGTGATGGAAGCACCATCCCTGGAGGTATTTAAGAGACAGGCAGATGTAGAGCTTAGAGATGAGGTTTAGTGGTGGTTCTTGTTAGAATTAGGTTGATGGTTGGGCTCAATGATCTGAAAGATCCCTTCCAATCTGAGTGATTCTACAATTCTGTTTTAATTTGTCTGCAGTTCTGTTCCCACCCCAGCAGTTCTTCTCTCAGCTGTCTGGGCCCCTCTGCTCACATCCCTGCTAATGAGGCAGGAAATTATCCCAATACACTTACATTCCTGCTGTCATACAGCACCACAGCAGTGTGGTTACTTTGTGAGGTTATGTAGTAGGTGACAGTGCTCCTGGACTTGTCCACCAAGGCTGTCTGGTTCCTCAGTGGCTCCTGCTGGCCCTGAAGTGTCAGGCGGACGAGCTGTGAACCAGCCTGGGCACAGAGAGAAGGAGGGCAGCACCAGCCATCAGCTGCTCAGTGCTGCTGTGCAGCATCTCCCTGCTGACAGCCCCACTCAGAGTCTTTGCTGGTCCCTCTGAATTATTTAGCAGCAGAGAAGTGGAGTCTGACCCAAGGGAAGGAGAAGATCTGGGAAGCAGAGTTCTCCATCACACAGGGCTTTGGGAGAGGTACCCACCCTGCCTGGGTACTGTGAGGGACAGGGACAGTGGACTCTCCAGTCTCTGCCACGGCCACACATGGGATCTGCCCCTCCCCAGGATAGCTTGCTGGCAGCAGAGACATCAGAGACAGCAGACATGCTCGCCCTTCATCTTGGAGGCCACAGCCACGTGTTGGAACTTGCCTGCTTAGCAAAAACACCAGCTTGTGGCTATATTTAAAAACGGGCGCACTCAAGTTCCTTTAATTTGAGCATATGTTTTTGGTTGGCACGTTGCAGGGGTGACACAGCTGCTGCTCAGCTCTCTGCCTGTCCCCCTGCTTGCTATGGGGGTCACCAAACCCAGCCTGGTCTCAGCCCATTCCCCTCCTCCCAACAAAAATCAGGGCTGCAGGAAGAAATTGCCTTCCTGGATGGGGATCCCTTACCTGGGCAGAGCTGGAGGAGAAGCTGAGAACCCCCACCACGCTGATGCCAACTACTGCCAAGAACAAAGCAATGGCCAAGATGATCCAGAAGGTCCTGGATGGTGCTGTAAAGGGTGCTGCTGCCCTCCTGTCCTGAGAGCCAAGGAAAGAAGCCAAAGAGTTAAATTGAAGCCTTCTGCTGGTTACTTTTCACCATAAAATGCACTTCCCGATGGTGACAAATCACTGTGCAGACTGCTGGATTTGAATGCAGAGCAGCCAGAACATCACAGCAGGCCTGGAATAATATCAATTTTATCCCCCAGAGATGGAGTTTCAGATCTGAAATCCCAGTAACCAACATTCCTGCAGCTGAGCCCTTTCCTCCTGCAGCCAGGGTGGACACAAATGCCCCACACCCTCCTGGGAAAGGCTGGAGCAAGAGCCTTTCCCCAGACAGGGGCTGCTGCTGCCATGCTCTAGCAGCAAATTAAATTAATTTGGTTTATAGCAGAAATATCCAGGAGAAACATCAACATTTGAAACAGGCCCTGTGCACAGACTCCTTGCCCTTCCATGCATTTGGTTGTATTTTATTTTCTTGGTAAGCTCTTTCCTTGCAGACCAACTGCTACCTGAAGCAGAAGAGCTCAGCAGCCGTGTGGTGCTTCTGGTGGCTCGACTGAAATTCACTTTAATTCATTGGAGCAATTCAATTTAACTTAATGGCACATAAAAATCATTTTTTACAAAGCAGAAGGAATGCGCTTCCAAGGACAGAGTTTCAACCACAGTTAAAAAAATAATCTGTTTCTCAATCTTCTGAAGCACACAGAGAAATTAAATTAATGCCCATGGTTAGATTTGCTGCAGCTGCCCAGGCTCTGGGTCAGTTACTGATCTGTTTTGGTGATATGTAACTTCCAGATACATTTCACTGAAAAAACATCAAGTCTTAACAAAGTTAAAACTGAGCTCAGGCTGAAATCGCATCGATTCAAATGCAATAGAGCCCAAGCCCTACAGTCAGATGTAAACAACTGAATGGAGACAAGGAGAAGCTCAAGAGAATTCCTTCATGGGTTATTTGTCAAGGGAGCATAGAATCAGAGAATGGTTTGGGTTGGAACCCCTCTGCCTTGGGCAGGGACACTTCCCACTAGACCAGGTTGCTCAGTGTCTCATCCAGCCTGGGCTTAACCACGTCCAGGGAGGGGGCATCCATAACCTCTCTTGGCAGCCTCTTCCAGTGTCTCACCACCAGCACAGTAAAGAATTTCTCTTACATCCAGCCTAAATCTCCCTTCTTCCAATTTGTATCCATTACTCCTAGTGTTGCCATCCTGGACCCTATTAAAAAGTCCTACCCCAGCCTTTCTTTAGGCCTCCTTCAGGTATTGAGAAGCTACTAGGAGTAGCTTTATCGATATACATTACTTACATACAGTAATGGGCAGGTTTTCACTGTCTAAAGAAATTCCCTCGGGTGGGAAAGTTACAAATAAAGACATTCAGCCACTCCTGCCCCTGGGCAGGCTGCAGTTCAGGCATCCCAAATAGCTCCACAGGATTCTTTGTCATCTCTAACTCAACCCGTGCTGCCCTGGCTTTATTGTGCAAGGGGTTTATGCTGTCTGAGTCCAGGCACTTAGAAGAAAATCCAGCTGATAAGAGTCATCTGCCTCACTAGGAGCTGAACTGTGGGATGCTGAGGTTAGGGATGAACTGTCTTACCGGAATCCATGGGAACAGCAGGAGCTCAGCCCCTTCCAAAGCAGAATGGGGAGAGGGGATACTCACTGCAGGGCCAGCATCGCTGGTGCTGTTCCTACCCTCCATCCTCCACTTCAGATGAGGACCTGGCTCCTGCAGCTCTGCCGCCCAACCACACACCAACTGTGCATGATCCCGACTCCAGGCTCACCCGGGAAACCTGAACGTGCATCTGCCACACCTAAATAGGTGTCCCCAGCAGCTGAAGGGCTGCCCAGCCCACACATCCTCAGCTCAGACCTATAGGGAGGGTGAAACCTTAGAGCTGCCACCTGGGGAGAGGAGTAGGGAAGGGGTGGGGAGGGTGAAACCCCAGGCTGCTGAGCGATATGTCAGTGCATAAAACCCCTCTTCCTGCTCACCTTGTGCACAGGCTGGAAAGGGAGCATGTGGAGGACAATGGGGGGCTTTGTGTCAGCCCTCCCTGCTGGCAGGCCCTGAGAGTGGGGACAGGGTGAGTCTCATTAAGCAATACAATGAACAGAGAGAAGTGGCAGCCTGCCCTCCTCCTCAGTTATTTCCACATTTCAACATGAACTTGGTGCTGCCAGAGCTCCGTGGGCTGCTGCCAAGTGTTTGTCCTGCTGCCCTGCCAGCCTTGGCTCCACAGAAGCACTTGTGTTCCACCTACGGACCTTCCTGCCTCCAGCCCCTGGGGGAAAAGGATCTCTGTTGCAAAATCATGGCCACAGCCTGAGCTGCATTTGGGCACACCATGAGAAACACTCCATAGGGAACAGAGATCCCAGCTCATCAGACCATGACTCCCCTGAGCAGTCCAGGAGCCCCCCGGGAGAGTTGTTGTTTTGAGATGCAACAGTTAGATGCAACCAACTCAATGGAAGCAAGGAAAATAATTCCTTTGCATGGTATCAGTCAAGGCAAAATACAGCTTTTCAGGTATTTTCCTATCAAACATGGCCCGGAACTGATCAAACTCAGCCAGAAGGCTGCTCATTTTGGAATTTCTCATCATCAGAGTAATTTTCCCCCCTCACCCTTTTCCCTTCTGCAAGTCAAAAATGAGCCATTTCAGTAAATCACCATCTTGTTCTGGCACACTGCTTCTGTGGCCAACATGAGTCAACCAGCCATCACTGTCACACTTCAAAGAGAACAAAACTGAGAATCAAAACTGCATTCCGTGGCTCTGATGGAACAGTGTTGGAGCAGTCAAACCCTCAAATCTGCAAAACCCCCTATAAAACAGGATTATTGTGAGGGGGAAAGCATTCTGCTCTGGGTTCTGCCTCGAAGGAGCACATCCCAGCCCACACTAAGAGCCACGCACAGCTCTGGGTGCTCAAACCAAACAGAGCTTGGATTTCTTTCCCTGAAAGCACGTGAAAGGAGAAGAAACAGCAGAAGTAAGACAAGGCCAGGGGCAAGCAGGTTTCTAAATTTAATGTAGATTCAAGTAGAGGCTTAAAAACCATTTGGAAGCTGATACAGAGTTTAGAAGCACAACTGACACCTTCACCAGTACATTGCAGAGTAGGTGAATGGAGGTAATGGTTCCCTCAGAGAGTGCTGGGCAGGGACAGTGCGCTGCTGGAAGGGGGCCCAACACTTCTCCTGGCAATTGGACTTTATTTGACAAATTCTTGAAATGACAAGCACCAGATACAGGAACTGAACCAAGAAACACACCATTTTCAGAACCTATCTGCAGTAAATCCATAATGTCCATTTCCATGTTACCTAGAGAAAGTAGAACTTCTGCCTTTAAGTGTTTCTCCGTGACTGTATAAACCTTCTAGCTGGAGACAGGAAGAGATTTGTCTGTGCTTCCCTACACAACTCCTAGTTCAAAGAAGCACCCTTTTATAAGAGTAATTAATATTCTGATGACACCAAAAGACAACAGGGATCACATGGTTATTGCTGCACTAGCAAAGTGGCAAGTCTATTTTCAAGTGGAAGGAAATGGCATTGACACATTGCTAGAGGAGTAGGAGGAAGGGCAGTGCTTCAATCTACCTGCCCAAAGCATCCCCTATGGAATAAAAGCACATCATTTGCATATATAATTTTTTCACTTAATTCTCTAATGTAAAAGCTTTTCAACTTTGATTGGCTTTCGATTCAGCTGGCATAAAAATCTACCCTGTAGCCTGAGCATCACCAAAACCCACCCAAAGATTAGAAGGAAATCATTGCCTGAGGAAGCAGTGCTCCAGACAAGCAACTGGTGCCAGGCTCCCACACCAGGCGCAGGTGGAAGATACCAGCCTCAGGTATTTAAAGGAAGCACATGCCACCACCACACACCAGCTCATTTCAGAGTATATCTGTACCATGTCCCACATCTGTACCCCAGAGACTGAGTCTTAATTCAGACTCTGCAGCTAAAGCCAAGGCAAGAGGCTGTTTTGATGCTGAGGGAAGTTCAAGAGCTGACTGGGGGGCTGATCCGGTTATTTCTGGGAAGCAGCAGAAGGAAACCCCGTGTGGGTACAGACCTTCTGCATCATCAAATGCAAAAGCTTAGGAGAATTAAATCTACTGTGAGCAGTACATTCTTCCCATCCTCCCTTCAGGGAAATGATATATTATCATATACTATACTTGAATTTCTATTTTAAATATATTCTGTTATATATTTAGGAAAGGGGTAGTTCTTGTATGTACATGTGCTTTACACATACATCTGACAAACACAGCATACAGAAGACATCGTTTGTGTTCTGCAAGTGGAATCATCCTAATCTGCATCACAAGTGCAATTCGCAGTGATCAAATAAAGGAGATGAGATTTCAGTTTCTGGGATCTGATGTCATGCTTGCAGTGAACTGCACCACTTGTTCAGAATGGTGTCTGAACAAGACACCATTTGGGAAAAAAATTTTTTTTTCTTAAAAAATAAACCAACCTAAGGTCAAACATTAATTCCATCAGCCACCGCAAGTGTTTCCAAACACAGTCACTAAGTTACTGCACACTCCAAGAGTCTTTTCCCTGAATAAACCAGACAGAGCCACAGCCTGTCCAGGTGAGGACACACCACAAGATGTGGGGTTCTTCTCAGATCAACCAGCTCTACCTTCCTCGACTCAGTCTAGAGGACAATGTGACACTGAGCATCACTCAAACAGATGTTGCCCATAATTTTTACCTCAAGTCCGCACGAGGTAATGCCCTCTTTGTTTCAAAGTGCATTTAAAGACTAAGATGTAAACAAAATCATACTGAGAGGACAGAGAGGTTAGAAAGCTAAGGGTTGCTAATTCCGGGTGGTGTCCTAGTGAGCACGTTACTGTCACAAGGTGATTAACAAGGGCCCTCCTCGGGGTATGGCTGCGGAGGCTGCAAGCGCTTTGCTCTATTAATTCTCCAGCGCGGGGAGAAGGTCGGCTATGCTATCCACGTAGTAATGGGGCACCAGGCTCTGCCGGGCAGGACAGTCGCTCTCCTGGTGGCCCTTCACTTCCTCCAGGTTGGTGACCCCAGTGAGGGTTAGCAGGGTGGTGAGGCCACAGTTGTTGCCCATGAGGATGTCTGTGTCCAGCCGATCTCCCACCATGATGGTGCGAGCAGGATCGATGTCGAACTCACTGGCCACGCAATCGAACATGTAGCGGTTGGGCTTCCCTACGATGAAGGCTTCGCGCTGGGCTGCCGTCTCCACCGCCTTCACCAGGCAGCCAGTCCCTGCGGGGGAGAGGGAAAACGCTGATTAGAGCCCACAGGAGACTCCCAGCATCCACATGAGCTGGTGCAGAGCAGCACAGTGCTTTGGAAACACAATGCCTGAGCTCTACAACCAGGACAAGCAGAGTCATAGAATGGTTTGGGTTGGAAGGGGCCTTCAAGCTCATCTAGTTCCAACCCCACTGCCATGGGCAGGGACACCTCCCACTACAACAGGTTGCTCAATGCCTCATCCAGCCTGGGCTTAAACATCTCCAAGGAGGGGGTATCCACAGCCTCTCTGGCCAACCTGTTCCAGTGTCTCACCACGCTCACAATAAGGAGCTTTCTTCTATCCAGCCTAAATCTACCCTCTTCCAACTTGCATCCATTATTCCTAGTCCTGCCATCTTGTACCCAGGAGAGTAGATGCATAAAACATGCCGCAAAGCTGGAATAGCATCTCACGCTGAGACCAAAAAGGAACCACTATTTCCTGAGAAAAGGATCAACAAAGATTCTTCCTTTTACAGGGAGTAAGAGAGGAGCAGGGGAAGCCCAGGCTCCTGGATCAACAAGACGCGGGGCTGAGACTGGGGAGCCTTCAGAGCATAAGGAATCGCCACGGGTGGCTCTGAAGGGGCCGAGGTCACTTCCCCCACAGCCTCCCAGCAGCAGGCCCAACATCCCACTTCACCCCCACTCACCAGGGATGCCGGTGCCGCCCTCGAGCGGGAGCCGGTGGTCACGGTTGGTGCCGACGAGGAGACAGTCGTTGCCGCCGCGCATGAGGTAGCGCAGGGCCTGGCACAGCTTGGCGTAGCTGAAGTGCTCGTCGAAGCCCACCAGGACAGCACGAACGGAGGGGTCGAGCGGCGCCTGGGCCCAGTCGGCGGGCGAAGGGCCGGGCAGAGCGGCGGGGCCGGGCCCCAGGTAGGGGATCCCGACGGCCTCCAGCTCGGCGGCCAGCGCGGGGCTGCCCAGCACGTAGGCGGCGGCTCCGGGAGGCAGGGCCTGGCGGAGGTAACGGGCGGCGCAGTAGGCCGAGCCGAAGATGTGGCGGAGCTCGGCGGGGGGAAAGCCCAGCTTCCGCAGCTTCTCGGTGTAGGCCGCCCGCGTCCGGCTGCTGTTGTTGGTCACGTAGCAGAGCCGTTTGCCCGCCGCCGCCAAGCGGCCCAGCGTCGCTGCCGCGCCGCTCACCGCCGCCTCTCCCCGCCACAGGACGCCGTCGCAGTCGAAAAGCAGCGTGTCGG
>VZTY01018560.1:0-14563 GCA_013400935.1 Turnix velox
TCCAACCTACATGGTTATGATCTTGTGAGCCATTTGTCTTCTTGTACTTAGTTCACTGCAGCACAGCTCCACTGGCTCTGTGAAGTTCCATTTGACTTGCAGAAACAATTGTGCAAAATTTCCATGAAGGTGAAATCTCAGTGGTATCTCTGATAAGGAGATAATGGCCTTGGAATTCACCAGTCTGTGACTGGTGACTGTGTCATTACATTGACTTCTGTGGACTTTGGCAGTAAGAACAGAATGGCCTCTGTTTTGCAAAGGCATTATTTACTCTGACACATCTTGGATGTTAATGCATGTCCACATATTTTTTTTTCTTCAACATGACACTGCTTTTTCCCCTTTTGTGTTACGTGATTTAATTCTATGCAGACCTTGAATGTCATTTTCTAATCCTCTGCGGTTCATTTGAAAGTCTTGTAAAATAAAACTAATTGGTGTGTTCATTAAAATGTCAGAAATGTTTTTGAGTTCAATTAGATAGTACAGCAGTTTTATCCAAAGTGTGCTCATAGTACAATAACTATGTCAGGAGGATGTAATTAACAGCCATTTAAATGAACAATTGTCTTAAATTTCTGGGTTCTTCGTGCATGATAACTTAATCAAACAGCAAAGTTATTCCAGACTTACCCATTCGAGAGAAAGGTGAAATGCTATAAACATGTACTTAAAAAGTCAAATTGAAAGCCATAAAACTGCTGAACTAAAGAAGTCAACTATATAAAAATGAAATGCAGGAGCATACTTTACTTCATTGTGTGCACATTACAACTTAAACACAGACAGGAGAGGGAGAATATAAGGCATGGTCACAATTTTTTGGGAAAGACTAAGATTTACATCAAATAAAGGTGAAAAGTCAGAATTGCAGACACACAGAATGGTTTGGGTTTGGGTTAGAAGGGACCTTTGGAGATCCTGTGCTCTTGATACCCTGACATAACTGTGGCAAGTTGTGCTCTCATGATAATGACCACCCTTGGCCACTAATACTTAGTTCTGACACCATTTCCACCTCTTGCAGCACCAAATCAAACAAACATCTCCTGGTTTAGGACAAAATCTCCTTATGGCTCCCCACTGAAGCAACAACTCTGTGCTTTAAAAAGTGTTTTTGTTGTTACTCTCCTAGAGTGAGCTAAGCAGGCTTGAGACTTTGAAGGCAGAGGGAAGAAACCAGATCAAACAATAGTACAAGTTTTATGGTTTCCCCTGATAGAAGAATATAAATAAAAGACCAGCTTGGTAAAGTATTCCTCAGCAGGATACGACAGAAGAGAGATTAAGTTTCACTAGGCTACCTTTGTATTTGACTACAGTGTTTGCTGTCTCTTCTCAAAGCAGTATTGGCTCTTCTGCAAGCTATAAAGGAATTTTCAGCTGCTTTGTCTTGCTGCCTTTCATTGCTATTTTTTAATTAAAGCTTAAGGAATTAAATGAACCAGGGATGCTGGGGTTACACAAGGATGAGAAAAATCAGGCAGTCAAATCCAGCGAGGTGCAGTGGGGCACAGGCTGATTCTTGGATTATCATACTCAATGATTGTTTTTTTCCAGTTTAAAGCATAAACATTAATGCATTTTAAGCATCTGGGTCAGGCTGACAACACGCAGCTCTCTGGGAGAATTAGATCTGAAACAGATTGGGAGGCACTTTATTAAGATTTTTGGGTGTGATTTGCAAAAGATGGCAGAAGGCTTTCTTTCTCTTCTAGTTTGCACTGGCAATGGAGAAATTAATAATCAACTGCTTAATAAGAGATATACCTACTTGGAAATGGATTGCATGATGCATAATTTGAACAAAGCAAGCAGTATATCTATTAGGCACAAACATATCTATTTATTAGGCACAAACATTTGCAACATTGATTGTCTTGTTTACCAACTGTGGCCACGTTGTGTAATTTAGCTGTGAGCTGCCATATTTAACTGAGGTAGGGGAAGAAATGAAGCTATCAGCTGTAGTCCTAATATTTACAGACATGGAGCTCTACATTTCCATTACTCTTCTTGTAATGGATGCAGTTTTGAATTAATTTTTAGATCTGCCAGGAAGAGCAGCATATTGGATTCTCTTGCTATTTTATGTTTTGTGTCCCTGCAGTGTGTCTTGATTGCTGCTCATTAGAAACAGGCTCTGCTTGTGTTTACCAGATGAAAAATATTACCCTTCCTCAATGCACCTTGCAATCCAAACTTTGCCTTGGTTTTAAAAATTAGGCAAATTGAATATTTAGAAGTTTCAAAGACTGTATATTCTGATGTTTTAAGCAATGATGAACCTTCATTATGAGCTGTGAGGATTTTAAAATGTTTTTTGTATGCCACAGGCAACAAAAGTGTGGGTATTATTTTGCCTTGGTTTCTTTCATGGGAATAATAACATGTTTGTTTCTGACTGTGTTATGAAACTGTGGATTTTGCTTTCCTGCAGGTCCATGAAGATGTCTTATTTTTGTGTTAGGAGCTGAAGATGCCCTGAGAATCACTGCCAGGCATGGCAGACTGAAGGCTGGTAAAGCATGACTGACTGTAGATGATGGCTGGATACCAGAGGTGTGTCCTGATTTGAAGTAAAATAAAGGAAATTTTCTAGTTTGTCACTTCACTTTTCAGCTTGGCCTCTTCTGTCTGACTAAACAACTACACATTGTTCAGAAACTGTTTGACCTCAGTCTGATTAGACCTGATTATACCAAGGAATGGGATGCAAGAGGCTCCTATTTTTATTAATCACTGTGGTGATCAAGGTCAGAAAGTTCTTCATTTGCCCCACCAGGGGCTGGAAGAAGAAAGATGTAGAGGAGTCCCACCTGCAAGGAGGAGCAGACAGGGCAGGTGACCCAAAATTGACCAACAGGAGTGTTTCATCCCATCTGCCCCAAGCTGAGGGATTGAAGGATCAGCTCTCTTTCTTTGATGGTCAATATCTAGGAAAGACTCTGCTTGACCCTGATATGAGCACACCTGGCTCAGTTCTGGCACCAGCTCCTGGCCGAACTGACCCCAGTCTGGGACCTTCCCTGTGCCTGCTGGTAACATAATCATCATCCTGCAGTCTTGGTATGGTTTTGTATACATTTTATACCTTTTTATCTTTTTCCTTCTCATTTTATTTATTATTTTATTATCTATTAAAGTAGTTTAGAATTTTTCTAATCTCATAAATCTCTTTATTCCTTCCTCTCTTTTCTTTTGAAAGGAGGGGAGGGGCATCTGCCATTTGGAGGAGCCTTTTGGGTCTAACCCAGGACAAGGTGAGAGCTAGAGTCTTGGAGGTCTCACAGTGGGCTCTTTGCTTCTACCTGACTTGCTGCTAGGGTGGGTGAAGTCCTCTGAATTCATGACTTATGTCAGCAAACAGGCTGCATGACCAGAGTGCAGTGGCCTCAAGCATCACTGATCAAGTTGGTAGAAGCAAATTGACGTGGAGTTATCTCTGTTCATAACAGCAAGGTGAAGGATCCTTCTGTTGAAGGTCCCAGAGAAGCATCTTATAAACAGCAGTCCAATTCTGAAGCATCTCAGAGAATATTTTACCCTCCTTCTGGTCTCATTCCTCTTCAAAGCCCATGTATTGCAGCCCCATGGATACTTAGGTCAAAATGATGGCAGTGGGACTTGAGAATGGTCTTCAGGCAGCTGAAGTGAGCAATGGCATTTTGAAGGCTGAGTTTTGTTTGGGTAACTATAATGGAACACTGCTTCTAATGGATTTTGCAGAATATCAGCAGCTCCAGGTCTGTCTTCTCTACATATAGATGTTTTTGTGAAAAATCACAAGTGAAATGCTGTAACATGGCAACTGTGAAGAGTGAGAAAGCCAGAGGGATCTCAGGAACTCCTTGGCATTTACTGCTCTCAGGCCCCAAAAGGAGTTTGGGTTTGCAGAGTCTTAAGGGAAATGTTTCTCTAGATGCATCCAGTCTTGAATCTCCCTGCAGCATCAGTCTCAGGTCCCTGAAGGTCTGTCCTTTAAATCAGCTGATTTAGAGTCACTGGAGAGCTGATCTAGACTGCTCTGATGGGCTGGTGGTGAAATGCTCTAATCACCTCAACTAAATTCTGCCTCATACACAACACTATTGAAATGTCAGCATATGATGTACATCCCATTTACATCAGTGGTCAGAGATTATTTATCCCTTTAACTATCAGTTAATTGTTTGGTAATCCATAAAGGGCATGAACTTTAATTAAGCCAAATTTCAAAATTGTGACAGTGTCATAATCTAATTCTTTATTATTCTTTATATTCCCTTTATATATTATTTATATACATTTTTATATATTTATATATTTAAAATATTTATATTTCTATATTCTTTATTATTCTCTGCTGGAGCAGCAGAGTTGCTAAGAGACAACTTTTTTTTTTTTTTAAAAGTGACTCTTCTTCATACTTTCCTAATTAATACCAAATGTCTAGTGCTTATATAATGCTATTCTCAGCAGGCCATACAGAGACTGAATCTTATTTCCTTGATGCACAAAGGAATGAGGTGGGTGAGAATGAAGCAGTGTCTCTGGAAATGGCAGCAGGTCAGCAGCAGACCTTTGCCACCTTCAGCAGGTCAGATCCTGTGCAGGTTGCAGGTGATGCTGTGTTGCAGACCCTGAAAGGAGTGAAATTTGTACTGAAAGTACAAATCTGCAGATGGTGGAAACTTTCCAAGCTCTTCATTTTCCTTCCAGGTTTCCCTGTCCTGCTTTTGAGTGTCCCTGTTACTGAGGTTTCCACTGGCAGTTGCCTTCTCATTGATACCAGTGGGGCCACTTGTACAGATCTCATGAGTCACTGTCATCTGTCATCTCCTTCTGTAAGCTCTTATTTATGTAAAATAATATACCTGAATAGTGTTCTTACCCTAAATGATTGTGTGATTTTCTTTCCCAAGTGCCAGTCACTGCATCAACTTCATTGCCCCTTCTTCTCTTTGGCCTTCCAATAATTCACTTAAGTCTCAAAGTCTACCCCTCTGGACAGACACAGTGAATGAGGGCAGCTTCTAGATAAATCTGTGGACATATTTATGTGGTGTGAGCAGCAGTCAGAAGCTTTATGATCAGATTTCAGAGCACAAATGGAGAAGCAGCAATGGTGAGGGCATGTTCCCACTCTTCTTATGCATTTTTTGTCCTCGAGGCTTTTGGCTGCAGCCAAGGAAATATCTTCATTGACCCTGAGAAGTAAAATAATGCTGTTAGTTCTTGTCACTGCCTTACCTTTGTTCAGCCTATTCTAAGCTTGCAGCATAATTATGAATGGGACAAAGTGGATGTTTTAATTAGTGTGTGGGCAGTTAAGCTCAATAAGTCTCATTTCAATGGAAAGACAGATGTAGTGCAGCAACACTCACACTTGCCTGTATTTTTCTTAAAAAGATCCTCCTCACTAACACTTGATGTGACTTGACTTTTAAAATCAACTTTTTCAAACCAAAATGTTATTATCTCATGGACTCAGAGGTAAAATGTAAAACCTCTGTGTGTGGTACAGGAACATGTGTGTTCCAGACTTGATGGAAATCAATCTTGCAATCACATCTACCTAAAAAAGATCCAATTAGGGAACCAACATGTCTAATATTAGGCATATACCTTGGTTCAGTTAAACTTCTCTTCCACAAAAGCACTTGACCAGTCCTGTGTTCAGCCACTTTGTCTTTAATACATATTTCATTATGTATTTCTCCTGTCATCCTTATAAAGCACAATATTAAAGTATATTTTGAGTGATGCCTTGTCACTTGTGTTAATTTCATGACTTAGTATCCACGTTGCTTGCTTTTTTATTTATTAATTTATTTATTTGAGGATCTCTGCTAGTAACATGCTTTTTACTTGCATCTCTGACACTTTGAATTGTGCTGATTCCTTTGATGGCAATGGAAATAATGCAGGAGTGCCTCTGCGTATGCACATCCACAAGCTGTTTCACCTTCACTCCATAAAAATGCAGACATTGGTGGGCTTGGCAGCTCTTTATACATTCATTTAACTTTCATTTTCTCCCCTTTTCCGTGTGAGATTTCCTGATGAATGTTAATGAGATGGCTTCAGGTCTGTTGTGTGGACAGGATGCTCTTCTCCAATTTCTCCTGGGTGAACAACCACTGTTTCTCTTCGTGACCCCTGCCTGCAGCAATCAAACTCCTGAATCATTCTGTTCCATGCTTTGATTGAATCCTCCACATTCACTCCAGTGCCTGGCCATGAACTCAGCATCACAGTCTGCCCCTTTGGTCACTCATGTGCTCAGCTCTTCTGCCAGGACCACTAAGGGGAATTTATATGTTTTGACACTTTCTCAGCTTGCACAGTGGAAAACAGAATTTCAGGGGAATCTGTCAACTGGTGCTGTGCTGGTCATCCACCAATTAATAGCAGAATTTTGCTCTGGTGGTATATTCATGGTGTACATATATTCAAGTTGTTATGACACAGAATGTTTTTCTTTCTGTATATTATATGCTAGTTCTTATATTCTTTACTCCTTTATTTCTGGAATATAAGCTACGAGCATGTAGTTACCATATAGAATATACATTTTAAACCTGCTCAGATCATTGAGTCCAACTCTGACAAACCCTTGACCCTCAGATTAGGAGTCTGATGCTCTCACAGTTGAGTTACACAACAGGGTAATATGTTAATATATGTCTTAAAATAATCTATTTTATAAAAACTATCCTCCAAAACACAGCTCTCTTAGGTAAGAAACTATTAGCAATTATATCAACACATGCATTTAGCTTAGCTCAGAAATAAGAGGACCCCTCATGATTTTCTTTTGCTATTATTTTTTAACATAGGATACTTTAACTCAGTAATTGCTTTTGTTCTTCTTCAATTGTTTTCTCTATTCTTCTCCACCTTGTATTTTTCTTCCTAAAACATTTTTCTAGTGGTACTTCACAGAAGGTATTGCAAATTTGTGCAACTTGGTGCAAGTCTGAAAAAAATGGAAGCCCTTACTCTTGAATTCATGAAGCAAAACATAGAGAAACATTGCAAATTTCCCACCTCATCCGACCCCGGGATGCAAGTCAAGGGCAGTAACGAGGCTGATTTCTGGCGCAGGTAGTTGTGAATATGAAAACAGTTTTGTAACTTTCAGATTGATTGTCATTGAATTTTTCATCACCAGATACAGTGTGATGCTGAGACATTTGTTGAGTTGCAGCATTTAAATGTAGAAAACAACCATTCTAAAAAGCTGAGTATATTTAGATACCTTTTCAAATGATTGAATTACCCAGTTGGAGATTGTTGTGTGGTTGGAGGTATGTGAAATAAGCAAAGAAGGTTATTTTATTAAGGTGTTAATATCATCTGCATGTTTGGTAGAGGGATAAATGATGTCTCAAGCCAGGACTGCCATATATTGTGATTTCCAACCAGGGGTTTCTGTTATATCAAATTATTCTACATATAAAATCATCTTGATGAGTTTTGTTTCTAATAATAAGTATCCTATAAGTTGAACTATTCTGTTATATCAAATTATTCTACATATAAAATCATCTTGATGAGTTTGTTTCTGTTATTAACAATCCCAGGTTTTATAAGTTAGGCTGTGTGTTTAAGCACTGCAAGGTTTCAATGCTGCAACATATTTTTTTCCACTGGTATGTCACCTTGTTCCTCACACAGAAGGATAAGGAGTGGAAAGGACCTCTGGAGATCCTGCAGTCCAACCTCCAAGTAGAAATTCATGGTCATGAAATTCAAGCATGTGAGTGACACCTTGCTTCTCTTCCTTATGCGAGTTATTAAAACAAATCCTTGGGCAGGATATTTTCCCCAAAATGAAACAAAGAGCCAGCACCATCCTTTGTGAGGTGCAGCCAGACAATGTGACAAAGGATAATTATTTTGGTGTTGATTCTGGAAGAGTCAGATCCCTGCCCTTCAAAGGGTTAAGCACTTTCTGTCTGTGCAACTGTTGGAGCTATGAAGTGTTGCAGTTGCTATAGAAACAGTTCATATTTGATTCAAATGAAAGAGTAAACAACTTCTTTTTATATCTCAAAGCTAAATGATATGTGGCTCCCAACTTTGTGAAAAGTTATTGTGAATACTTTTAAATCACACCAGCAAGATTTTATTTTATTCTTTAATAAACTGAAGCAAATTAAAAAAAAAAAAAAAGAAACAGGGAGAAAAACCTGTAGTGAATGTTCCTCCTGCTCCAGTGAAGACCTCACAGGTCATAAAGGCTCATGGTGGTTTTGGAAGAGGATCTAATGCCTTGGACAGCAATTTAGGACAGCCAGGCCTCTGTGACTTGGGGTGACACAGCTCCTCGGGTACCAGCACTGATCATCTGCCCATTGCCACTGAAGAGAGATGGTCAATGAGGTCCTATCACAGCAAGTTTTAATCTCCTGGTCTTGTTAAAAAGCTTGTGGGCTGCTGTATTCTTGTTGACCAATGACTTCTGAGGTCCATTCATGAAGGCTCAGTCTGTGTGTACATCCAAGGAAACCAAAACCATGAGGAAACCAAAACCAAACCCAAATTCCATGAGGAGAAAAGAAGGGACAATATAGTAACTCCAGCTAGCAATTTATCCCTTCTAACTAGTGAAGATGAGATAATCTTTCAAATTCCCACCTACTCACCCACCCACCTTTTGCAGCCATCTTGGAGACCTTTAAAGGCTGGTAAGTCATCAGAAAAAACCATCACCAGATGGTTTTCCTAAGAGGGAAATACAAGATTTTAATTGATAGGTTTGTTCTGTGTGAACAATTTCTCTCCCACGGGAAATTTTGACTTTTATTAAGAATGCACTTCTTCTTTTCATGGCAATAAATGAAGAATTTGGGAAGAATAATTTTCATAGTGAAGCCTTTCTAGACAGGAGCACAAATCACTCCAGGCACCCTGCCTAGTGGTTGGTTGCATATTGTTCCAACAACATGTTGGATAAATTTCTACTGGATTTAGTGGTTCTCCCAAACCCCTTGTGCCAGCCCTATGCTGCTCTTTGTAATAAATTTATTTCCTTCCCACTTCTGTACCTGTGTCTTCTGCCCAGGCATCAGCTGCTTGAGCCTTTCTCAAGAGACTTTCCTTTTAATTCTGTAATTTCTGGGTGTGACCTTGCATTGATTGTGGAGCTAATTAATGAATCTCAGCTTATTAGGAGACTGAACTTGGCATGTCCATTGTAAAGCTGATGTTATTGTGCCTGGTGAAGCTCCACAGTTGTGTTATCAATTTTGTATATATATGGACAGAAAACATAACGCTGCTGGGTTTATTCCCACAGGCAGTCACAGTTTAAAAATGGTGGGAATAAAATGTTTTGTTCAGCCCAAAGTAGATTGTGATTGAGTTTTATTGCAGCCTTTCCACAGAGTGGAAGAAATGCAAAACATCCTTTTAGAACCAATAGAGAGTCATTAACTTTTCCCTCTTGATTTATATAGGAAACAAAACCACAAATGTATTTCCACAGATCAAGTACTAACTGGGTAAAGCAATCCTCTGTGTGGGTAACTAAATTCTTTGTGCCTTTGATTAGTAATTAAGCCACACATAATTTTTTTATTTTTCCCTGGCAAGAAATATAGGAGTGGGAAGCTCTGAATGTCAGAGGGTTTGCTTTGAAATTTCCCAGAGTCTCGTTTGTAATGAGAAAAGTAAAAAAAAACCAAAAACTCTCTCTCTACAAACAAGAGTGCAGAAGCCACTCATGACCTGAAGCAGCAGCAGATACTGTGTGCAGGGCATCAATGACATGGAAACCTGCAGCTGAGCCATGAATCACACCTCTCCATTTCTAGCACAGTTCTTTTTCAATCATGTTCCACACAGTAAGAGACACTTATGGGGCTGAAGTTAGGACAAATTGCTTCTTTCCTTTTTTTTTAATCCCTGACACCTTTTGCACCTTCTGCAGAGGAAAAGGAGGTGTCAAACACACGTGAAATGAGGTAATTTTGAAGGGATTGGGAAATAAATTGCTTGAGAAATAAGTGGTTTTCTCATTCAAAGTTCTCTGCTCTTGCAGAATTTGTTGGCTTTTGCCCTGCCCTGGGCAACTCAAAAACCTCCTGTCCATCAGCACAGCTCAGATCAATGCTGTTCAGCACATGATAGGGCTGAAGAAGGAGGACAAGGAACAAATGGGCAAAAAGGTATGGAATTGTCTGGCTTGTTACTTGTGTATTATTGTGAATGTGAGGGTTTGTGGTGTTGTTTTACCTTCTGCAATCCATAGAGACTTCCCCTGTTGTGAATGCTACTTAGAAATGGCCACCATGCACTTGTTTTCACAGTCCTTTACCCATGAAGATATTTAAAAATGCAGCTGGTTTCTCTTTTTTCAGCCTTCAAGGTACACCTGAAGCTTTTCAGAGAAGATCCAAGTAGTAGACACAACACATGTCTTTTCTTTGCAGGTCCCAGTGGCCAACAGCAGCCCTGGGCATGTGAAGCTGCAGCTAGTTTGGAGCAACTGGGATTGCAGCAAACAAAGGAGGTTTCAAGGTGAGGTTTAGAGGAGGAAGTTGGTTGGCTTGGGTGGGAAGGGACATGAGCCAAGGGAAAAGTGGATCAGAATGGAAAGAACAATAGTGGAAGAACAAATGTAGTATTGAGTAGATGAGTGAGAAGAAATGCAAGGAAGAAAGATTGGGAAAGAGCATCAGACTCAAATGATTTTTGGGGTAGTAAATAGGAAGTCTGGTCTGGGAAGCCCTGAAACTTGGTCTGTGGAACCAGATGGAGGAGGAGGGAAGGATTTTAGAAGACACCTTGCCACTTGGCTACCTGCAACTGGGCTTTATTTTTAGTGAGGAATGTCCCACTTGCATTTTTTTATGATTAAAGTATGGTAGCCATAGACTGGTCCAGCTTCACTTTTCAGCATCAACATGTTCATTGGACACTGAGATCATTAACAACTGCAATGCATTTAAGTTTTCAGCAGCCTTTAAAAGAAAACCCTCTGGATTTGCTTGAGAACAGTGGATGAAAGTTTCCCAGGAGAGATTTTCCTTCCACCTGTTTTCAAGCTGCCTTTTCACAGCAATCTTGCACTTTTATTTTAGCTTGAAAAGCCTGTAGATAATGGTAGCCCTCTCTGGGGTGCAGATAACTGACTCTGTGATGACTTGAGTGATGCTCACTTTCCTTTAAACCATGCACAAGGAGTACCCAGCTATATCCATTAACAAGAGGCCCTTGTTGAGTAGACAAAGGTAAGGAAATATAGAAAGTCTCAAACTCACACTGCTGCTTTAGAAGCTTTGATCTTTGCTGTGCTTCTACATATATTGTGTTTGTAATGCAAAGGTTGTTGACATGAAAATGTTTGTCAAATAAATCCCAGATGAATATTGCTGTGAAAGCAGGCAAGAGTCCACAGACATGGGGAGGTTTCTCCTTCTCAGGTTTAGATGGAAATTTCTGTGTTCAAGTTTGTGCTTGTTGCCTCTTGTTCTGTCAGTTGGCATCCTTGAAAAAAGGCTGACCTCATCCTCCTGATGTTCTCCTTCTGAGTATTTGTGAGCATGAAGAGCCCCCTCAGCCTTCTTTTTTCCAGACAAAAAAGACCCAAGTCCCTCAGCCTTTCCTCAGAAGAATGAAGTTCTAGTCCCTTCATCATCTTCATGGCCCTTTACTTTTCTCTCTACAGCAGTTCCCTGTCCTGTTTCCTCTACTGAAACCATCCCATTAATTGCATCATGAAAAATGATGAAGGTTGTCAGCAGCTTCCTGTTGTTCCTCTGGGTGGCCATTCCTGGAGGAGAGGGGAAAAAACAAATAGGTGATTCCATGTCTGAGCAGGGATTTTGAGTGTATGGCTTGGATTGTTACCATGGTGGAGTGGGGGTGCAGCTGCCTGGCTTTGGAGTGTTGCACTTAGTTGCATGGATTTTTAGCTTTTGGTTTATTTGTGCTGAATTTACTCTCATGGATTTTTACTTTAACTCTCACAGGCTGGTGCAAGCAAGATGGCAGATTATAGTGAAGGAGGGAATAGTATTGCCATTTGTATTTGTTTAACCACCTGGTGGGGAGATTTGTTTAACTTCCTATAAAGGAAGAGGAGCAGCACCGGCAGCAATCCCAGGAGTTAGCTTTACAGAAAGTAATAACCTCACAGAAAGATCCCTTACAACTTTCCAAAATGGATATGTACTAAACTGATCTTCCCAGTGTTTGATAGCTTTGGGAGCAGTATGAGGAAGTATCCACCTCTTTTTCTCCTAAGCTATGTGATGACAGCTTATTGGAAAAGGCAGCCTTTTTCAGCCTGAGCTCTGGGCTTGGAAGCCAGTGATTTAGACAGCGAAAAGTTGGGTGGTTTAGGGTCCTGATTTCTAGGGCTGAGCTTCCTGTGGAGTTCCCAGCAAGAGTCTGAACTGGCCTCACAGCAGAAAACAGTGTGCTGGGAAGAAACTCTTCAAGTGGACATGTTATATAGGCTCCATGAGTGATTTTCCCCTTGAGAACTTACTGAGACTCTTGGGTGTGTAGCTCAATTGGGACACCATCACCCTAATCTGAGGTCAAGGGTTCCAGTCCCTGTCCAGGTAAAAGGCTTGTCATTGTTGGGCTAATGGTTGGACTGGATGTGAAATGTCCCTTCCAACCTAGATGATTATGATCTTATGATCTTGTCTAAAAATGTCATGGGAGGCTGTAACTACCCATTTGTATTGAGGCTCTGACACTTGTTTAGCTCTGCACTTGATTGACACTGTAGGTTTCATCTCACATCCATCACAATGTCTTTGCTCCAGTTTTAAACAAGCTGAGACAAAAACAGGCTAGCACCTTTTTTTTTTTTTTTACCCTTATTATGGTGAGTTAATTTTTCAACTTTGTAGCTTTGGTTGCCCTAAGGAAAAAAAGCTGATGGGAGAATCAATGTCTTTGCCAGAGCACCTGTAACTCCATCCTCCCCTTCCTCCTCTTCTCTCAGTTTCAACCATAAACCATGGCTAAGAGATCACTTTAACAGTAACCTCCCTTCATATCTCACTGAAATATTGGCTAAATAAAGGTGTGAGATGCCATTAGTCAGATTATTTTGGATTATTGGTGTGAAAAATTCAGGGAGCAGTGTTAGAATTGGCCTGGCTGTTGGAAAGGTGTCATTTACCACTTCCACCAACTCAGGCAAGAGCAGTTGATTTCAAGGGGTAGATAATGAACACCTTTAACATCCTTATTTCAAAGAAAACCCATCACCACAGATGAAACAAATGCAAGCCAACCTCTGATTACAGTAAAGAGGAGAAAATAAACAAAATGAGCTTTCCCTTGTTGGTTTATGCTATCAGGTAGCAGAAAATTGTAAACCACCAGAAAAGTAACCCCCATCCTCTACTCGGCTCTGGTGAGACCCCACCTGGAGCCCTCCTGGAGTCCAGTTCTGGAGCCGTCAACATAAGAAGGACATTGAGTTGTTGGAGCGGGTCCAGAGGAGGCCACGAAGATGGTCAAAGGGCTGGAGCAACTGCCCTATGAGGACAGGCTGAAGGAGTTTGGGTTGTTCAGTCTGGAGAAGAGAAGGCTCAGGGGGACCTTATAGTAACTTATCAGTACCTGAGGGGGTCCTACAGAAAGGCAGGGGTAGGACAAGATATCTGATGGGAGGACCAGAAATAATGAATGTAAATTGGAAGGGGGTAGATTCAGACTTGACATAAGAAAGAAATTCTTTACAGTGAGCGTGGTAAAACACTAGAACAGGTTACCCAGAGAGGTTCTGGAGGTGTTCAAGACCAGGCTGGACAAGGCACTGAGCAGCCTGATGTTGTGGGATGTGTCTCTGCCTATGGCAGGGGGGTTGGAACTCGATGATCTTTAAGGTCCCTTCCAACCCAAACTATTCTATGATCCTCTATCCTTTTTACACAAGGCTGGAGACTCTGTCCCCACCCTGGGATGGCGCAGGTGATGGGATGCTCTGCTTTGCTGGCAGCTCCAGCAGGAGCAGGTTTGAACACCGCCTGCTGCCCAAGTGTATGTTTTCAACTGTGGTTACTCCTGCTGCCCTGCCAAAACTGAGAACTTCCAAATGAGCAGTCACAGAAAAACAGCTTCCAGTATCAGCTGCTGCCGGAGGTTGCAGTGAGCTGGAACTCCATTTATTACACGCTTGAGAGACTGAGGGAACAGCACAAGGCTGTGGGCAGGCAAGAGACAGACGAGGCAGACGCTGCATTAACCACAGCTCATTGGAATTGGAAAGCAGTTAGTCCCTCACCCTGCCTGTCCGAGGTGCTCAGCTTGATGGGCTCAAGAAGCCTGCTAGTATGTGGCCATGGCTTAGACCCTTTCTGAAATGGCAGGTGAGTAAATGAGGGGTGTATTTTTCCCCTAGAGTTGCTCTGACCAACCCGTTGTGTCTCTGAGACATCGGTGTCTGCCTCTTTATGCTGCTCTCATGAGACCTCACTTAGAATCATAGAATCATAGAATAGTTTGGGTTGGAAGGGACCTTAAAGATCATCAAGTTCCAACCCCCCTGCCATAGGCAGGGACACCTCCCACTACATCAGGCTGCTCAGTGCCTTCTCCAGCC
>VZTY01018560.1:15014-47635 GCA_013400935.1 Turnix velox
GGAGACCATGAGGATGATCACAGGGCTGGAACATGTCTCCTATGAGCCCAGGTTGAGAGAGCTGGGGCTGTTGAGGCTGGAGAAGAGAAGGCTGTGGGGAGACCTCACAGTGACCTCCCAGTTCCTGAAGGGGCTACAGGAAAGGTGGGGAGGGGCTGTTTGCCTGGGCATGGAGGCACAGGACGAGGGGCAATGGTTTGAAACTAGAGCAGGGCAGGGTTAGGTTAGACATTAGGAAGAAGTTCTTCCCTATGGGGATTCTGAGGCACTGGAAGAAGTTGCCCAGAGAGATGGTGGAGGCCCCAACCCTGGAGACATTGAAGGTCAGGCTTGCTGGGGCTCTGAGCAACCTCTTCTAGTGCAGGATGTCCCTGTCACTGCAGGGGGTTGGACTAGATGGCCTTTGAAGTTCCCTTCCAAATCTATGATCCTAAGTGACTGGGAAAATCTATTCACTAGCAATTGGCTGGGATGTTTGATCCCTCTTGCTCTTCTGCTGGAGCAGAGTAGTAATTTGCAAGCATGTAAATCAGCCTCACTGCAAAACCAGGGTCTCCTATTTCAAAATGGCAATTAAGATGATGCACAGGTGAGTGGGCTCAGCCATGGCCAGGTGACACAAGGGGTGGCAGGGGCTCAAGGGACAGACAGAAGAAATGATAATGCTGAGCCTGATTCACTCCTGTGCTCTGAAATAACAGAGGCCTCAGAAGCCTTATTGTTTTCCCAATTGTGCAAAATTTCACTCTGAATGTATTCACAGACTTTTCTGTATTAATTAGTCTCACTTCAGTCTCTATTTCTTTGCATGCCTGAAATTTGCTGCAGCACCTGCCAGGCCTTCAGAAAGATTCATTTGCTTTTGTCCCAAACCCCCATTTCAAATAGATTTTGAGTAGCAGAAGGACTTAAGATGCCCAGTTCCTTGCCCATAGAGTGATTTGGGTTGGAGGTGACCTCAAAGATCTCCTGGTTCTGCCCTCTGCCTTAGTGTGGGACACCTACTAGGCCTGATTTCCCAAAACCCCATCCAGCCTGGCTTTGTTCTAACTGAAGTATTTCCCTGTGCATAATATTAGTGCTGTGCTCATTGTATCATTCTATTTTTGTTAACTACCATCTCTGTTTCTATGAAAACCTGGAGAATCCCAAATAATGATTAAGGTTAGCATTTTGAGTTTCACCTTCAGCACCTGCAAATGAAGGCTCAGAGGATGAGACCAATGAAATGAAAATGAAGTGACTTTAGCTGCCTTGCCTTTTGGTTAATTTTTGGAGCACATATGGTATGTTATCTTTTTGTATTGCAGATACACCATTTTTGGGTTTGCACATGGTGACCAATATTGGTTAGTTTCTCCATCTGCTACCTTATTCTGATTAAAAAAAAAGGTGAAAATGTATTATTTAATAGTGTCCAAAAAAATGGAGGTTTGAACTTGTATTTTTAGTTCAATCAATCTAATCTTGCTAGTCATGGAAATTTTCATGTATTATGTCCCTTAATCAGTGCTGTAGAGAGGAAAACAAAGATAGTTTGGATTGCTTTGTTTGAAAGAAATCCATGTGTGTACTCCAATATATTGTATGTTTCTCTGTCATGCATCACATGTGACACCTGGAACCCATCTGAAGAAGAAATTTATCATGATTGCCTTTTTAACTTAGGTTATTTAAAGTGATGCATTAGTGGGGTATTTGAAAGTCTCTTTAACAAACCTCAGCACTGAAGCTTTTGGTTGGAACTTGATGATCTTTAAGGTCCTTTCCAACCCAAACTATTCCATGATTCTATGATTTTATATTTTTTCTGTTTCCCACCCTACTTCCATCATCAAAATGAAGTAAAATGGACAAAGCAAAATTCTGTGGAAAATAAGTGGTGTGAGGAAACTGTAGAAGCCTGCCTGAAATCAAACTGACGCAGGGGGTGGCCAAGGGCTCAAGGGACAGGCAGAGGAAATGATAATGCTGAACCTCATTTACTCCTGTGCTTTGAAATAACAGAAATAAGTGATATGGGGAAACTGTGGAAGCCTGGTTGAAGCCAAACTGTCCAGTTAATCATTTTACCCACTTCTCCACCAAGGATAAGCAAGAACCCAGCATGCAGAGAGCTGGAGCAGGTCACAAATTAGTATATTTGTATGAGGATCTCTGTAAAAATGGAGAAAAAGGCCAATGCTGGATAGGATGAGGAGAAATGCCAAGCTGTTTTTCATCTATCTTCCACTGAACAGCCTTCCAAATTTACCATAAGTCAGACAATTGGTCTGGGGCATGTTTTGCAGATGGAGCAACAGCAGCCCATCTTCAGACACGCATCTCTATCTGCTGGGCAGATGGTGCAAACACACTGGCGTGTATTTGTTGGATCAGAAGGTGCATTTTGTTTTTTATCTTCCATCAGTCTTTTGGCAATGTAGCTCTTGGCAACAATAGGTGGATAAGGAGTGACAGAGTATCTGAAATAAGTTAGATTCCTTTGTTGGATAAAAATCAGAGCAGCTTTGAGCTGAATTATATCTAATCCTCTTTCTTATTTCTTTGGCAGCACACTGCAATGCTGAGAGCTCTTGGAGGAGAGATATAACAAGAAAAAAAGATGTATTTTCTTTTTGATGGCTCAGTTGATCCAATATGATATTATTTGGCGTTTCTTATTTCATGGAATATGAAGAAACAAGGAGACATTGAAGAAATAAAACAATGAGGTCATCTGGGGACTATCAGGTTTTTTTCTCTTAGACATTGATTAGTAAGATCAATCTTCTAGAACTGTCCATTTGCAACAGGTATCCTCCTCCATTTAAGAAATGGCAGCAGTGTAGTCCATAATTCTTAAGTTGGCACTGAGTTATACCAAGGGGAATGTAAAAAATGCCCAGTAGAAACAGTTTAGTCTTTGGCTTTAGTTCTGACTTCCCTCAGCATCTCCTTTCCATGTCACAAACTTGTGTGCATGACTTAATGCCCTTCAATTTCAGTGGGACTGAATGCAAGAAAGGAGAGAAACTGTCTATTTGCCTGTTTTCATGATGTGAAAACAGATGTAGCATCCTGTATCAGTGGGTGATACAGCCCTTCACAGGCTGTTTATAAATATGGAAAGGGTGAGTGTCAGGAGGATGGAGTCAGGATCTTTTCAGTGACCTTAAATGATAGGACAAGGGGAAACGGGTACAAGCTAGAAGATAGAAGGTTCCAGAGAAATGGAAGAAAAAACTTTTTCACATTGAGGGTGACAGAACACTGGAACAGGCTGCCCAGGGAGGTTGTGGAGTGTCCTTCTCTGGAGACATTCAAAACCCATCTGGATGAGTTCTTGTGTGACCTGGGCTGAGTGTTCCTGCTCTGGCAGAGGGATTGGACTAGATGATCTCTGAGATCCCTTCCAATCCCTGACATTCTGTTATTCTCTTCCTAAACAATTTAATCTGTTAAGATTTACCATATATTGAGTTTTTTACATGCTTTGGAATTTTGGTTGATGTTATTTCCATCTTTGATGTTGGCTTACAACATGGCTCCTGAAGGTTTTGTGGTAAGGAGAGAATTAAAACTGATAATAGCCTGTACAATCATGAAGTGCAACCTGCCATTTGAGGATGGGAGTAAGTGATGTCTGATTTTAAGATCACAGTGCTGCCTTTCCATTGGGAGAAAGGAGTCTTTTATATATGAGCTGAGTGGCAAACCCTGCTCTTGCCACTTTGGGATTACCAGAGAAAGGAGCAGTGGGGTGCATGCCTCAGAGTTTTTAGTCTTATCACAAAGCTGGAACACTTTATTTGCCTCCATTTGGCTGCTACTTGGACAAATGAATGGTTTAAGGTCATACCCCCCTGAAAATGTGTATTGATACTTTGAGATTGCATTGCCAGGTAAAATCTCACTCAGTAGGCATCTTTTGACCAAAAAAAAAAAAAAAAGTATTGAATTTCTGATAAATTCTTCTCACAGAGCCTGAGCACAACCCAAACAGGATATAAATTGAAAGCAAGGAGAAAATTAATGTACCTTTTACCTCCTGTTTGTTACTGCCAGCATTCATCAGATCAGAATTTCTCTGTGTACCCATCACATCAAACATCCTGTGTCTGCTTTTAATAGAGGTGCCAATATCTGAGTTAAATATCTGCCACTGTATTTCATTTGGAGAGTTTCCTTCTAATGGCTAATTCTTGTATTTTCTAGTTCAATATCATCAATATCATTGTATCTTTTTTTTTTTTCTTTTTCAAAAATGTCTTTAAGAAAATGGGAATGAAGCTGCAGTTAGGACCTTTTATTTATTGGTCTTAGTCTTTGGCTTCATGCCTTTCAAACTTGCTAAAGGGAGGACAAAACAGGGTGCACATATGCATTTTTGAGGGCAGATGGCAGCAGAGGAACGGCAAAAAGTTTCTCTAGCAATCCAATGTAGAAAATATTTCCATCTGCCAGTGGAAGATGGAAATGTATAAAGACCTAACCCTCAGAAAGTGCTAGAATTTGATTGTTTTGACTTATTAGAAGGCTATGGCTTTATGTCCCTGTACATATTATGTGTTTCTTGATCCTGTCTATCAGTCTTGGTTTTGCTAACTTACTTTAGAGGAATTGGTGTGGTGCATTTTATTTATCCAAGTGTGTACAGTGCTTATTCACATGGCTGTGATAATTTTTGCACTCCCCCTAATGCAGCCATACATTATCATCTGCCCTGAGCTCAGACCCCACTCTCAAATGCTCTGTGTGGATAAATTACAACCCCCTCCCAGCAGGAAAGGTGCTTCTTTGGATTGGTTTTACACTAAACTTGAGAGGATATGATTAGTAATAAATGCATCCCTGAGACAGATGCATGGATATTGAAGACATAATTCAGTAATTGTCTTCAGTGACAAAAAAAAGCTGGACAAAAAAAGACACTTGTATAAGCCACCCAGAGCAGCTTCTTTCCACAGTGAAAAACACAGTGGTTTGTCCTCCCCAAAGGCAATTCAGGTATAACCCACCCCTGGCAGCATGAAAAAAAGCTTTTCACTACCAAGTGGAAGGATGAGTTGGTGCTGAAAATCAACCCTGCCCATCTCCTAAATCCCACCCAAATTTTGCACATTCACTGAGCCTATTGGAAGAGTTCTGTCCAGAATCCTTAGTTCACACATGTATTTAGGTCTAGGAGACAGCTCAGTTCAGGTGATGATTCTTATTCTGTTATTTTTTTTTTCATGGCTTTTTCTTTTCAATGTTCAGCTTTAAGAAGAAATAAAAAATTCCTTGACCTTCTTTCACCCAAACCATGGTTCTTTTTTGTGTGGTGTTTATAGAAGAGGGATGAGGGATGTGTCTGAATAGCTTACATTCTATTCCAATCTCAGTACTTGCTTATGGGCCAGTATCCCTCTGGCTCACCTGGCTTTGTTGGATTCCTTTGAATTGCTTGAATATGTCTCCTTTCATCTGAACTTATCCAAATAATTGGCAGACTTTGCTACATTACTTCTTCTCCCCTAGTAAAAAAAATTAAGTCCATACATTTCTGAGTGAGTATAAAAAGTCTTGCAGCTCCCAAGCATTATGGTTCTCTTTTTTTTTTCAGTAATTAAGGTAAATCATTCATTTCTGCAATTTTACCTCTTCTTGCAAGACTGCTGAGTTCAACACTCTCTAGAGAACTTGACAAAAGGCTTTTGAAAATGCATCTAAATTACTTTGACTGTTTTTACCCATTATTTATTGCTATTGTCAAAGGGTCACTGGAGGATAGAAGCCTCTTATTTTTCCGTGTGGGATTGCCCCTTGTGCCACCCTATGATTCTACTTAAGGTTCTGGGCACAGAGACTGCCCTCTCTGGGATTTTTTGGAAAATATAGCATTTAATCCAAACAAGATTCCAATTGAATTACAGAGGCTTTATGGGTGCATTAAAAGCATTGTTAATGTTCTGTAAATGCTGGCACTTCTGATTATTCTGGTAGTTCTCAGGCATCAAAATGTCATAGAATGGTTTGGGTTGTAAGGGACCTAAAAGACCATCTGGTTCCACCTCCTGCCTTGGGAAGAGACACCTCCCTGTCCAACTGGCCTTGAAATCTCCAGAGGCAGCAACAGGTTCTCTGGGCAGCCATAGTAATGGCAGTAAATGGCAGGATATATCTCTCAGATATCCTTATTGGCTTCTTTTAAAGGCAACTACAGCACAAAAGTAGTTTCTTACTAGCTGAAAATAGAAGGTAGCAACTCAGGTAGCAGCTGGACATCAACAGAAGACTCATGCTAACTCTTCTTTCATTTTTCTTGCAGTCTTGAAAATTCCAGCTCTCCAGAGAATCTGCCAAAACCAACAGGAGCAACTATGAACTCATTCTCCACCAGAACGATATCTTAATCCTGTTTCATCTCACAATTGTAATGATGGCACATTTCTGATTGACCTGCTTTGCTTACCCTGGTGACACAAGGTCCATCAATGTTCCCTTCCATCCTAAGGTGTTCTGCAGCTCTGTGACAATGGCTCAGCAGCAGCCTCTTCTCTCTGCACTGTTTATTGTTTTAACAGGACACACTTGAAACAGGTAAGAGTCCTTTGATAAAAGGAACCTCTGACTTGAGGATAATCTTTCTTATTTCCCTTGGAACTCAAGAAGCAATTGTCTGAGCACTTCATGTGTATTTACATCCCCTAAAAAAATGAAAATAATTTATAGAGTATTTGTCAGTTAGCTTTGCAGTGGGTCCACTGTGTGAATGACTCAAAAGGTTTATTGCCACCTCAGACACAGAGCCAGGTTTCCTTTGTGGTGTGAGATTCTTCAAGTAAAGAAAACTTCTGGGATGCTCATAATATGCCCTGATAGCTAAATTAGAGGAAACTGCTCATGAAGTAACAGACCAAAAGAGCCATTCTACCAGAAAACATCCTTTCTGAAGGGGTGATTGCTCTGAGCAGAGAGGAGCTGTGTCATTTTATTCTCTTGGACTCTTATTTTAATCTATCTGTGTAAGGAAGAAAACAGCAGCTGCCCTTTGCAGAGCCTCACAGTGATGGGAATTGTTGACTCTGGTGTATATTCCATGTATTTAAGAACCTGAGTCCTAGGACTTTTGTTGGCTTGATGTGACTATATTGACCCATGACACCTTCAGTGTTGCTTGACACCTAAAGTTGGTTTGAGTCCCTTTCTGAATCAGCTTTTCAAGGTTCCTGATTCATTTAATGATTTTCATGTTCCAGAAAGCACATGGCCATGGTGATAAAAGCATTTATCCACTCTCAGATACTTGTTTTTTATTGCTCTATTCTGAAAACAAAGCGGAGTGATTTGGTTGTGAGAATTGCCCCTAATAATGGGCACTGAATCTGTGAGCGATGGGAAGAGGTTTGGATTGAGTTGAGTTTGTCTTTCATGGAAGATTTCTCTCCTTTTAACTTCTGTTCTCTCCCAGTGCTGACTCCACCAGATTAATTTAGCAACAGTTTGCAGAGTCACCCATGCATGGTGTGTGATCTGGTCATTAGAGAAGACAGAAACCACTGTTCCTTGCGAGTGCTGGTTGTTTGCCCAGTGCCTTTTGCAGTCCTGGTAGACAACAAATGCAATTAGCAGTCAACATGCTCGTACATGACTTTGTTTTGCTGAGTTGGGAAACTTGGTGGCAATTTCTGATCTCATTTATGAAGTATCAGAGTTCTGGGATACTTTTGCTGTCTAATGAGTGCACTGCTGAGAAATTAATTAAATGGTAGAGTGTCAATGAGGGGTAACGTTCATATAGCAGCTGCAATACACATCACTGACAGCAAAAAAGTATGACAGTGGATATTATTTCCTCTCTTTTGCTGGTGGTTAATGGAAAAGTTGAGGCTAAGCCTTGCAAGGCAATAAATGAGCCAAAACATGTACATAAAGATGCACTGGGCCTTCAGAGTTTCTGTTTCTCATATCATTAAACAAATAAATGGCTGCTCCCTTTTGGGGATTTCTTTTGGAACAATCTCAGACAATAGGTTGGATTATTTAAAAAAGCAATACCTCAAGTTGTCCCCAAACTCAACTAAACAGTATCTTTATTTGGTTAGAAATTGTAAAATACAAACACCTTTGTATTTACAGATTTCCAGCAAACAAACATAATGGCTGTGGAAATTTTGAACAAGGTGGATCTTTATAGAATTCTGTTGAATGAGATAAACTCAATAAACTTTTAAAAGATTTATTTTTTTCTCACTAATCTGGGCCTCGTGGAGGATGGGGATGTTTCTGTAATGTTGGGATGGGAATGTTTCTATAATGTCACCTAAAATTACAATTGCATCACTCTTACCTCATTTGGGACTTTCTCACTGCTGAAATTTGGTTGCAGAACTATGAAAATTTTTGGTAGATGAAACACCAAACCATAACTTACATGAAATGTCTAAAATGAGCAGTTGTTAGTTTTTTAAGACCCCTTTTGGAAACTTTGAGTGCTTTGCTTACAAGCAATTAACATCTGTCAATTCTGACGTCTACTTAAAGATGTGTTTCAGCATGATGAAGACATTGCAACCCCACAGAGGATGGCATTTGCATTTCAAAGTGTGGAAACACTGACAGCGAGATTAGGAGAATATTCTGCACACATCCTTTTCCTTCCTTTAGCCCTTCTTTCTTTGTGATACTGCACAGTTTTGTGGCCAAGCTGGGAGTGAAGGTAAAGTATGTTAAACCTTCCTATTATATGCTTGTGAAGATGTATTTCAGTGGTGTTTTCTTTTGTTTTAGTAAGATGTATTTCAGTGCCATTTCCTTTAGTAAAGAATTGTGATTAAAGAAAGTAATGCAAAAATGCACAGGGTCACAGTGGTTCAGAGCAATTAGGGCAGGTAATTAGGAGTACGATAAAAAGGCTGCAGAGGGAAAGGAATTTAAACCCTCATTGAACTGTTACATCAAAAAAGTGAGTAAGAGAAAGAGTAAATTAGAAGTAGGTCTATAGCTGGTAGACAAAAGATAAATCCAATTGTTGAGGGAAAAGGAGTGCATGCTAATTTATTCAGAGCTGTTATGCATCACATGGAATAAGGTTCTTGAATGTGGAGGCAGCAAATGTGGTATCCATTTCCCTTCTTTGTTCCAACTCACTGGTTGTATTCTGTTAGAAGGTGAGCACTATCAGCCTTTCCCAGGACCCACTCTCAGATGACTGTGGTGCAGAGCATGGTTTCTCCAAACTGGTATGTGAAGAAAAGTTAAACAAGATTAAGGATAGTTGCTTGTTGTTGTGATTAAAGACTGTGTCACCAAAGGGATAGGATGGGATAGGATGGATGGGAAGAGGAACTGGGAAATAGTGAAGGTTACAGAACACTGGAACAGGCTGCTGTTGTTCAGCCTGGAGAAGAGAAGGCTCAGGGGACCTTATAGTAACTTATCAGTACCTGAGGGGGTCCTACAGAAAGGCAGGGGAAGGACTTTTTAATATGATATCGGATGGGAGGACCAGAAACAATGGATGTAAATTGGAAGGGGGTAGATTTAGACTTGACATAAGAAAGAAATTCTTTACAGTGAGGGTGGTGAAACACTGGAACAGGTTGCCCAGAGAGGTTGTGGATGCCCCCTCTCTGGAGGTGTTCAAGACCAGGCTGGAGAAGGCACTGAGCAGCCTGATCTAGTGGGAGGTGTCCCTGCCTATGGCAGGGGGGTTGGAACTCGATGATCTTTAAGGTCCCTTCCAACCCAAACTATTCTATGATTCTATGATTCTGTGACTTGTGGAGTCTCCTTCTTGGGAGACATTCAAAACCTTCCTGGATGCCTTCCTGTGTGACCTGGTCTAGGTGTTCCTGCTCTGGCAGGAGGATTGGACTAGATGATCTCTTGATGTCCCTTCCAATCCCTGACATTCTGTTATTCTGTGGTTCATGTCTCCCTTTTTTCCTGCCAGGAATGTTTGATTTTTCTATGGCTCCTAAGCTCATATTAAATGCCAAACACACTTCAAAAAGGTAAGCAATTGGTAGTTCTATGATTCCATGCAGGTGGGTGAGTTTGCTGCCATTTGATAAGGTTTGAATTTAGGCTGAGGCTTTAGTTAGAGGAGGACTGGGAAAAGAGACTAAAGGGATTGGTTACACTGATGTAGCACAGCGGCAGTGTGTCTGTGAGCACGTGCTACACATCAAAGGACAAAGGATTAGCCCTTCATTACACAAAGGACATGTACAATAAAAATGTCCCTCCTGGAGAGAAGTATGAGAAAATCCATGGTGTGCTCCACACAGAGTTCCTAGAAGGAGCCTTATTGATTGTTCTGGCCAGGAGAAAGGATAACCCTGTCCACGCTTCACCTGAAAGCTGTTGGAGGCACTTGCATGTTCCTAGTGCCAGGGGATTACTTCTGATGGTGTTGGTGTCATTTAATTGATTCATAACTTGTGTGTTTGATTACTCCTGCCCTCTGAAGCAGCCATTAGAAACTAGCTTCAGGTCTCCCTGGGTTCATCTGTGGTTAATTGATAATCAGATACACTTTTATCAGTGCTCCCTAACAGGGTTTGACAGCAAAAGACGTTTTAAAACTATTGATTAAACGAGGGGACAAAGTTTTTTTTAATGACTGCAAATGGTCAAATTATTTAAATCAAAAGCTGTAATAAAAATACCCTCTTTGTAACAACACCACAAACGTTGCCCTGGTAATCAATTTACTGGTTTAATTGTGCTCCCTATATTGTCATACATTTGCAGATCAGGAATTGCCTTTATGACAGTTTAATCTGCACTCTGGATAACCCCGGCCAGAAAAGTTCATATAATTATTCTTCTGTCAAGCATCTAATTTTGTTTGAGATGGAGTATCTCATTTGGAAGGCTGGAAAGCTCTGCTGACCTGCAGCAACACAGTGTGAGCATGAGAGAGGCATTTTTTCCATTGGAAAATCTCCCAGATAGACTGAGCACAGGACAGGGAAGGCTTTTTGCCTCATCCTGCCACTTGCTGGACCAGGGCTGTGTGTCCTCTTCTGTCCCTGGCTGTGTGGAGGGACTCCCATAGAAATAATGTCTATGTCGATGGCAGTAACTTTTAATGATTCCTATGAGGGATTTTAAAAAAGAAATAAAGCTGATTTTCAATAAGCATAGTGGCTTCAATAAAAAAAATGTATGTTTTTTCTTAAGTAGTGGTGCAGGCATCTTCAGTAGGAGAGAAAGGACTGAGCTTTCTAGTTTTTAATTCTTATGTTTCCCTAGATGTTTCTTAGCCTTTTCTGTCTTGTAGAAGTAGTTAGAAGTGTTAATTTGAAACCTTTTGTCTGGTTTCCATTAACAGTTTGATTCTTTCCCACTCATAGTATATTTCAGCTGGTAATTAAAGCAACAGTCCTTCAGTGTGATTAAAATAACATTTATCAGCCTAGCTTATGTGTCTTTATATTTCTGTTTCTGACTTCACTCTCTGCATATTTATTCCCTCTCAGGCTAAATCTGATCGAGGCTTTTCCGCAGGAACATTGGGCAGTGGTTTCTTCTGTATTTGCTGAGGAATAGCAAGTTTTCTAACCTGCACCCCATTAGACATCCCTCAGTGCTGACCTGCAGCCTCACCTCCCCAGCAGAGCCATATTCCACTTTCTCTGCATGGGTTTTCTTGTTGTGACAACCTCGATCTGCTGCATAAAACCAACATGCTGAATGATTTCCTGAGGTCGTCAGACAACCATAAGATACCAGATACTCGAACTACTGCTGATTTATGATGGGTTTGAGCTGGTGGCCTCAGGGCAAAACCTACTGTCAAGCTCCCTGAGCTATCTGTTGTTTTGTTTTTCTTTGTTTTCCACTCGCTTTCTTACTTTAGTGACAAGTCATGAATAAAAGCAGAGATAGAAAAAAGCACAGAAGATATGCCTGGAACTGCAGAAAGATAGGAGGTAATTTAAGATATTTTTTTCTTGCTAGTATTTCGATGAAACTAGGAGAAACTAAATGCTCTGAGCAATATAGCTTTTAAATGATTGATACTTTCTCCAGCACAGTCCTGAAAAGGCAGTTGTAGAAGGTGATTTAAGATAACTTTGTTCTTTCTTATGGGAAATCAAAATCTTCTACATAAAAATACTTTCCCATTTCCTTTCATGTTCTGCTATAAGCTCACAGCAACCAGGCACGAGCTCGTATTTCTAGTGAAATGAACAGCATTGGGTGTTAAAAATGTTTATCTACTTGCTGGAGGTATGAATATCACAGATAGTACACTGTTGATTATAGTGTTTAATGTAATCCTGAGAGAATCTGTCTATGTTGGCCTCAGCAGGCAGCAAGGAGCCATGGTCTGGAAGCCATTGGTTAATGTTTACATCTCTAAGAGGGAAATATCCCCTTGCAGGAGCACCAGTGGAAACACAGAAGAAATCTTTACAGACTCCAGTGATCATAAATAAAGCTTCTTGAAAATACCCATGGAAATGCAGATTCTTCAGCAACTGCAGCACTATTGATGGTCTTTATCTGTTTTCCATTTCCCAGAAGGCAAACCAAGAGCAATGAGACAAAAAAAAAGGAGAAAATCAGTCTCTTTCTGCACAGAAACAACCTACAGTGAAGAGATAAAAGAAACGTCACCTTAGGTGTGGGTGTGAAATCCTGACATCACTGACCATAGGGGCTCCAGGATCATACAAGGGATGTCCAAAGATCATCCAGTTCCAGCTCTCTGCCCTGGGGAGGCAGGGGCACCTCCCACTGGACCAGGTTGCTCAGAGCCTCATCCATACTGGCCTTGAACACCTCCAGGGATGGAGCATCAAGTTCAACATTCTCAATCCTCTTCAGGCTAAAGAACAGAGAACAACAACTACATCTGTAAGTTCTGTGTACAGCTTAGTTCCTAGGACAGTTTTATGACTATCAGCCAGAAGTGCAATGTATGCACTGAAAAACTCAGCTTGTGTACCCTTCAAGAGTAGGACTGGGAGTTATTTGGCACTTTCACAGTTTTCTCTGTTTATGCTGGATAAAATATGTATTACAGTAGCATACCTGGTTTCTGCTAGAATTTAGATCTACTGGCACCTCTTGCCTTCTAAACCTCCACTCGGTGACTTACAGTATGTTAATTTTTAACTACCCTACTGAGCAGAAACATTCATAATAAATATGATATGGAATAAATGTGTTACATTTTATTTTTACTCTAGTGTTAAATTACGCTTTTATAGCTCTGGTTACTCCCGTGTTATGAAGAAAAAGTAAATTTCCAGTGAAGGTGCTCAAGAGGGCAAACTGCTCTTTGTAGTGCAGATGTTTCCTCTTCCCAGATACTCTTTTGTTTATGATTGCAATGAGATTTAAATATAGGCTTGATTCATGTACCTACTTTGCTGCTTCTACTGCAAGATGGCTTTCCACTCATGTGGAAGACAACTTCATTATATTCTAAGAATTTACAGCATTTAAAAGAAAGTCCTGTTCTGATAAACAAGAGTCATGTTTTCCTCTTCAGTGTTTTTTGTCTTCCCTGTAATCATAGAATGGTTTGGGGTGGAAAGGACCTTAAAGATCATCTGTTTCCAACCCCTCTGCCATGGGCAGGGACACCTCCCACTAAACCAGGTTGCTCTTTCTTGTTATGTTCAGGTGAGATAGGTCTTAGGGCTCTTTCTGGTCTATCCAGTTGATATTGGTCTCTTCTCACCAGACTGAGGTGTTATGATAAGCTGTTGTAGATCTGTGTTTGTTTATCTTGAATAAGAGAATCAGAGAATCATAGAATAGTTTGGGTTGGAAAGGGCCTTAAAGATCATCTGTTTCCAACCCCCCTGCCATAGGCAGGGACACCTCCCACTAGATCAGGCTGCTCGGTGCCTTGTCCAGCCTGGCCAGAGAGGGGGCATCCACAGCCTCTCTGGGCAACCTGTTCCAGTGTTTCACNTGGTTCTTTCTTATGTCAAGTCTAAATCAACCCCCCTCCAATTTACATCCATTGTTTCTGGTCCTCCCATCTGATATCATATTAAAAAGTCCTTCCTCTGCCTTTCTGTAGGATCCCCTCAGGTTACTATGAGGTCCACTCTGAGCCTTCTCTTCTCCAGGCTGAACAACCCCAACTCCTTCAGCCTGTCCTCATAAGGCAGTTGCTCCAGCCCTTTGACCATCTTTGTGGCCTCCTCTGGACCCGCTCCAACAGCTCAATGTCCTTCCTGTGTTGAGGGCTCCAGAACTGGACACAGTAACTCCAGGTGGGGTCTCACCAGAGCTGAGTAGAGGGGTAAAATCACCTCTCTTGACCTGCTGGTCACAATCCTCTTGATGCAACCCAGGATTTGGTTGGCCTTCTTGGCTGCGAGTGCGCACTGCTGCACCCAAGAGTCTGAAATGAGAGTCTGAAAGTGTTGTTAAGTATTTTGAAATCACCTAACAACTTCCTTGCTCAACTAGAAAGAATTGAGAGTTCCATTTTCCAGAAGTGATTTATTTTTAAAGGACTGGTATCAACAGGAAAGTTTGGTTACTCTGAAAAAGGTGTTTAGGAAGGAGGAAGATTCTGAATACTTCTGTGTGTACCTCCTGTGGGAAGGAACATAGTTTACAAAAACAAGAGGGTTGACTTTTTTAACCCAGGAAAGCAAGACTTGTGATCAAGTTCAGCACAGTCCTTATGCAAGATTATAAACAGCTCCATGAATTATTTCAGTTGAATCCAGCCATTTTAGGTCACCACAGGAACTGTTGCATGTTGGGCAATTTTTTACAGGCAGGGTGTGCTGCTGAGTTCTGGAAAAATATGTCTTTCAGCAAGCTTAAAATTCAGGTGCACGCACAACTAATAAATCAAATCTTTGTAGCTTTTTACCATAAACTTCTGTGCCTCTCCAACCCTGCAATATTTATATTGTCCTGAAGTGTCTGTCTACTCAGTCCTCTGAGGAATCTGTTGATAGATGGAAGTTATTACTGTCCTTCAGAGGCTGGAGAGTTAAACTGTATTTAGCCTGGGAATTGCACAGAAGAGCAGAATTAGGTTGATATTTGTGTTCAGTGCATGTGTCACAGCCCTATGTAATGTATAGGTTAAACTGCCTTCAATGACAATGTCTTATCTCAACAGGACAGACTTGTGAACTGCTGAGATTTCTTTAAAGAGATAAATCAATTTTTCAAGGGCATCCCTTGACCTGGGGAAGGCAGCAGACAAACACTACTTTACACGCAAGGTATGGTTATGTCTGGTTGCCTTTTAATAGGAAGCATGGCAGAGTGTGCCAGCCTCAGGGCAATTTGTCAGTCCTCCTCTGCCCTTCCACAGAAGAAACCCTCTGTTGATCAATGGTTGCTAATAGCAGTGGGTTTAGCTGAGATTTATCAGTTTGAAAGATGCACATATGTGCGTGCATGTGTGTGTTCCTTCATTACTGCTCATCCATTTTAAATTGTGTTCAAGTTCCTTTATGACTGTGGTGTCAAGTAAGGACATTTGGAGAAGTGTGTTAGAGTTTTGTTTTAGTTATCTAGAAGGAATTCTGAGAAGAATAAGCATGTGTGATGCCATTGCCTTCTAGAGAGGAAACCTCATCAGCAGGATTTTTGATGGCTGCATTCAGAATATAGGAAGACTCTTCCCTCATTCTGCAAAATGGTGAGTGGAGGTCCATTTCAGTTTTCATTCTCTGTTAGTCTAATAACTAAGAGAGTGCTCTTTTCATGAGCTTTTTTGTTGTTGATGTAGATTATATTTTATATTAATAATTCTGTTCATAATTTACTAGCTTTTAGGCTGTGTCCAAGATTGTCTCCACCTTAGCATTGGTATGGGATTCTTTTCCTCATGTTCTTTTACTCTGAAATTTTATCATATTGGATGTTTGATGTGAATTCTTTACAGTGAGGGTGGTGAAACACTGGAACATGTTGCCCAGAGAGGTTGTGGATGCTCCCTCAATCCCTGGAGGAGTTTAAGGCCAGGCTGGATGAGGCACTGAGCAGCCTGATCTAGTGGGAGGTGTCCCTGCCCATGGCAGGGGGGTTGGAACTCGATGATCTTCAAGGTCCCTTCCAACCCAAACTATTCTATGATTCTATGTGAACCACCTGCTTATAAATCCTACAAATTTTCATTAGTATTACATTTTCTGGTCTTTTAATAAATTCAAGGGTACTTAACATGCATCACAAACTGTGTCTGCAGAACATCCCAAATCCAAGTAAAGAGCTTTCTCAGCTCTAGAGAGCACAGCCATGAGCTTACCCAAATCTATGGAGTCAAGTCAGACTATGAAATATTGCAATTACAATTCTTCCTATCTTCAGGAATAAATTAAATACCTAAAAGACTCTGGCTTTATTTTATTTGTCTGAACATATCAGGCAATGATGTGTGACACGTGCTGAGCATTTTTAATTTTGGCCTGTTCTTTCTATCTAGCAATGTAGAAGCTGTGCTGCAGCCCACCAGCTCAGAAATAATTGCTGTAGTCAGCTGTCTCTGGATATTGCATGTTTTGGCTGCCCCTTCTAAGTGCTGTGAGAAGGTCAAGGCTCTTTGTCACAGCAGATTTAGATACCTGGGATCTTAAATAGTTGCAGCAATCCAGCCTAAAACCACTGTGCACTCCAGACTGGGGTGATCATTTCCTATCTTCCTGGGTTTTTTTCACTTTTGGTGTACCCTATGAGGTTTTGCTAGAGCCACATCTTCATCTTTAAACTGTGCTGTGATTCAGCTCTCCAGCAAGCATCTCAGAGACATGTCACCTCCCAGCAGAGAAAAACTCAATAACTTGGAAGCTTGTAATGAAGAAGTGTCATTGTCAGCCATGAAATAATGGTGTGCCTCTTCCTGATCTTAATCTGCTGAAGTTTCTGGGTCTGGAGTCAACCTAACCATTCTTGGAGCAGGCTGCAAAGCTCTGATGTGAGTTTGCTGAAGAACCAGATGTTGAGTGTCAGAAGAGTGCTTGTACAAGATAAATATTGAATATTACTGGGGAAAGGAGGTGAATTATATAAATACAGATAGGCTTCTAAAATTTGTCCCAGGGTGAAAATCGATGACCTTATTGTTATGGATTCCTGAAAATGAGAAGCTACTGCCATCACTGGAAATGGGGCAGATAAAGAAACAGGAAATGATAAAAGTCTCTGTGTGGAAATTACATTGTTAGAAACCTGCCAAGTCAAGACTTAAACAAGAAGATGACCCAGGGAGGATTTCAGGATTAAATAATTTATCACTTTCTTTGAAGACAATAACTTGAACTAACTCTTTCCATAGTGCAATCTGAGTACACAAAAGTCAATGCAGGGGGAAGTGGCAGAACGGGCTGATGGTGGTAGGACAGAGCACTATGCAGCTTCCACCCAAAGGGACAGAAGAATTTAGGGATAGGACAATGTGATTTGCTGAAGGAAGAGGATCTGGGCTGTTCCCCATCCTGGGTCTTACAGCCATTTACTCATCTTTTGGTCAGACCACTGTGGGATCCTGCCCAACAGCCCCCTCTTACTTTTTTGCTTTCTTTTGGAGAGTGAAGGAGGCAATGGAAAGGGCTCATGGGAGCAAATGTTCAGAACTGGGCCAAGCAGCAAGCTAACAAAATGCCTTTCTGATCTGGTGATTTCTGGTGAGAGGAACAGAGGTTGTGATATCTCTGCTGCTCCACTAAAGGAGAATGAACAGCTTGCAAAACATGGGAGGCTGGTCATGGTGACCCCCATCTAATCCTCATCACCACTATCCCCCCTTTCAGCTACACATGGAGGTTCAACCTTCTCTAGTGATGCTTTGAGCTGCATGCCATGAGAAACAGCAATGCATATAGGGCCTTCCTTCCCTTGCTCTATGATGGACCTGTTGGAGATCTTGCTAAATACACCTGTCCCTGGATCTACTTCCTAAAACAGAGGGAGGTAAATCAGTGCATAAGAATAACCCTTCCTCTCAATGCCTCATCATCCTAAATTTGCTTCCAGCTGGAGGCAAACTGCTATTTCTTCTTATTTTGTTTGCTTGTTTTGACATAGCAGAGTCACTGTGACAGGTAAGGGCTAACTCTTCAGCAGTTTTTACCTAGAAAAAAAAATCAGTTTAGGTAGCAGTGCATCATGTGCTCAATAGAGGGTTAATATCTTTATAATAAGATGCGTTTTCATTCTGCCAGATTAAGAGCAGTCAGTCAGAGACAACTATTGAATTGTGTTTGGCTCCAATAAGCCTGAAAGGTAACACTTCAATATCTAAGATCCTCATAGGGATATCTTTTTCATTTACAGTTAAGTCATAGCATATTGGTAGAACTGACCTAACCATGAGGCAGATATTTTAGATGCTCTTTGGAGATTGTTCACTGAGTAATATTAAAATTCCTGAGGATGGGAAATGGCAAGGAAAAGTGTTGCACTGGTAGGTGAAAGTGACAGAAGGTGCTTTTGACCTGTCCTCTCTTTGTCTTTGTGGTCATTACATTTTTGTAGCCAGGGCTCTATTACAGGAAAGAGTCATCTAAAAATGACAACAATAGAAGAGAACACCTCCCCTGAGCCCTGTATTTACTCTGTTCACTAACAGAACATACATATTATTTGATGTATTTTTGTGTACTCTCCAGAAGCTGTCACTATGACCAGAAAAAAAAAATCTTGGCAAAAAAAGACAGAAAAAAAGAAAGTATGAGCAGACATCAGAAAGAATATGATTCAGAGGCAAGTGTGTATACTGGTAGCAGACAGAACTGGAGGCATTTTACAAGTAATTGAGAGATTTGCCTCATGTCACGTATCTGCTGTCATACCTATCAAAGAGCTGGAGTGCTCCTCACTGGCATGTGAGTCCCTGTTTACTGAAACAGGAGCAAGATTAGAGTCACTGAATTGACAAATAAAGAAACACAAAGGAAAGTGGAAACAGCATTTTTAAACACTGGGTGCCCAACTGTAACTACGAGGGCTGACATTCTTCCAGCTCCACTTTCCTCACAGCATCAACAGTGATCACAGGGATGGAAAAGCCTTTTAACAGGGAACACAGTTTTAAAAATAAGCTGATGCACTGATGAGGATGAATCAGATCTCCTATTTAAACCAATTAAGAGGGATGACACACTATTTGCAACCAAAAGCCTGCAATGACACAAAACATGTAGAGGGGAATTAAATTTTACTTTTGAAAGTCTAATGCAGCAATTAACCTTGCCTTCAAATTTTAACTTAGCAGAACTTAGCAAGTATATATCTTGAAACACTTGCCACATGTATTTTTTATGTTGCCTTGTGTTCCTCTTCTGTGGTTACTCTGCTGTGTAGAATATGTCTGAATGGCATGTGGAAAAGTGAAGAGATGGAAAGGAGAGGAGATGGAAAGTTACAGTTACAAGGTTTGTGTCTGCCTGGTAAAGTTTTTAAAGTCCCTGCAGCTTTTTCAGTCTCATAATTAGTGACCAACTTTGTTAAGTTTTTCTTGTTAGAAAAAAAAAAGTAAATATAAATCCCTTTTCAAATTATCAAACGAGTTCTGTAGGACACGCATTTCTACATTTGGATTTCTGATTGATGTTCCTCAGCAGGTGGTATAAAGCCATTTCAATATCACTCCTGGGTTTCTGTAAATTTGCAAAAAACTTGCATAACAACACCTCCTTTCAGCATAATAAACTTATGGAAGGTTTAATTGGTCCTCAAGATACCTTTGTTACTTCCACAGCCTCTCAGTTGTTCCTGCAAACGTGATCCATATGTTCCTTTCAAAGCTCTATTGAAATTAAGTAAAATGAAAATTCAGCAATTCACTATTTCATGCCCATTTAAAAGGTATTTTGGAATGTCTTAATCGAAAAAGAAGTATCTGGGGAAGCAGAGAGATGTTATGCAGTAGAGGAAATCAGTTGTTTGGGAAGGAAGTGTGTTTTGTGTTATTTAATACTTATAGTGAGGGTGGTGAGACACTAGAAGAGTTTGACCAGAGAAATTGTGGATGCCCCCTCCCAGGAGGTGTTTAAGGCCAGGCTGGATGAGGCACTGAGAAACCTGATCTAGTGGGAGGTGTCCCAGTCCACGGCAGGGGGGCTGGAACTAGATGATCTTTAAGGTACCTTCCAATCCAAACCATTCTATGATTCTAAAATAGTGGCATCATCTTCATTTGCTGATAACATCCTAATGCCAAACTGGAGACAGACACTAAAAGGGAGAAATGATGCAGCTCAATTAATAACTAAACATCACCAAAACCCTAAAAAGTTAGCATATCATATTTATGGACTTCACATAATGAAGTAATTTAGGTAACTGATATGAAAAGAGAACCGTGTTACAAATTAAGGATTGATTCTCCCTGACCAGAGCACCTAAAAAGATGATTATCTTGGCCCATAAAGGGCCAAAGTAATGGTGCAGTAAAATCTTGGTAGACAAAACATGTCCTTCCCATGTTCCTGTTTGGTTTGTTGTCTTTCTTATTTGTGGGGGAAGCAATAATTAATTGCTCTGGGGTTTTCTTCATTCACTTCAGTTTGTTTTGTAGTGTGTAGAGAAGTTTATGAGCCAGTCCTGCTGTCATTTTTGTGCAGCAATCAATTGCTGATATCTCATACACAGCCCTGGGAAAGAGGGTGGCATCTTTATTGTGTCAAGGAAAAGGACATCATTCATAGCTGTGTTTGAGACTATCCCTGGCTTCTGAAGTCTTCTAATTGCAACAGCTTAGTTAATATAATTGGCTTAATCCCTTTCACAGCAAAAGACATCCTTTTAACTACTGTAGGTTTAATCCAGCCCCGGATACAGGTTCTTACAGTGCTGCTGCAGTACAAGAGCTCAGGTGTGATGTGATAACACCTCTTGGAGTATTGATAAACCTCAGCTGTGTGCAGCCTATAAAGACAGGACCTCTAGGCAGGTGATCTCCCCCTCTGAGCTTTATTTCTTTGCATTGTGGTCCTACTGAAGGAAAGGTAAAGTCAATACTTCTGGACTCACATGGAACTTCTAAGGGAGGAGGTTGGGGAGGGAAGAGAATCTTGGTGTTTGTTTGGACACTTTTTCCTCAGGGGTTGTGAAGTCTTTGGGTGAGACAGGTTGAAAACCTCCTGAGTTCTTCTCTGGTCTGTCTGTGCATGTGTTTGCTGTCTGCCTCCTAGGAAGTTAAATTGTGAGCAAGATGGACCTCATACTTTGAGGAATGGGGCAGAGCTGCTTCATTCAAAGACCTGCATTAGAAAAGCCATGTCTATTGACGTTGTATTTAAGAGTAGTGTTTGCTGTGTTTATGAAACTCTCAGATACAGCCTGGACGCTATTAAACCAACTTTCTTATCTGTAGATATGTGTTTGTGCTTACCTTTAGATACTGGGAGTCAATCCCTCAGTAGATGGCTTTAGTGCTGCTGAGCCAATTTATATTAATTGAGCAGCTGGCAGGTGTAGAGCAGACTATACATGTTGGGGGAGTGTTTAGATTGGGATGAAGAACTTTGCTGATAGTGGATACCAGCAATACTACTGGATTTGAGGCTTATATATGGATTTATGTGTTTTTAAATATAGAGAAAAATAGCAATAAAAGTAAGTAGATAAAGTCTTTGTTACTTGTTGCATGGGCAACTTCAGCTGAAACTACCTGCAGTAAAACTCCTCGTCCTTCAGGTGCCTCTTATTTCTCCTTATTCTTATGTCCTGGATGCAGCTGAACACGTTTCACCTGTGCCCAATAACTGAAGGGGAGAGCTGGAGGGGTGTGTGTGCACTTGTACTGGGCAACAGCATGAAGCAGGGGAAAATGCAAGCTGGAGGTTGTCCCAGGCAGCAGTGAATCACAAGCTCCCACTGCTCAGAGCTCCCTGATGGTGCCCAGCTTTTGTAAATCCAGTATGTTCAGTTTGCTCCCTGCCCATCTGGCACAACACAACAAAACAAAGAAGGAAACCAAATGGCACAAATGAATCTGACCCCAGAAGCTAAAATTAGCTAGTGCTGGCTTATCCCTCACAGGCTGAGAGAGCCTTGGAGGACTACTATCCCTGGGTTTCTTCTTCTGCTTGTGTCTAAATACCTCCATGCAAGGGACTAAGAGCTTTCTCAGAGTTTAACTGAAGACCACACAGCAGCAATATTTTGTATTTGAGGGAGATAAGAGTGTTATGGTTATTTTGAAACCTTACACTGGTTATTGGGGATGTTGGATGGAAGGGATAAGAGGAAACAGACTTCAAGAGCTATTTAGTGTAAACCTATGAAACAATTTGGACAAAGGTAATTGTGCAGGATCCACAGTGACCTGGGTGTGTAGCTCAGTTGGGGGAACATAAGACTTGTAATCTAAGAGTCAAGGGTTCAAGTCCCTGTCCAGGTATGAGGCTTGTCAGATTTGGGCTGATGGTTGGCCTTGATAATCCTCTTCCAACCTAGATGATTATGTAATTATGAGTAGAGGAAAACATGAGAACAAAGGAGGAGCAGCAAGGAGCTGTTACAGGCTGAGCACAACATCATTCCCTTGCCCTGCTTGGTGGGCAAGGAGAAAAAAGAGTGAAGTTGAGCCTGGGATTGTTGTCCCTTAAAAATTGGAATCCTTGCTGAGAAAGAGCTGTAAAAATGTTACAAGACCCTTCCTTCCCAGGTAACAAAGTTTTCCTGGAAATCTATATAGTGTTTTTTAAGTTTTCTTTTTGAATAAAGGCTTTTACTAAAGGGAAACTTATTTTATTCATCTGATTCATTAGTCTCAACACTGCTAAACAGAAATTTTGATAGAATTTTGAGGAACAGTTTTGTAAGAGTTCACATTAGGCATCACATTTGTGTTCTTCAGTGGTTAAAGATATTATTCTCCTCTTGCTAACACTGATTCCCCACCACTGGAGTGGTGTCATTCTCCTTGTAGAAGCTGCTAGTTTTATAAGTGAAGATGAAGGTGGAGAATAAAGGGAATGCTATTGTTGCTTTCTCTTTTCAGATCCTAACACAAATATGTATCTATATGGGTTAATTGATGTCAGATAGTGTAAAATCCTCTCCCTCTGCCTTGATCTCCTCAAGAGGCCCATGAGGACTTTGTTTTGGAAATGTCCTTGTGCCTTTTTCTCCTATTTTTCCACAGCACAACTATTTAAATCACTGCTTCTACAGAACACTTTTGCTCTCTAGAAGATGCGTAACACAGGTACTCCTGCTTCTAGAGAGCTAAAAACACTAGTGCTGAAAAGAACATCTGATACTGGTGGATCATGTGAGTGGACAGTGTGCCTTTTTTTTAAATTCTAGAGCTATGAAGTCAGCAGATGTTCCCCGTGTGTACCACAAGTTTCTATGTTGCACGTTGTGAAGTGGATCCTTAGGACAGAAAGGAAGGAAGGAGGAAAGGAAAGGTAAAGAATATTTTCAACTTTGCCACTCTGATCCTTCTAAGTTGTAATTGTATTTCCTGAGTGAAAAGCAAGGCAATTCAGGGAATTCCATGCTGTGCTGACAAGTTCAGTTCAAAAACTACACAGCCCCTTGAATAAGGGCTTAAAGAGTTTGTAAAGGTCCATGGATGGGAAAATTTCCTTCCTGCTCACTGTGCTGTGACTCATTTACAGCCTTTTCATGATTATTACATGATGGGTGTCAAGTTCCAATTTTTTTTTTCCAGTGGTTTTTACAGGTTTTTTGCTTCTGTTTTAGAATCATAGAATAGTTTGGGTTGGAAGGGACCTTGAAGATCATTGAATTCCAACCCCCTTGCCATGACAGGGACACCTCCCACTAGATCAGGCTGCTCAGTGCCTTGTCCAGCCTGGCCTTAAACTCCTCCAGGGATTGAGGGGGCATCCACAACCTCTCTGGGCAACCTGTTCTAGCGTTTCACTACCCTCACTGAAAAGAATTTCTTTCTTAGATCCAGCCTGAATCTAGTCCTCCCATCACATATCTTATTAATAAGAAGTCCTGTGCTGATGTCTGAGTGGTGCCTGCTTAGGTCACCTTGTAGAACTGATGTTTTTATCATATTGTGCTGGGCATCCAGTGAACTGAGAACTTTAAATACAATTAAGTGACATCATTTAATATTTGTTCATGGCTTCTGGCTCTCATTTGAGGCATTTCTTGCAGTGAAACAGGCAGCATGTCTGATGCTTCCTCCTAATCCTGATCAGAAGTTTAAACTCTTAGCTGCAGCTTGACTCTCAACTACCTGGAGTATTGTGTCCAGTTCTGGAGCCCTCAACATAAGAAGGACATTGAGCTGTTGGAGCAGGTCCAGAGGAGGGCCACGGGGATGGTCAGAGGGCTGAGGCAACTGCCTTGTGGGGACAGACTGGGGGACTTGGGCTTGTTCAGCCTGGAGAAGAGAAGGCTCAGGGGGGACCTCATGGTAGCTTATCAATACCTGAGGGGGGGCTACAGAAAGGCAGGGGTAGGACTTTTTGGTGGGGTATGTGATGGGAGGACTAGAGATGATGGATGTAAATTGGGAGTAGATTCAGGCTGGATATTTAAGAAATAAATTCTTTACTGTGAGAGTAGTGAAACACTGGAACAGGTTGCCCAGAGAGCCTGTGGATGCCCCCTCTCTGGCGGTGTTTGAGGCCAGGCTGGACAGGGCATTGGGCATCCTGATCTAGTGGGAGGTGTCCCTGCCTATGGCGGGGGGGTGGAACTCAATGATTTTTAAGGTCCCTTCCAACCCAAACTGTTCTATAATTCTACACCTCTTTGTATGACTTTCAGGGCTGCTTTTTACTCGGTGCTTTGAGTTTTGTTTTTGGGTTGTGTATTTTTTTTCTTTTCCCCATGTTAATGTACATGCTTATCTGCAACAGACAGGCTGTTAATTTAGAAACATACTTCATGGTGTAATTGTCTAACAGTGCAGCATGGTGCGTCAGGCTTCTGCAGAACACCAGTTAAGGTTTGCTACAGATTAAATAAACACGCCTCCTGACATAGTCTGAAGGGCTTATGGAAAGCAGGGCTGCTTTCCTTTATAGCAAGGACACTAAAAAAAAAGTTTTAATGGTGAAGTACTGAGTCAGAAGGGATTCTACACTGGATTTAAAACGATGTTTAGAACTTAAATTCCAGCTTCTAGGAGAGCCTGGTAGACATTCTTTGCATTTGCCAATCCTTGCAGTTTTGTAATGTGTCTGTAGTGTAAAAAACTTGATAAACTGAAGTGTCTTACATGTATTCTTTACTGTGAGGGTGGTGAGACACTGGAAGAGGTTGCCCAGAGAGGTTGTGGATGCCCCCTCAATCCCTGAAGGTGTTTGAGGCCAGGCTGGATGAGGCACTGAGCAACCTGGTCTAGTGGGAGGTGTCCCTGGTTATGGCAGGGGGTTGGAACTAGATGATCTTGAAGGTCCCTTCTAACCCAAACCATGTCCTTGGTTGATGTAGGTCTGGGAAGACAGCTGGCTTTGCAAGCTATGGGTGTATGAAGGGAGGTGTTAGACCGTAGGGAATAGGCAGGTGGAACCTGTGGCTGCTGCTTGAATGTTACAGCTGGGAGCTGGCATAACTCCAGCCATAAATGAAACAACTACTTGAGATGTCATTTCCAAAGATTACCTTTAGGCTTCAGCTGAAATCTTGGATTGCTCTGGTTGGGTGCAGCTCAGCTGGGTCAGCATCAGGGTCAAGGGGTTAAGTCCCCTTGAGGTAGGAAGCTTGTCAGAGTTGGGCTGATGGTTGGATTCAATGGTCTGAAATTTTCCTTCCAACCCAGTTGATTATGATCTTGTTAACTGGTACTTTGGTAGCATTTCTGCCTTTGAACTCTCAACTTACAGATTTCATCTAAAAAGATGAAATCACTGATTTGGTTTTGTTTTGTTTTTTTTCCTGAAAATTGACTTCACAAGTTGAACCCCTTTTTGCTCTTGACTTTTCCTGCTCCTTTCTGGGGGGTGGTATTGAAGTGAAGTCTGAGTGCTTCTGCAAATGATTAGCACATTCAAGACAGTTGCTCTTAATATGATGTGTTATCATTACAGTGTGATTATAAAGCAATTTTTGTCACCTGTCAGTAAAGTTTGACTTGTAAAGAGAGCTAGCAATAGATGAGACATTTGGCTGGTACCTTACCACAACCTGCACGGAGAACTTTGCAAGACCAAAGAGCAGGTTTCAGGAAATAAGCAACTATAATTTAAGATAGGAAGAAAGATGCTGCTGAGCGAGATGATTTTTAATAACCAAAAGCAGAACAGACATCAAACATTGGCTGATGGTAGTGAAAACATGCCTAAAACTCCTAGAAAGTTTATATGGAAGCTGAAATGCTACTTAAGCCCATTCTAAAAGAGAAATTATAATCTTTGCTAAGCAACAGGTATCAAAGCATATAACTTTGCTAATTTTAGACTTGATTAGTTCCTTGGGCCAGTGAGAGTCATGTAGATGGCTAAATTGGAAAAATATATTCTGCAAGCTTTTTCTCATTTAACCAGGAAAAAAAAGGAGCTATGATTTGTCTGAGCAGGAGCTGTCTTTTCATTAGAAATAAATCTGAACACCCTACTTTGAAAACTCCATCTTGAAGTTATCAAATTTGAGAGGACACATGAAAGTCCCCAAGTATTACAAATGGTGAACTGGGATGTCTCTGAAAGGTTTAGGAAGCTTTAAACCTCTTTAGACCTCTCTTTAGAACACTAAAAAAATTTCCACAGATATTTAATCTGCCTCTCTGGAACAAAGAGGGTTTTATATTCTTAAAGAAAATATCTCTGGCTTAGTGCAAGATATCCAAGGCACAAATGACCATACTGTGAAAGAAATATAGAAGATCATTGCACATGTTGCATTCCTAAATGTTGAGAGAAGAAACCAACTCTTGCTGCAGTTCACAGCAGATTCTTCACTGAGGAAATATGTAGTGCCTAGAAAACATTGACCTATGAGAGTTCTCTTAGAAATATGTCATTGTCCTAGGAGTAGCTAGTTAGAGCCTAAGAACTCATTGATCAATGGAGAGTAGAGTGTGGGGTTGGTCTTCTTTTCACACCCTAGACAGTTTTTAACTAGAGCCTTTTATTCTCTGGAAAATACATTTAATTGTGGATAATAGAGTCCACCTTAGAGCCACAGAGATATGAAGGGATTGGAGCTTCTTCCTTATGAGGAAATGTTGAGGGAGCTGGGTCTCTTCAGCTTGGAGAAAAGGAGACTGAGGGGTGACCTCAGTCATGTCTATAAATATGGAAAGGGTGAGTGTCAGGAGGATGGAGCCAGGCTCTTCTCAGTGACCTCCAATGATAGGACTTGGGGCAATGGGTGCAAACTGGAACACAGGAGGTTCCACAGAAATAGGGGAAAAAACTTTTTCACAGTGAGGGTGACAGAACAGTGGCACAGACTGCCCAGAGAGAGTGTGGGGTCTCCTTCTCTGGAGACATTCAAACCCTGCCTGGAAACCTTCCTGGTCTGGGTGTTCCTGCTATGGCAGAGGTCTGGGACTAGATGGTCTCTCCAGGTCCTTTCCAATTCCTGACATTCAATGATTCAGTGAATTGCAGGTTTGGAGGAACTATATTGCATTTAATAACAATACTTCTCCACTGAGGTTTGCTGTGTTTGCAGCATTGAGCTGATGTGATGCATTTTGACAAAACACTCAAAAGGAAGGAAGAAGTGGAATTATCCACCACAGCTCCACTAGATTCTTCCTCCACATATGATTAATATTGTTGACAGGGTCATCAAAATAATCCTTCAGGGTGTGAGTGGAAACAGCAGAATTTTGAGACACGTCTAAGGTACAGCACTATAGAAACACCTGCAGGCATTTAATAAATGGAATTTTGCTGCTGGCTTTTTTCTGCCTTTCACAGAAAGTTCACAGATCAGCCTGTTGGAACTTGAGAGCTGTTCAAAGGCAGTGCTCTATTGGTATTTGATGAACATCAGCAGATTACTTTAAATCCTTGAGTATAGGATGTTAATCCCACATTCACAGGCTTTAGAAGCTTTCCTCCAGCACTGGAATCTCTTTTGGCTTCATGTAATTACAATGGGCAACCTTTGTCTGAAATGTCATTTATTCCAACTACTTAATTAATGTAAAAAAAATTCAGTTTCGATGTGAAACGTCTGTAACCATACTGTGAAACCCAGTCAGCTGGGATGGTTTTTTTGGGAGAAAGGTTATTGTTCCTGTATCTATGGTTCAAATGCTCTGCTTGAATGAGTAGCATAAAAATGGATAAATTTCAGAAAGAATCTAAATAATTGCATAGGTAATGCTTCTGAGAGGAAAAGATTAAAAGACATCTTAAAAGATTTACTTTTTGCAGTGGAGCTATCTGTTTGGTTTGGTCTGGGCTAGGATGATTTATTCATCACAAGCTTATTCTTGGGGAAAAAATAAAGAAGATGTTAAGTTATTAGTTTCCAAAAGTTGAAACTAGAGGGAGGTCATCAGGGAAGAACTGCTTTGGCAGTGTCAGAGTTGTGTATTGACAGAAATTCAAGACACAGCAATGGCTAAATCTGCCTCCTCTAATGTAACTGGGCAGCTAGCTGGCCAACTGTGTGAAGAGGCATTAAGGTTAGGTCCATGATATATTAATTAATCTTTATTGATTTTTTTTCTTTTCTCTGTGCTTTTCAATTGTAGGTGGAAGAATAAAGCTTTGGAGGTGATGTTTGAATTATTTCAATTAGCTTGCCCTTCAAAAATCCCTGCAGTGAATGGATTTATGGGTGTCAGATTAAACTAAGCCTCTTCTCACCACAGATAATTTGGGCTATTTGCCAGGAAGGCAGTTCCAGAGTGATTAAGTTGTATGATCCTCTCCAGATGGGTGGAGGTGCACATCCCAAGAAGATTTTACAAGGCTACAAATCTCATCATGTCTCTGCCTGTGGAAAATTCTGACTTGATGAGAAGCTGGGAATTCTTATTTATCTCAGTGCTGCTATTCCCAAAAACAGGCTCTTTTGTCTGCTGAAGCTTTTACAGCGAGCACTCATTCTTGTCAGACTGGAAAATACCTTGTAGCTAAAATTCTGCAAGAGGTAGTAAGGGAGGGTGAAGAAAAGCTCATTAAAGCACTTTATTTGGATCACAAATTAGAGGAAAAGAGAGACTGTGTGACCATCTTAGTTCTCACTGTTTATTTCTGTCCTTGACTGGAATTCTGCCCACAGTAAATTTAACTTACCTGTGACTTTGGATGCCTTTCGTTTCTACCTTCCTATGATGGGCAAGAAGGAGGATCTGGAGAAACATGGACCAGTCAGCTTACCTCATCTGTGGGAATATTTTGAAAAACATTTGTTAATTAATAAGCATATATGAAAAATAATTGAAGTCTGAGAACAAGCAGTGGAAACTCATGCAGCAATTAATACATATTAGTGTATAAAACAGCAGAGGAAGAAGATATTTAGAATTTTAAAAGTGGTTCCAGGAGAGACTTCAAGTAGCTGGGATATTGCAATGGGCTTGAGCTTCACAGTGGCTGACTCGCCATCTGCTGAACATTTTATTGCAGAACATTGATTCCTTAACAAAATAAAATTGACACAGGTTTATTATCCTGAGATAGGAGTGTCACTGTTATGTCCCTCTTTAATAGCTCTATGATTTTAATACAGCATTTGAGAAATAGTGCATTATTTTTCAGAAGTTTGCCTAGCTCATGTGGGGGAGAGGTTTCACGCTTAAGCTGCCTCACAAATGAGTAGAGAGCCCAAAACTGAAGAATACTTTGAGAGTATAAACACCCTCTAGTTGTCTAGAGGTGAGGAAGGAAGAAAAGTGGCCGGAGAAGAGGTAGATGATAACTGGATGAGGCACTGAGCAACCCGGTGTAGTGGGAGGTGTCCCTGGCCATGGCAGGGGGGTTGGAACTAGATATTCTTTAAGGTCCCTTCCAACCCAAACCATTCTATGAGTCTATGACTAAGAGGAAAAACGACCCTTAACCAGAAGGGTTACCTCTACCTCTGCTCAAAAAGTCACAGTGGCTTCAGGAACATGTGGCTAAGAGACACCATTGCTATTGTGGTTGGGAATCCAGCAGTATGAAATGGTTTTGCTGCAAGAAATAGTTCTTCTAAAATGCCTAAAAGTAGATAATCTTTAAATGTGGAAGCAGCATGCAGTTACCTTCTCAGGTAGTTAAAGATATACTGAGTTTTAAGCTGATGAAGTTGAAGATGTCTACTCAGCACAATGCACAGAAAAGAAGAGCTCTCTTTTTGGAAACTGTTTAGAAATAATTTGTATTTGGAGCTCAAGTAGGTTGTGTGTCTTCAAGGTCCTCTCCAGAGTCAGGGTGAAGTTAGAGCTGAAATGGGTTCCCTTACTTTCCAGCCATAATGGAGTTAATTTCCCTCACAGTGTGAATCACAAATTCCATGCTGACCCTGAGGAGGCTTCCTGTTGACTTTGTTGCTTGTAGATTGTGCTGCTTCTAAACACCAGTTCTGTTTTGATGAGGTAGCATTGTTCAGGGAAAACGTTTGCACGAAGTAGGGAGAAGGCAGGATGTAACATTGAGAAGTTAACCTTTCAAACTATAAAACCTAGCAGCATGTGACAGAAAATAGACTGAAGTCCATTGAAAGAAATGGAAGCTCTTCCCATTATCTTAAATATATGTGTTGGGAGACTTTTATCAAGTCTGAATCTACCTTTCTTCCAACATGCTTTCAAATGTCGGAAACCTCCTGGGTAGCTCAGAGAAGTGATTTTAGCACTCACTTGTCTGTTTCCCCTGCTCTAGTCTTGTACATGGTTAAGGAAGTGTTCTGCTTGGTTATCCCTCACACCACAGGGAGGCTAAAGGGAGAATAATGAGAAGTGAAAAAAGTACCAAAATATCCCAGAACTGTCCTGGGCAAAATTAAAAATAAATCTATGGTGTTAGCATGTGCTCTGGTTGAAACGAAATGAGTCTTGTTTATGCAGAGTGCTGTATTTCAAAGTATATTTAAAAATCTGTATTTTGAGTATTCCTAGAAAAGACAGGACTTGAGCATTTTGTGTGTGCTACCACTTGGTAAGGAGTTACAAACCAAATGCTCAGCAGAAAAAAAAGCAGGAATCCAATCCAGTGTAGTGAACTTGCATTGATTTGTCAGCTCTGCAGCTGCCAGAGGATCTAAGCAGGTTTCTCTTCCACATGCTTTGGTTTTTTTAATAATAAATAATAAAGTGCAAGTCTCAACAGGGCATGGAGCAGTTCTTGCTGGTGGTGCAGATGCAGGATGGGGAGTTGTGGTATCTGAAGAAAGAATTCAGTTTGAAAGGTCTGCTAAAACTTGAAGGAACTATGTCAAATGCAACCTGTTTATGAGATCATAAAATGAGATTTGAAGGTAACTATAAATACCTGTCTGTTTACCAGCCAGTGCCTCTGTTTTGCAACTGTAGCACCAGCAGAAGGGTTTGTAACTGCTGCCTAAGAAAATTTCTGGTGCCTTTGAATGAAATTATTCCTGCATGGCATTTGTAATTGTTCCTGTCAGGATAATGGAAACCTTGTACATCTACAGTAATGTGCCTGGGAGAGCCTGTAACCTTGGAGATCTGTGTAACGTGCCCTCAAATAATGGAAATTCTGTAGATAGTTCCTGAAATGTTAGTTTCTTCCCCATGAAAACTGAATCCTTTCTGGAAATAACATTTGCCCTTGGCAAAACAAATTTTGATACAACACTGTTTATAAACAGGAGGAAGCAAGAAATCCTTCACATCTGTCAAATATCCCAGTATAAAACTTTCTGCTTTTCAAGTATGCAGAAGGCTGTACTGAAAAGAAGAAAACAGCAGAGCCCTTTGTGTGATAGGTATCCAAGAAAATGAAGCAAAATGATCTTTTGCAGTTAATGAAAATGTATTTCTTTTTCTGGCATTGCAATTTCCTATTTCATTCTGCCCCTTTTCAGATTTGTAATAAAACAAAATGCACTTTTCAAAACAAAATGAGGAAGGGTTTTCTTTGTCATACTATTTTCAGGTGCTCTGCCAATTTTTAATTCTAGTCATAAAGTAATGCATCTTTTTATTAATCTCAAAATCCAGTTTCTTTTCTGAACACTTCACTGAGGTGTTATTATGATGAGCTAGTGAAGAAATTGGTTCTTTTCTCTTACTGCTCGAAAACATTGAGTTCACAAAAAAAGAACAAATAAAAATCATGATATGTTTTTCCTAGATGATTGACCTGGAAGCTTTGTGAATAAGAGATATGACTTGTAAAATAATGTTTGTGCTTTTTACTCAGATCTTCTTGTACATCAATCAGTGCATAGACAAACCACATTCTTCTAATCCCAAAAAGCATCTTCTAGGGCCACCTCCACTGCTATGGTTTGAAGCCAGTTTTGATTATGCTGCCTCTTAGTAGCTTCCTTTCTTTTTCCTCTTTCTATTTCTTCCCTGGAAACCCCAGCATGACTAGATTTAGGGCCACATTGTCACTTCTGGTCAGGCATTGACTGCAGAACTTGCTCAGCTCTTTCTGAATTTTACTGTTGGCAAGCAAGTCTTTCACATAGAAGCGCAAGTTTATTCTTTGGGGGTTTTTGTTGGGTTTTTTTGGTGGATTTTTAAAAATTTTTAGTTTTTTTCTTTTTTTGTGCGTGTGTGGGGGTTTTTTCTGGGTTTTTTTGTAGGTTTTTTGGTATTTTTTGGGGGGGGCTTTGTTTTTTGGGTTTCTTGG
>VZTY01018560.1:47687-68584 GCA_013400935.1 Turnix velox
TTTGGGGGGTGGTTTTGTTTTTGGGGTTTGTGGTGTTTTTTTTTTTTTTTTTTTGTAAAGAATAAAATGAAACCCCATTTTACCTCAGAGAAACACCAGTTCTCCCCTAAAAATTTGCAGTCCAATCCTTTTACATTGGCTGTGAAGTTTAAGGAATCTATGGTGTTAGCATGTGCTCTGGTTGAAAAAGTGTTGTTTATGCAGAGTGCTGTATTTCAAATTATATTTAAAAACCTGTATTTTGAGTATTCATAGAAAAGACAGGACTTGTGCTACCACTTGGTTACAAATTAGAAACCAAATGCTCAGTAAAAAAAGCAGGAATCCAATTTAGTAGCATCTTAGTGTAAAAAAGAATTACTGAGAATTGGGTCTTTCTAGCACTATGTGTTTCTTTTGTCAGTCTTGTCAGTTGTCTTCAAATATCTATTTTTTGTTTGTATAGAAAATTCTGTAGATATTTTGAACTAGAAGGAATTTGACNTTCACAGTGTGAGATATTGGCTAGAACTGGGATTTCAAGGTTTTGCCAGAGGCTGCACCCTATGACAAGCTGCATCCTTAAATTTCACAGCAGGGCAATCCTTTGGCAGCTCTTCCCTTCCTCATCTTGGAGTCACATGTAGCACCAGTGCCAGGACATGTAGTTGTCTTCAAATATCTATTTTTTGTTTGTATAGAAAATTCTGTAGATATTTTGAACTAGAAGGAATTTGACCATGCAAATTTTCTCACCAACACGTGAAAGAAAGAGGATTATGCTTATAATAAATCCAATTTTACCAAGCTGCTTTAAATGCTACTAAATATTTAGTACATCTCCACAGGTACAGCAAGCCTAATTATTTAATAAAAAAATTTAATAAAATCAGTCTAGGGAACTTTTTAACACAGCATTATTAAAACATCAGAACACATTTTATGGAAAAGTTTGAAACCATGGAACTTTTAATAAAAATCAGCAATGTTAGTTTCTGCTCATACACTCTAACATTCTTTTCAAAAATCCTCTAAGTTTCAAAGTGAATGATCTAAAAAATACAGATATGATGTCCCTTTTGTCTAGAGATCAGTTAAGATAAAAATAAATGTGGTGTCTCTTTACCCTGCTAGACTTTATCAGACCAGTTACTATAATGTAATTAATTTTTTTTTTCTTGAGCATGATTTGACTCCATGGAAAGGACAAAATATCAAAAAAGTAGGGAAAAGATAAAGATTCTTCTTCCTGAAATTTTTGTTTGAGGCATCTGACTAATGCCAGGGAGAATGTGTCTCTAAAGTTCTTTACTGAAAGAAAATGAAATAACTCACACTGACTTTGGTGGTTCTGTGATAGGATTATGTGCTTTTGTGAGTCTTTGTTCCTTTCAGGATGTCTGTTCAGGCCATGTCTGTGCTAACAAAGGCTCCAGGCATTGCTTTCTGCAAACTGCATTTTGAATGTGAGGAAATATGGCCATTGGAACCCTGAAGAAACAAAATTTCACTTAAAAAAAAGGTGTTCTAAGCCCCCTGGAAGCAGTAAGAATGCTTCAGTTTGATTCCACAAGGTGTGGAGCAACACATAAAGGCTTCATTCAATGACTGTCTAGGTTGCAAAACTGTCTCAGAAATAATTGTGCTATGGCTTACTTGACATGGCTCTGAATGCTTGTAATTTTTTAGGGAAAAAGAAGCACCTCCTTCAAGAGTAGAGGACAAATAGATAAATAGGAATGGGGCAGAATGTTGACAATGTCTTAATGCAGCTTAGCACTAACAACATTCATCCTAAGTAAGCTGCTTATTATCATGTCATGTTAAGGGGAAAAAAAAGCCCATGAAATTAGATCATGACATGAAAAATGAGGAGACAACTAGGAAAGCACAGTGTAAGAAACCAGACTAGGTCAAGTCATTGTCTTTGCCTACCCAGGGAGCTAAAAGCTTTTTCACAAATAAAAAATATATAATAGAGTGGAAGCTGACATGGATTCTTAGTGGAATGAGCTAAATTAATTTTCTTATTGGTCCCTTGATGATACTGGGCTAATCTCTACCACTCTTGCACCAGGTCTGACTGCAGGTTTGTGGCTTGAAAGGCAGTTTTCGTGGCAAATATCGAGGTAAGGTAGTGGGTTATAGAATACTTGCAGCATGCTCAGGAGCTGCAGTTTACTTTTCATACATTAGAGGTGAACAGCTTGTTTACTCAGCAGTCAATTCCTGGGTGTGTTCCAAAGGTAGCAGAAAATGGACTTTTGTAATAATTTTCTTAAATATATTTAATTAAGAAAATAGCAGCTGCTTAAAATTGCAGCTGCCATGGACCCAAAGCTGCTTCCATTGGCTAAAACTCTTCAAGCCACTTCCAATAAATACTTCATCCATCATAAAAACCCCATGTGCAAGGTAATTTTGTTGACCACAGAAATTTTGTCATGTTTTTAAAGGTTTCACTTATGGTAATTTTTTTGCTGGTTCTCTCGTCATTACTTTTCAGGTTGTCTCTGCAGTGAGTATTTAGTCATGTGAGTGATTTCCTGCTTACAGTCTAAATCCCTGTATATGAAATACTTGGGTTAAATTTGTTCCTCACAGGCACTTAAATAATTGCTTTTTATGTTCATAAAAAGTATTTGAAAATGCATTTTTTAAATTTTAGCTGATAACCTTAGGCAACTGCCTAGTGCAGATGATACTGGCTGAATTGAATGATCCCAAAAATTTAGTCAGTCAACCACCAGTGTGGACAGGACTAAAATGGTAACTGATAATTAATGGAAGTGGGGGTAGGACTTTTTAATAGGATATGGGATGGAATGATTAGGAATAATGGATGTAAATTGGAAGAGGTGAGATTCAGGCTGGAGATAAGAAGAAATTCTATGTGGTGAAACACAGGAACAGGTTGCCCGGAGAGCTGGTCTAGTGGGATGTGTCCCTGCCTATGATAAGGGGATTGGAGCTAGTTGATCTTTAAGGTCCCCTCCAACCCAAGCTACTCCATGATTCTATGAAATCAAAATTTGAGCTGTACTACACTATTCAATTCTAGAAAATTAATCAGAATAAAAATGTGTAATAATACTCAGAATGGGCACATGTATCTTGGGATTGTTCCACTTTACTCAGAGAAACTTGGCATTCAGGATATTAAAGGTTTCAGTGGTTATAGATTGAAGCTTTCAGGCTGGAGATAGAAGAAAGAAATTCTTTATGGTAAGGGGGGTGAGACACAGGAACAAGCTGCTCAGAGAGGTTGTGGATGCCCCCTCTATGGAGGTGTTTAAGGCCAGGCAACCTGGTCTAGTAGGAGGTGTCTCTGCCCATGGCAAGTGTGTTGGAACTAGATGATCTTGAAGGTCCCTTCCAATCCAAACTCTTCTGTGATTCTATTCTATGACTTGTGGGCACTAATGAAGAAAAATATTAGGTCTAGAGAATTACAAGAGTAACTTATTTCAGCATCCTTATTTTTCTTTATTCTGTCACTTTGGAAAGTTTAGGATACTTAACTGTATGATTAGTGGTTAACTGTAGCCCATGTATTTTGTTTGAGTTGTGGTTATGATGGTGATTGCCTCATCAGAGTTGGAAACTGGAAATGCAAACTTTCATCTACTGGCTGTGGAGTGGTAATATGGGAGGAATCTGTTCTTACTTGATTTTGGTCACTTTTACTAGTTCTAGCCATGTGCAGCTGGCTGCTGTAATTGATCCTTTGCTTTTGCTTGGTTTAGATTTTGAGGTATTCTGTGCTGATTTTCTTAAATGCTTTTAAGCAAACCCAATTTGCCTTTATAGGAAGCTTAAAACTCTCCCAACTGATACCAACAGTGTCAGTGAGCAACTCTTCTACAGTGTGTACAACTATGTAAGGGTTTACCTCTCTGCTTTTCCTTCTCTTAAAGCATCTTCAGTCTGCTAAAATCTAGTTGCTGTATTTCCTAATAACCTATTTCTTTAAGAAAAGGTAAATTACACAAATGCAACAATAGATCATTCTATTCATTCATTCATTCCTGTAGATGCCCCTTCAACCCCTGGAGGTGTTTAAGGCCAGGCTGGATGAGGCAATGTGAGCAACCTGATGTAGTGGGAGGTGTCCTTGCCTACAGCAGAGGGGTTGGAACTAGCTGATCTTTAAGGTCCCTTCCAACCCAAACCATTCTATAATTACATGATTCTCTTATTCATCTTTACAATAACACAGTTCAATGGTATTACTAAAATAGCTGCTGTTCAGGAACTTCACAAAAGTGTGCTAGATTGTCAAACTCAAGCTTAAATGGAAATTGGAAGGTAATTTTGTTTTAAAAGGACCCAGTGCAGAATGTGAGCTAAAATTTTTTATCAAACAATGAGTCAAATAAAGTTGAATGCCCTTGGGCACCTTCAACCCCGTTCAAAGGCTCAGTGGTTAAAGCCATTCACTCCTCAGTGCAGAGAATGCAGCTGCTTTCTGCGTGTTGATTTGTGATAGACTTTACTGGCTGTTAGAAAATGGATGCCCAGCCATAAGCAAGAAGTTTAGTTTATAAAGCAGGATCTTAATATAGAAGTGAGGAAGGCACCATTAGCAGAAGTGCTGTTTCTAACCATCTGGCTTAAATAAACCTCTCCTCAGGTGCAGAGTGTCCTACAGCTGCTGTACAGCAGGTACCTACACTGCTCATGTATCCTGCCACTTTGTGTTCACCATAGCAGGATGTCTTCCTGCACTGATACCTCCAAAAAAATGTCTGCTTGCTGGCTGGGAAAGATACCCTCAGGTCTCCTGGATGTTCTTTGCACAAGAACCAAGTCCTCACACTCAACCAAAGGTCTACAGCATGTCTGAATTACAGAATGTCATAAGCTTGAAGCAGTTCAGGAGTTGAGCTCCACCTGATAATTAGATAACAATGCAAGCTATGGTCATCTGTAAATCTTCATTAAAAAAGTGCTCCCCCTCCCCAAGCTGATTGTCATTCCACTGAGATAAAGTAGGTTTGAAAAAACGTGTGGTGAGGCCCAAATGTCCTCTTTCCCCCACTTTACCAAGCTTTAATGAATTTCATTATTCTTTTTTAATTTACGTGCTCTTGCAGAATAAAGGTCCCCAAATCATTAACTAATTTGATATGTCTGAAGTACCAATTCAATTCTCTGCTCCCTTGAGAATCTTAGCCATCTTGTTCAAACACCTCTTAACTTAGTTTCATAATTAGATACACCTTGATTGATGGGTTTTTGTATAGTACTTGGAGAGAGAAGAAAATCAACCTAATTGTTATCACAATTTAGCATGTTTAAGATAAAAGTTAACCAAATCACTGGTTTCCAAGAGGAAACAGAGTCCTGCTCTGATGTAGGGCAAGGCAAGGAAGGTCTTTCAGGTAATGATGCCAATAATGAATTACTTTGGGAGGAAGAATTTGACATGGCAATTACTAAAAGAAAGTAGATTCTATGCTACCTGCACATTTGCAATACATTTATATTGAAACAGGGACATCTAGTTTTTAGTTCTTAATAGCTATATCATTCCAAACAAGAAATTGATGGTGAAGTAAATATTGGAATTAAATTATGACAGATTTGGAACAAAAAGGGAAAACTTTTATTTTTCTAAAAGAAATCCTTTCCTTTGGGGAAAACTTGTAGCAGAATACTTTTTTTTATTTAAAAATAAGTGACTTTGTAATCTGTGTTCAAGCATTCCTTAGTTGGAACTTGTAGCAAAGGTGGGTTCAGGCATTGGGTTACTATCATAGGGTTGGAAGGGACCTCCAAAGGACATCTAGTCCAACCCCCTGTATTGAGCAGGGACATCAGGTTGCTCAGAGCCTCAGCAAGCCTGGCCTTCAGTGTCCTCAGGGATGGGCAACCTGTTCCAGTGCCTCAGAACCCTTATGGGGAAGAAATTTTTTCTAATGTCTAACCCAACCCTGCTCTGCTCTAGTTTTAAACCACTGCCTCTTCTCCTGTTGCTCCACATCCTAGCAAACAGTTCCTTCCCAGCTTTCCCGTAGCCCTTTCAGCCACTGTGAGGTCTCCTCACAGCCTTCTCCAGACAGAACAGCCCCATCACTCTCACCCTTTCCCCTGATAATTCTTGTGGTTTCCTCTGGACTCTCTCCAATAATTCCTTCTTAAATTATGGATATGATTTACTTGGTATTTGGTTTTAGCTGTGCTGCAGGCAAGAGTGTACCAATGTCATGAGCTGAAGTCTTGCTGTGAGAAGAAATAAGAATAATTCATGCCTGAGACATAACCCAATCAGGAAATTCTTCCATCAGCCTATCTCAATTTCTGCTCTTACCAAGGAAGCAGAGAGAGAAATAAGAAATTGCTGCCTTGATGCAGAACATGAATTATCTCAGGGCTGAAATAATGACATCAGAATCACGGTTTTGGTGCAGAATCAATGCTCTGGAGTGCAGAAAGTGAAAATAATTAATTTTTTGTTTATGCGACAGCTTCAGATCAGGCCCACTGTTGTAATTTAGTTCAAGAAAACATCATCTGTTTCTGATGCTGTTTGTCTTGAACTCGGTGAGTCACAGCATTTATAAGCAAACAGCTTTTATAATGGATATGGATGGGCAGAAGGATTTGAATTTATAAGTATTTAAAGTTGTGTACTAGCAAATAAGAATTTTCTCCAAGTTTTGAGTGTTTTGGTAATGTGCTGTGGTAAATTAACTGGAAAAATGTGAAGTTGTTTTTCTTTATATTGTCATCTGTGGGAGAGTTGTAATGTTTGGGAATTATTCAGGGTATTAAAGGTGCCTGTTTATAGATTTATCATTTGTGGGTACTGCTGAAGAAATTTAATTGAGTTTTATTTACAAGGATTTAGTTAATGAGAATTTATTTATGAGAACTTTAATGATGAGAATTATGAGATTATTTTAGCTCTTTTTCCTTCAGCCACTTGGAGAAATTTGGGTACTTTGTGATTAGTAGTGGTTAACTGTAGCCTGTGATTTTTGTTTGGGTTGTGGCTATGGTTGAGATCATATTTGTCAGAGTAGAAAACTGTTGGGTAAATGCAAGCTTTCATCTGTCTATTGTAGAGTGGGAGTATTGGAGGAATTAATTCTTGATTTTGGACACTTATAGCCCTTTAGTCACATGTGCAGTTGACTGATGTTGTTGGTTGTTTAGATTTTGAGATGTTTTCTGCTCTTTTCCTTAAATGTTCTTAAGCAAACTGAGTTTGCTTGAGGTTGAGAAAGAGATATATTGTGAGGTATGGATGCATGGATGCAGAAACACATGAGGAAATACCTCTGTCAACCAAGTTCTTGCTTGTTTTTTGCATTAAAGATGTGAAGAAGGATAGGAAACATGTAGAATTACATTTTGGATGCAAAAAGGCTTCATTTCTGTGATCTCAGGTGTAATGAGTCAGCCTTTTCAGTCTCAATCAGTAGGAATGAAGCAAGTTCTTTACATGCAGATTCACATTTGCTTTGGTAGTTAACTCTTGTCTCAAATGAATGCTCATAATGTACTGATTGACAAAAGCAATAACTCTCAGGGTTGTCATCAGCTAATAATGTTTATATGGGAAATAACAGAGGTAAGAGAAATCCATAAGGGAAATCAAGAGGCTCTAAACCAAAGCTGACCAACCTTTATTGCCATGTTAATTTGTTTATTATTGTCACAAAATGAGTCTTTGCTGGATAGTGAAGTGATTTGCTTGCATATAAAAGAGCAGAGAAAGTAAAGATTGAACAGGCAACACCTCTCTTCAGTGTTTTGAAGAAGAACACTTTATAGGCTTTCTTCAGCACACACCTGAGGTGAGAAAACCTTGCCAAGGAATGTCCTAAAACTAGTGGGAACTGATTATTGAAAAAAAACCAAACCAGTCTATATGTGGAAGATGCAAACAAAAGGCAAAAGCTGAGACTGGGGACCTGAGCAGGGATGGTTTCAACTTTACAATGTTACCTGGTAACATTCAAAGATACTGTTTAAGTATTTCTCAAACAGCAGCTGTTAAAAAGGGACTCTATTTGCAATAGTGCAAAGCCTGTTTTGCCAACAGCAAGGTTTCTTGATTAAAAAAAATCTTTTATCCTTGTATCTTATACAATAAAACTCTGTGGAAAACAGACCTAGATAGAATCTGGTCCAAAACCCCACATGTATATAGTGCATGTGCAATGTCCACAGACTTAAAATATATACTGATACTTTGACTCATAGAATCATAGAATAGTTTGGGTTGGAAGGGACCTTAAAGATCATCAAGTTCCAACCCCCCTGCCATAGGCAGGGACACCTCCCACTAGATCAGGCTGCTCAGTGCCATGTCCATCCTGGTCTTGAACACCTCCACAGAAGGGGCATCCACAACCTNCTCAGGTACTGAGAAGTTACTCTGAGGTCCCCTCTGAGCCTTCTCTTCTCCAGGCTGAACAACCCCAACTCCTTCAGCCTGTCTTCATAGGGCAGTTGCTCCAGCCCTTTGACCATCTTCGTGGCCTCCTCTGGACCCGCTCCAACAGCTCAATGTCCTTCCTGTGTTGAGGGCTCCAGAACTGGACACAGTAACTTCAGGTGGGGTCTCACCAGTGCCGAGTAGAGGGGCAAAATCCCCTCTCTGGACCTGCTGGTCACACTCCTCTTGATGCAACCCAGGATTTGGTTGGTGCCTTCTTGGCTGCAAGTGCACACTGCTGGCTCATGTTGAGTTTGTCATCAACTGACACTTCCAAGACTTTCTCTTCAGAGCTGCACTCAAGCCACTCTCCACCCAGCCTGTGTCTGTGCTTGGGATTGCTTCCACCCAGGTGCAGCACCTTGCACTTGGCCTTTTTGAACTTCATGAGGGTGGCTTGGGCCCACCTCTCCAGCCTTTGAAATATGAGTTGCATTTCTATCTGTTACTTCATGCATGTAACAACATAAACTCATCAGTTATTAGACATGAGCAAATCTGCATCAATATCCTTGCCGTGGCAAAGCAAGTCAAACAATGCTAGAACTTCTGCTGCATGGCCCAGATACACTTAAAGCTCATTTGTATTTAGGTGCCTATGAAGCTAAGTATCTATTTTAACTCTAACAAAGATGCCTATATGAGACCTTTCACTTGTCAGAGTGTCAGACATAGAAATGCCATAGAAAAGCATTGGTAGCAGTTGTATTATATTCCTATCATCCTCAACTCCAGTCTGGACAAAATTAATTTCTATTAATATCATTCAGCCAGTTTTTATTAATGAGGTCTATTGAGGGAGGATGTCTGAGCCATTGGACTGTGACTAAGATAATTTCCCACTTTGTTCTGTGACCTTGGGCAAGTTGCTCAGTTTCTCTGGCTGGAATTTTCTGAGACTCCAAAGTTTTTTTTCTTTTTTTTTTTAACAAGGGCAGTAAAGCTTATTTGTTTTGGTTCAATGGCTAAAATGAGTGCTCTTGTAAGAGTGAGGTGAGATTTAGTGAAAAAGAAATAAGTGAGGAGATTCATCTCAACAATTGACTTTTGCTCCTGTAGTTCCTCCCTGCTTTTATCCCCTTTTCTTATATTTGGGAAATTTGTGAAACATGTTTGACTTTTACAAAAAGTAAAATATAATGTGAGTATTTTCATTGCCCATGTTTTCAATTTTACTTGAACAATCTAATCAGCTTTAAGCTCAAATTTGATTGCTTCCTGAATTAGATTTAATATTTAAAGAAAAAATTTTCAGTGAATCGTTCTACACCAAACTTTTATTAAATGATCTATTATGTTGAGTTTATAAGTTTTTAGAGACAGTGACTGTGATAGTATGCATGCATACAACAGGCTTCACATTTCTTGAGCCTTCAAGAAATTTGTGGAATAAACATATATTTATGAAGTCTACTTGTCTTGTGCTCACACTGAACTTGAGTCTTAGGCTGTATCATAAGAGGGTGTAAGGGACATGACTGACTGTTGCTTAAGCTTGTAAACAGAAAGAAGTTGAAAGAAAAGAATTACTTCTGTGGTTTCAAAGTTGAATAAGACATTTTGGTTTCTTGAACTCAACTTTAGTTTCTTACTGTGATGGAAGTGGGAACAGCAGGACAGACAAACCATGAAGTTGGCTCCTGGCTCATCTAGGGCTGTGTGTATGGACAGGGTATGGCTTTGCAGTGGGTTGGGCATGTGGCAGGACAGGGTTTCACCCTGCAAATGCCATTTAAATTGCAGCCTTATTTAATGTCATAGGACCAGCCAAATGGTGAGATCACTTCATTTTAACAATTGTGGAGATGGCTGAACAAGAAGGATGATTCCCTGTTAGAGTGCCAGATATATCAAATGCTCCTTAGGAATGGTTAGGGGAGGCACCATCCCTGAAGGCTTCCAAGGCCAGGCTTGATGAGACTCTGAGCAACCTGATCTAGTGCAGAATGCCCCTGTCACTGCAGGGGCTTGAACTAGATGACCCTTGAAGGTCCCTTCCCACCCTGTGATTCTGTGATTCATCATAGAATAGTTTGGGTTGGAAGGGACCTTAAACATCATCAAGTTCCAGCCCTCCTGCCATAGTCTTGCAGCTACTGCCTGGTAGTGGAAATGGCAGTAAAGTACCATCTAAAGCCACAGATCTGTGTGTGACCAAGTCACCAAGCAGTAAAAGTGTGATCACTATTGGACACTGAACTGTTTGCTTTTCCTAGATTCTAAAATTTTTCTACTGCAGAAGGCTGACAATGTCCCAACCATTGTAATATGTAGTGTAGCTGACTGGGAAATTTATCTGGCATAAAATTTTCTCTAGGAGTTGATGCTGTTCAAGAAACACCACTGGTAAATAAATAGAATTTTCATCATGTGGCTGCAGTGTTTTTAATCCTTCCCAGGCATCCAGACTCAGATTTAGTGTGTTGTCAAGCAGCTAAGGTTAAGCAAACACACTTGTACTCACAGTCACACGTGGGTGTTTGCTGGCTTGGAAAAATCTATCAAAGTGCTTTTTTTCCTTGTGGCTCTTCTCTAGGTGAAAAGATCATTTTTTGTTTTAGTTTGTTTTTTTTTTTTTTAAAGTGGGTTTTGCTACTAAACAGTAGAAAGCACCAGTCTGTGAAAAAACAATTTATAATAGACAATGCTCTTACTGAGCTAGAAAAAACCTGTTATGATGGTGGAGATAATATTGAATATTTTTATCAATCCACTGGATGCAGCAGTTGAATGCACCTTCAGGGTTTTTGCTGCTGATCCCAAACTGGGAGGAACTCTTGATCCTCTTGAGGTCTTGCAGAGGGATCTAGGTAGACTGGAGCACAGAGCAATGATTAATGGGGTGAATTTAAGAAATTAAAATGCTTGCACCTCAGAGCAGGTAACATTGGGCACAAGTGTTAATTGGAAGAGGAGTGGCTGGAGAGCAGTCTTGCAGAAAGGGATGTGGGGAAGCAGCATGCAGGGAAAAGTCAGGGATTCTATGCTGAGATGTTGGAACAAGTTGAACTTTGTGTCAGCTCAACTTAATTGAAGGTTTGTTCAAAGATGTACATTTTAAAGGCAACCTTAAGGTATGATTTTTATAGAAAAGTAAGAACATCTCTTCAGGTGTGTTCACACCTGACCAGAATTACTGTAATCCAGATACTAATCTTTTTTTTCCTTCTCCCTTTGTGTGGAAAAATCTGTGAGGTGTATGGAATGAAACCACTGAGGAACAGAGCTGGCAGAAGAATATGCTTCTTTATTTTTTTTTTTCAGTGTACTCCCTGTTGGGAAAATTATTACCTATTGGATTTTTCTATTGAGACAGAGAAGCACTTTCAGACATCTGTTTTCTTGCTTTTATCTGGTTCTGGGCACTGCTAATTAACATGCTTGAATTTCCACAGCCCTGTATGTTGTAGTCACAGCTGTGTGCCAGATGTGACAGGCTTTACCAGGTGACAAGTTTTGTCCTTACAGTCTGTGCTTTTTTATTTTCCCCTTATTTTTTTCTTTTAATTAGCCAAATATGTATCACTTATTAGTTCAGAGCTTGGTGAAAATGATTTTACTCCCCCTGTTCTCTCTTGCTCAGATGAAAAGTCATTTTTCCAGGGAAACTCTCCCTGGGTTTGATGACCAGGATATTGGACCTAGTAGACAGAGTCTTAAAGATTCATGGTAATCTGGTTACTTGCAGGTACCACTTCAAAGCAGAAGGAAAGCATAGCAAGAACTCTTTTTAGGGAATTCTATTGGCCTTGCCAATACATGAAAAAATGATTTTTACAGGGTAAAATGACTGATACATTCAAAGCAAAATGAGAACCAAGACACAATAAGGTTTAATCTATATATTAGATGTAATGCCAATGTTCCTTGACTTTCTATTTTTTCAAAGACTTCACGAACAACAAGCAGATGATCAACTTAGATGCTTACACAAGCAGTCTGTGCATTCCTACTTCATCCCAAAAGAGATTTTGAATTTTCATATTGATCTACTGAGTTTTCTATGAGGAGGTCATTGCTTTCTTGTCCTCTGTATCATCTGATGTTCTGCATCAAAGTATCTCTATATCAAGTTGCTTAAAGAAATGTGATTGTCCCATTGTAGTAATATCATAGAATCATAGAATGGTTTGGGTTGGAAGGGACCTTAAAGATCATCAAGTTCCAATCCCCCTGCCATCAGCAGGGACACCTCCCACTAGATCAGGTTGCTCAGTGCCTCATCCAGCCTGGACTTAAACACCTCCAGAGAGGGGGCATCCACAGCCTCTCTGGGCAACCTGTTCCAGTGCTTCATTGCTCTCACAGTAAAAAATTTATTTCTTATATATCCAGCCTGAATCTACTCCCAATTTACATCCATTATTTCTAGTCCTCCCATCACATACGTTATTAAAAAGTCCTACCCCAGCCTTTCTGTAGCCCCCTTCAAGTACTGATAAGTTACTCTGAGGTTCCCCCTTGAGCCTTGTCTTCTCCAGGCTGAACAACCCCAACTCCTTCAGCCTGTCTTCATAGGGCAGTTGCTCCAGCCCTTTGATCATCTTGGTGGCCTCCTCTGGACCCTCTCCAGCAGCTCAATGTCCTTCTTGTGTTGAGGGCTCTGGAAATATAACTCCTTCTGTGATTCTGTGATTATGAGGAGCTGTTTTGGGGAGTATATATTTAAGTGCAGGTAATTCCTGCTGATATCCCAACTTGTATGAAAATCCAGCATGGTCAGTGGAGAGCTGAGTAGCTGATAATCACTTTACAAAAATGCAAATGACTAAATGAAATCGAAAATGCCCTCAGTACACAGGACTACACATGGCAAGGGGGTTGGAACTAGATGATCTTTAAGGTCCCTTTCAACCCAAACCACTCTGTGATTCTATACAAAGTACTCCTTGGGGAATTCAGATGCTGTTTCTTGAAATGCAAATCCCCCTGAACAGTTTTGCTATTTTGCTATCTAATATTTTGCTAATGGAAAACACCATGCCCACCTTTAACAGCTGTAAAGAAATATTTAAACACCACTCTCAGTTAATAAATCACCGGATGTTTGCAGCAAGGGTGAAATATGGGGAAGGTCTGTGGTTTTGAAAGTAGTATAAAATCCTCAAGGGAAAAAGTAAATTGGACTTTTTTAAACTTTTCTTCAAATCCTGATGCAGTTTACTGGTGTGCCATTTTGGAGGTCTGCTGTAAGAGCCCAGGATGTCTAACTGTTGTCAAAGAGACTATAAATTGTTCCAATTACCTCAGATCCAGAAAGCACAATACTGTAGTAAATAAAGGCCTCTGGAGGTTTCTTGCAGGGCTGTAATGGCTTAGAGCCTGTCAGGATCACCCTCACAGATGTGGCTGGATTGGAACATTTTAACATCTATCAAAATTTAACTTCAGCTCTCTTGGGAAATGTTGGTGTAGATCCTAGCTGTGCCAATGTCCCCCAGGGATTTAGGGTAGCAGTGGTGAGAATTAGTTGAAAAAATAGTTTTCCCCTTTTCTTAACATCACAGGTAAAATGCATGTCAGTACCGAGCCAGGATAGTGTGCAGAGTTAACGTGTGTTATGAAGAACATCACTTGGGAATAAGCTGCAGAGATCCAAAAGGAGATAGCAGCTTTAGTGACAGTTGCATTGCCCGTTCTGATACCCCATTTCTATAGCTAAGAGATCTGTTTCTTTTGTGCAGGAAAGTGCTGCATGCCAGGAGTTCAAAACAAAAAAATATGATCCTTTAACCAGTTCATGCCACTATTCTAAGGTAGCTATTAAATACTGCACCCAGCATCTGTTTAGGGCAGCTAAATGACAACCTTGAGAAAGACTTAGGCTGGGATGAAATGGTAGCACCCTAGGTAGGTAGGTAGGTGGTGGAGCCCCTGTACTGCTAGAGATTTGTTTGCCCCTGCAGCAAGTCAGTCAGAGGTTGTTCCAGATATCACAGGACATATGAACACACTAAATAATGAAGAAGAAGGAATCTAGACATGGAGTATGAGGTACCTACCTCCCCTCATGTCTCTGCAAGCAATTCCACTCTGATGCAGACAGTATTTGGGGGGGAAAAAAGGAGTTTTCTCATTTGCTTCTCTCTATCTGCATTTGGTGGTTACAAGGCAAATGTGTAGTGATGAGCTGCTTAACCCTTAGCAGAGAGAGCCATTTTCTAGAAAATTTTGCCTCTACCCCCTTCTCCTGCTTTTGGAAGCCTACAGAAAGGTTTGGTTGGACTTTTCAATGGGGTACAGCATGGCAGGATTAAGAGTAATGGATGCAGATTGGAAGAGAGCAAATTCAGGCTGGATCTAAGAAAGAAGTTCTTTCCTGTGAGGGTGATGAGACACTGGAACAGGTGGGCCAGTGGATCCCCCTCTCTGGAGGTGTTTAAGGTCAGGCTGGACAAGGCACTGAGCAACCTGGTCTAGTGGGAGGTGTCCCTGCCCATGGCAGGGGGGTTGGAACTAGATGATCTTTAAGGTCCCTTCCAACCCAATCCATTCTATGATTCCATACAAAGTACTCCCTGGGGAATTCAGACAGTTTCTTGAAATCCAAATTTGACTAAAAGCTGTATGAAGGGGAGGGAACCACCTCCAGATTTCATTTCTATAGGACTGGCCAAAGAAGTCCTAGAACACAATTGTTCAATGAAAAATTTTCAAAGGTTGTTTCTTAGTTTGGAGTTTAACTGTCTTCTTGAATGATGACACCTGGTGTTGCAAGGATTTGTTCAGAGTTTGCAGTCAGTTTGTGTAAACACTGTGTGTTCATGTAGCCTTAAATGAAAGGAGACTTTTCCCTTAGTGAAGCTGAAAAATGGATTAAGGTTTTGGGACATTATTTTCTATCTGTCTCACACTATATGAGCTGCAACTACTGCTTCCACTTCTGTACATAGTCCATATATTCCTTGAGAATTTGCTGAAGGGTACTTAAAGACATAATTTAATAATTGCAGTATATAGTTGTGTAGCAATTACAATGAGAGGAAAAAAGCTCCAAAAGCCACCATACATCTCTTGCCATCATCAAAATCATGCCTGAGCAGTGCATACACCAGCTGAGCCAATGAGTTCTGTGTTTCCTCTCAACCACTGTTATGTTACCTAGAGGAAGCTGAAGTTTTAAATAGATCCTTGGACACTAATTACATGGATTACAGTAGAAATTTTGCCTTGATAATGCTTTCAGCAATTATCTTTTATGACACTGTAGATGTTTTTTTCCAGCCATGATTGTTCCTATGTGAAACTCTAGAGTTTATTTAAAATTAGCAGCAGTTTTATTAATAACACTCACCATTTTCAGTCATCAGCATATAATCTAAATCCTTTCTAGTGCTTAATATGGCACAAGTTATTTTTCATATGTGTGTGGTGAGAAATATAGAATAATAACACTACAACATGCAGCAGCAGGGAAAAGCTGTGAATTTTTCAGGGCAGTGAACAGACAGACTTGGCTGATATCAATATATATTACAGGTCACGATGAAGCAATGAATAAACTTTGTGGTTTTGAATTTTTTTTTTCTCTCTAAACCCTCATGACTTTGTAATTTTCTTTTTTTTTTTTTCTCCACCATCAGTGATTTGATTTGTGTTCAGACATAGTGGGGCTAAAAAAGTACCTATAGGCTATGTTGTACTGAACCTTTGGCTAAATGTAATTTAAATCAAACATGACAACCTTTTCTCTGCTGTCCCAGCTGCAGCTGGGGCTGTGTATTTGAGGGATGGAAGTCAAGCAGATGAATATTTCAGGGCAATGTATTTACAATTGGCATTTCCACTTGCTTTAGTAAATGGTTTCAGCATCTGATTGTATAATGTGTGTGCAATGGGTTCTCCAAGGCTGCCCTTCCTAACATGGGACATGAGAACTGGTTGTTCTGTGGGTCCTTCCAGGACCTGAGGGCATGAAGTAGTTTGGTTTCAGCTGCTTCCTTCTACTTCCAATGTTAATATAAATATGCAAATTGTATAATTAGCCATCTCCTTGCTGATCTATGGATTTTATGGACTGTTTTTTTAATGATTGGAAAGCTATGCAGGGTATATAGTGAAAATCAGTAGCTTTAAATGTATGAAATGGAACTGATCAATACATGACAGAAATATAGACTAATAATGCTAGAAGTGACAGGAAAATCTGTGGGAAGTTCTGAATAATAGTATATACTCATGTTTAAATATATTATGACAATTCCTCTTTAAAAATCAAACTGCAGCTCTAAATCATATTCTGATAGCTCAAATTATATCAAATTAAGCTGAATTATGAGCAGCCATTGCCTACAAGTGGGATATAGATATATATGAGTTTTTAATACCATCATCTCGTAGCACTTGTCAGTGTTTGTTAAGACATTTCAGTCATGTGTTGACAGAACTGACTTGTAACCCTTGTCAAAGATCTGTCACAAACACCTTTCTAGATTTCCTGTGGGTCAATGTGTATCCAAAGCATGTCTTTATGTCTCTGCATTGTGCTAAAACTCACTGGCTTGAAATTTTAAAACTTGCCTTCAGGATATGGATGCCCAGCTCTCATTAATTTTAATTCAATTAATTAATTTGGTTACTCATTTCCCATTAATTTACATTCATTTTAATGGGAATTGGGCATCCAAATCCCATAGGCAGGTTTAAAAATATCAGCCAGAATATAATGAATATCAAAGGGATAGAAATTACAGAGCAAGTTGGAACTTCTCAACTGTAAAAGTAGTGTTAAAGAGCTATTTTGCTAATTTGCATTGTCAGAAGTACTGATCTCATAGAAAAAAAATTACCTCAGACTTCTCCAAAGTCAGTCAACAGCAAGAACTATGTTTTAAACAACAGCTCAGTGCTAAACCAATTATCTTTCTGTGTTTTCCTTTAAAATTTAGAGGTGAACTCCTTTAGTATATGAACAACTTTCTTGGATAAGAAAAATACTAAGAAAATAGGGGTTTTGCCATCTTTCACCAATGTTTCGTATGTTGAAATTCTAAACAATATTTCTTTCTGCTCTTGTACCTGTGTTTCATAAGCCAAATGCTGATAAATCATTATGAACTCTAAATGTCGTGTCTGGGTCAACAAGGGCTATTATTAATCTTAATACCCTGGATCTCTTCTGGTTTTGGGTTGTTTTTTTTTCTTTGTGGAAATCATCTCTCCTTTTTTTAATTATCTGATTGCAGCTACTTCTGTTTACAATAGAATTGTACTTGATAAATTGAATTTCTCAATTGACAATTGAAAAAGAAGAGCAGTTTAAATTGCAAAATAAGTAAGTCAGACCTCCCTTAATTAATTTTATCATTACTCAAAGAAAAAAAAAAATGCAGTTTAGCTACACAGGGGAAAATGACTCTTAATCATGCTACATTTAATTGGAACAAATAATTGTAGTGAAATATTAATCATTATGCACTGAAGCCCCATTTAAAATGTAATCAGTTTGAATTGAAGACAGATTGCTTCCTGCATTAGTTTGAACTATAACCTCACTAAGGTGCATTTGCTATGAATAGATGTAGAGCACTTTTATCTCTTAATGAAGCTTTCTACATTATTAAAACATATATAAACTATATTACTAAGCTATTGTATATGGAAATTGCCACCATGGGAGCCTGTACATACCCTGGGAGGAACATTAGGATGGAGTTTTCAAAAGCCCTTGTTATGAACTGACAGTATCCATTGTCAAGTTCAGTCCCATGGGATTTTTATTTTTTTTACTATTGAGTTTTTCAGTGCCAAGAGTTTCCAAACAATCAGGATCAGACTCTTGAAAGGGGGGAAAAAAAAAGAAGTAATAAGTAAGATTGCATTGATCAGTATCTATCTAAATGCTCTCTTTAAAAAAATTTAAATGAAGATGGATTTGTTGCTCTGGATGGCTTAGACAACTATTAATTATACATGCACATAATATTTAATTATCTTAAGTAAGTATGGCAATTTTCTTGAATTAGAGATGGATTATTCCATTTAGATGCCAGAAATTGGACTTTATGATGTTTGTCAGTTCATAATTAGCTTTGACTCGCTACTATGGTGTGGGTATTAGGAAACTTTTTGCTCGAAAATCCTAGAAGTTGAGGAACCCTGTGTAGTTCAGATACGCTACTTCTACTGCCTGTGGGAAGTCAGGGTCTGTGAAGATCTTAAATTTGTGATTCTGAAGCATTATTACTTTGGGTTCATATTAAGAAAAACTAGGAAAGTTCAAATGTACTAGGCCCAAAGCAATGAATGAACTACAGACAGTACTGGGCATAACACCCATTTCCTTTTATTTTTAAGATGCAAGAAAATGCAAATGAGAATTGCCTGTAAATTTACATAAATATAGCAACACAGAGACACACAATCATGCAATGATTCTGGTTAGAAGGGACCTTAAAGATCATAGAATCATAGAGTGTTTTGAAGTGGAAGGGACCTGCCATGGGCAGGGACACATCTCACTAGATCAGGCTCAATGCCTCTTCCAGCCTGGTCTTAAACACCTCCAGGGAGGGGGCATCCACAGCCTCTATGGGTGGAGAACTTCTCCCCACCTTCTAAGTCTCCCTGGATTCCAGCACATAGTGACTATACAAATGTTTTGCAACGTTTCTCTATTAAGGAGAGGACTTAGGAACTAGATTTTTCCATGTGGCTCAGTATTAATGGTTTGTTTATCATGTATTATCTCTGGAAGTTCCCAGATCAGATCTCTCTCCCTGTCTCCCAATTTTTGCACAGAAGAAATTATTTTTTTTCAAAAATGTCCCTCCATTTGCACAACAAAGCGAGGTCAGTCTGTTTCTGGGTGTACATTACAAGTGTGAAGGTGTGAAGACTTTGGTCACTTCTCCCTCTCTAGGTGCCTTGCTTCTTTGTCTTCCAAATGTCTTCTAGCATTTGCCTTTTCCATGAAGAGATCTAGCTAAATGTTTCTGCATGGGAATTGGTAGTTTGCAGTTAAGTTGTGAGTGGGAAAAGGTGCACGAGGAGGAGGTGTGGAGAGTGAAAAAGGGCTTGAAAAGCTATTTTACAAGAAAGGTTTGGGGTTCAGGCTTTTTGTCCAATACCTTTTGACAGGAGTCAGAAATTGCTGAATGGATAAAAGGGGAGAGAAGAAAAAAAGCAATTTAAGATACTATTGAGTGCTGGATATCATTGAAAGGACATGTTTAGTTTAGGCAATGGCTCTGTGGAGTGTGTTAACCTTTCTACCCACCCTTAACTGCATGCTGAGCTGTAGCTGTCTGCTTGTTTTTTAAAAGAATATCTTTCCAACTTTATTGCATCGTTTTTCACCTTCTCTCTGCAATAGAGATGTTTCCCTGAAGTTATCTGATTGGAATCATGCTAATACCCCTGCCCAATACACCAGTAAAGAAGGTAAATATAGATTGTAAATGGGGTTAATATGGAAAAAAAAAAAAGCAGGTAGGTGGGAGGATGGCAAGGGAGAGCAGGAGCCAGCTTGGCTGGCCAAAGAGTGAAGGAAAATGATGTAGTTAGCAGGCTAAAATGAGTTTGAAGGAACCTGTGGGTATGTGGGTCAAATATTCTCCCAGTGTAAATGTCACAGGTGTTGTGGCTTTGATAAATCTGTGAACATTTATTTCAGCCAGAATGTTAGCAATGCTTTCTAGTATTTAATTATAGCCAGTGCCTTGCTTCCCTATCCGTGCCCAGGAATGACCTCTCTGTTATATTCTCCTTTTTTCTTGCTGGTTTTTGACCTGACTTTTGTATTGTCTCCTGAAAAGCTTGCTGGCTTTATCTAGTGTGTGTAGCATCTGTGGCTTAGACATGACTGAAAAAAAAAAAAAATCCCTGTCTCATTCAGTATTTATATACCAGAGGTCTAGTTAGGATACATTGTGCTTTCAATTGAATTTTTATGTACTTTAAAAATTATTAATAGCATTTTCCATTTAATTTTTTAGTTAAGCTATAAAAAAAAGGGGAGGAGAAAAAAGAAACAACAACCCTTCATGTACTGCAATTACATAAAACCTTTTTTGTCACCAAAATGCTGTGTTGACATGCAGAAAGGCTGTGCTCCTGGCATAATATTGTGCAAATGGTGTCAGAAGCTGATAGGTGTTCTCATCTATTTCATATGCATAATGCATCAGTGCACAACATTACAGGGTGTATTAATGCATATTAGAGTTAGGTAACTAATTGGAGTCTACTCAGATCCTCCATCAGCAATTGTTCAGGCCATTGCTTAAAAGCTATTTGCCTTTTTCCTGGCTTTCAGTCCAAAGCCAAGCCTCCCCCCCAGCCAGAAATAGTGTATTTGATAGCATTAATTCCTGGGTTGCATCAAGAAGAGTGTGACCAGCAGGTCAAGGGAGGTGATTTTGCCCCTCTACTTGGCTCTGGTGAGGCCCCACGTGGAGGTACTGTGTCCAGTTCTGGAGCCCTCAACTTAAGAAGGACATTGAGCTGTTGGAGCAGGTCCAGAGGAGGC
>VZTY01018560.1:68862-86278 GCA_013400935.1 Turnix velox
AAACTATTCTATGATGAATTGTATTTGATAGTACTACCTGCAATTTTCTTCCATGGTTGTGTCTTAGTTGCTTATGAACTTGGGTGTACTTTAAACATCTGCAACATCCCTAGATCAAGCATTTGTATTGACATTAATACCTGCTGTGAGGTCTCTACTGTGAAGTCTGTCTGGGTCAGATGTTTGAATGAATTTAGAGAATTTAGCACTTGGATCACCACATCTCATTTAGCTTGGAGGTTTGACAGCATTAGTGTGTGACACTAGTGCAGTTCTTTCCACATGAGTGACACTCAGATCCGGCACTATGTACCTTTGTGTGTTACAAAAGTTACAAGGAACAATTTCATTTTCCAGTGTTTAAATCAAATTATAAATATAGGTCTTTGGAACTATCCCTTTTCAGTATTAAAAAGTGAAAAAGAGATTAGAAAAATCTATGTACAAATAACTAAATCATTGTATGTGAGATTGAGTGGCAGGTTGGAACGAGTTCATCCAGATGGCATCAGAAATCACAGGCTGGAATAATTTATCTGATGTGCATTAAGAAGCAGGGTTGTAACAGTTTCAAATCAGGATCTGGATAAAAATGGCTGGATATATTTTGGAGTTTCTTCTAACATCTGTGGAATAGATAAGTTTGCACACTTCACTTCTGAAAATATGGTCCATGAGAATTTTTTTTTAATGGGCTCCACCACAGAGTCCTTTCTGTATGACAAATAGGGCTGCAAGACCTCAGCTAGTTTGCAGAAAAGCCACAGATGAAAAACACTGACAGCCATTCCCCCAAAAAAGAACAAGCTTTATAATTTACTGTGGGTCACCAATTTTGAATCTTGTGAAGTTATATCCAAAGCTGTCAACCTCATAGATTGAGTGATCTCTTGCAATGGAGAAGGTTATACAATAAAGAAACATATCTTACAACTTATTAATCTTTAGACAAATGGTCAGAAGGATTTCTGACTATTTGCAGGCACCAAAAAGTATGAGACAAAACACTTCTGTGAAAGTTTGTGGGGAAAATAAATTAGCATTTTAGAAAAAAAAAAAAAAAGCCTTAGCATCTTCTTTCTGGGATAGAGAGACTTTGATCTTTAAATGCTTACAAATGAATCCAAATAGAGTTTGCGGTTTTCTGAAGTCTGCATAAATGATTTGCATTTCAAAAGGACCTGCAGTAAATACCAGTTAAATTCCCAAAAGTCTTCTAAGAAGACATTTTACTTGAGAAATCCTTTGTTAATAATTTGTGGTACTGAGTCCTGAGTGAAACAACATTTTGGGAGGAAAAAAAAATCATATACCATCATGCACTGGATTCTGGACTTTGAAATCAGTTTCTTTTTAAAATCACAATTAAATGTGTGACAGACCATTAGCATTTATATTTGAGTTCATAGGAATGTAAAGAAACCATATAAAGACTGTTTAACAGCATATAAAAATGCAATTTGTTTTTTTTTCTGTCAGCTCTGTTGAGCTACATGAATTGGCAAGCAATATTTATTCTTTTATACCATCAGCATACTTCTTTGATTCTTCTTACTACAAAATGAGACTGAAACCTCCATTCCTATCCAAAATCACTGTATAAACTTAAGTAGAGAAACCTCATAGAATCATAGAATAGTTGGGGTTGTAAGGGACCTGAAAGATCATCTAGTTTCAACCTCCCTGCCATGGGCAGGGACACCTACTACTGCACCAGGTTGTTCAGTGCCTCATCCAGCCTGGCCTTAAACACCTCCAGGGATTGAGGGGGCATCCACAACCTCTCTGGGCAACCTCTTCCAGTGTCTCACCATCCTCACAGGAAAGAATTACTTTCTTATCTCCAGCCTAAATGTCCCCTCTTCTAATTTGCGTCCATTCCTCCTACTCAAATAGCTAATTACATGAAATAGCAATTCTATAGAAAACACAGTGGGTATTTAAAAAGCAAAAAATAAAGGCAAAGCAAAGCTAACCACCATCTGCTGTTACTGAATCCAAAGGTGTATCAGCCCGTTCCTCACAGTGAGAGCTTCCCTAGTTTGAGCAGCAGGGCTGTGCAGATGGTGTGGGACTGCAGGAACCATCCAGAGCCCTTCCCTCATTCAAAGCAGTTTTAGTTCTAGTGGTTTACTCAGTTTCTTTTCTGATCGAGTTCTGGATACCTGCAAGGATGGGGATCTCACAACCTGAGTGAGCAATCTGTGGCAGTGTTTGAACACTTGGTGGGTGAAGAAAATAATCCTTATGCTTGATTCATTTCTTGTGTTGTGTCTTGTCTGTGTTGCCTATTATTGAAGCACTGTCTGAGGAGTGTCTGGCACTGTCTTTGCAACCTTTCCATTAAGCAAATGAAAATAGCTGTAAGAATCACTTCCCTTCAGTCTTTACTTGTTCTCTTGTCCTCTCCTCATGTGCCTTAGTCATCTCAGTGGCATTTCAGAGCCCTGAGTACATGAAATCCTTCAGCTCCTTTGCTGAAGGAAGCAGGGACCTCCTGGAGAGATGCATTTAAGCTCAGCCCCTCAGCCTCAGCTCTTGCCTGGGTATCACTGGGAGTTCATGCCTTACCAAAGTGAATCAGGACCATCCCTGGGACTTGGGTTTCATTTCTTTTGTCAAACTGCCTGAGGTATCAACACAAGATGTTAGGACTTCAGTTGATGTGAATCATTGTGGGACCTCTAAAATCACTTTTATGCTACTTATTTTTATTTCAGCTGAGGTTCTGATCCAGCTTCTGTTTCCCACTTGAGCAGATGCAGCTCCAGACCAAACTGTGTCATGTACACTTCACCAGCTGATGAAAAAAACCCTGGTTTTTCATTTTTTTCACATTGCCTTCCTTTCATGTTGCAACTTTGCTCCATTGCTGTGATAAAATTTTTGGGAAAGAGTTCTTTTGAGTCTTGTTTAGGCACCAAAAGTTAATTAAAATAATAAATGGCCATCCAACATGGTTTAGTGTATGCACCACACTAATGCCTTGGAGTGGAAAAAAAGGTTGCATAGTTGAAGTTAGAAAGGTCACTCAAAGGATTTCAAGAGGTCAACTTATCCGTTTTTCCTATACCAGGATCAACTTGGTCTGAAGTTCTTTGGCAGAAGGCTGTTTCTGGAATAGGAAGCAAATCCTAGGTCTTCTTTTGTTGCTACAGGGATTAGGGGAAAAAAGTAGATCTGAGGCTTCACCACATTTTCAAAGCAAACCTCTTCAACAAAACAGCTTCCAAAAGACTGATTGGTCTTGTTGATGTTTATGACAACTATACTGGAGGGGGGTTAGGTGCATGATTTCTAGTAGCAGGAGCTGTAGACTGTCCATTTTTTGGTGGTTTTTTTTAGAAAAAAATGGAAAAGTTGGCTCAGGAAACTGCTAACTGAACATCCTTCCTTGTGGTGAGACACTGGAACAGGTTGCCCAGAGAGGAGCTGGATGCCCCTTCTCTGGAGGTGTTTAAGGCCAGGCTGGGCAAGGTGCTGAGCAACCTGGGCTAGTGAGAGATGTCCCTACCCATGGCAGGGGCATGGGAACTACATATTCTTTAAGGTCCTTTCCAACCCAAACCATTGTATGATTCTAGATTTCCTAGAGGTATTTGGCACCACTGGAATCTGCCATCACTAGTGGTCTCTTCCCTTACTCTTCTGAAATGCAATATTTTCAATCTTTTCCCAAAAATTTCTACTTTCTACTTTGTAATATGACATAATTTACTGGGTCTTCTGTGTACCACAACCCTGAATTTCTGGAAGGTCAGCACGCAGCAGAGTTCTTGAGCTAGACTGTCTTGTTCCTTTTCACAGTTGACTCTGTTATGCAACAGAGAAGAAAATCGAGAGAGTAGCTTTATGCTGTGTGTGACTTCTATTACTTGTTTATTAATAGAATCATAGAATAGTTTGGGTTGGAAGGGACCTTAAAGATCATCGAGTCCCAACCCCCCTGCCATAGGCAGGGACACCTCCCACTACATCAGGCTGCTCAGTGCCTTGTCCAGCCTAGTCTTGAACACCTCCAGAGAGGGGACATCCACAACCTCTCTGGGCAACCTGTTCCAGTGTTTCACCACTCTCTCTGTAAAGAATTTCTTTCTTATGTCAAGTCTAAACCTACCCCCCTCCAATTTCCATCTGTTCCATCCCTAATTTCCTACTTGAACTCCCCTTTCCTTCACACTAGTCTCTTTCTCCTCTATTCTCCCATGTCTTGGGGACATGTATGTTCCCAAACTCAACAGTGGGACTAGGTGATCTCTGAAGGTCCCTTCTAATCAAAAATATTACATGTTTCTATGATTCCTTTATACATGATGTCCTGCTTTGTCCCTTGTCCTTACACTAATATCCTTTTTCACTAAACTCTGGACTTAGGACTTCTTCACTCAAAAAAGGAAATATTATTTGGCCTCCTATGGGCATGATGCCTTTTGCAGTCAAGTAAATACTGAGTAATCTGTTATGTGATGCTGCAGGTTTCATCATCATCACTGCTTTATTGAATAAAAAGTTGGTATAAACCAAGATGGCTACAAACAAGCAGAGCTTACCCATGAATGTTTGTTGCTTGTATTTTGTTTTGTGTTGTTTGCTTTTCTTCCCAGGAGAGTTTAAGCTTTTATTAATCTTCTGCTGTTTAAAGTTGGCTATTTAAAGTCTGGGCTACAGTTTAGGAAATGGGCATTTCCTTGAGGGGTTATTTTTTTCTTAAGTGATTATCACAAAGACTGATCAGAAAAAAAGTCTTGAATTTTCACTTCATGTGTATTAGCTGAAGGAAATAACTTCTTTCTGGTTTTGAGGTGGTACAGGTGACTCTACTCAGCATGGATAAAGCAATAAGTAGATATAATTTCCTGAAAGCTAAACATGGAACCAGTTGGGTAATTTTTTATAGGAAAAAAAATGGCTTACATCATTTTAGTCTGAAGTTGCAGAGAGTTGACTGAGGTCCTGAATTACCTTAATGGATCAGTAGTTTTTTTTTTCAATTGCTTTGTTTGTCAAAAAGTCATCTTCTTTCCTTCCATCTCACTAAGAGTCCTATCTCAGTATGATCATTTATTTTTAAGTGTAGGGCAAGAAAAAAACTCCAGCTATCAATTTGCTGCTGCCATTTACAGCACAAAAGAAAATCCAACAGAAAACTTGTGACCCTCGTGCTTCTCCACAAGACAGTAGAAAAGGCTCAGTGAAACACAGACTTTTTGAATACCATTCTAATACAATAAAGACAATCAGCTGCTCAGGTGTTTTTTTTTTTTAATCACATTTGGGATATGATTTTACATCTGCTCTGGGAAGAAATAAAGAGCATAAAACAAATCAGAAGAGAGACTGCTGCAGATTATGAAACAATCCACTGCTGATCTCAGCATCAGCCCCCAGGAAAAGTGACAGAGCTGTCTCCTGCTCTCTACCAGAACTAACCCAGATTGATTGCTCTTTTACAGTTTTCATATGAAAGCAGTATATTCCTTTGTATATCATCCTCTCATATCTCATCTTCTCCTTCTCTTCTGTCCCTTGCCTCTTTCTGTAACCTATTTCATGACCTACTTTTTTCCCCCTAATATTCTAAAATATGTAAAACCAGGCTTTGTATGTGAAAAACAATCTTTGTTTTTTAACAGCTTAAATAGCTACTCCTGTCTTAAGGCATCTGTTCCTTCCCTTGACAATCAGTCCAATGCCATTCCTCATTTTCAGTTTTTAGACTGAAATTCAGCTGCTGTGGAGTAGAATGAAGACTTTTTTGGTTTTTTTCCTGACTCACCCATTCTCTGCAGTTCCTCCATCTTATCCACAGATGATCTTTCTAAGGTTCCTTTCAACCTAAACCATTCTGTAATTCCCTCATCCATATAATTGATACAGATAAATTGAACTGAGCCCTCGAGAACACAACTTGTGACCAAGTGACAATTGTATTCTCTAGAATTTTTACTCGGTATGTACATCCATCCAGTCAGTTTCTCTGGTAGAATGCTGTGGGAGATGGTGTCAAAAGCCTTACTGAAGTCCACCATACAAGTGTCCACAGCCACCTTCTCATCCAATAAAGAGGTCAACTCATCTTAGAAGATCAGGTTTGTCAAGCAGGTGCTGTCTTTCATAAACCCAGAGATACAATACATTAGATACAAAATAAAAGTGAGTGTTAGAGGAGGAAAGGTGTTAGAGGTCTGGAGTTGTTGGAAATTAGAACAGTGAGACTGGAGTCAGGAAATGTGAGTGAAGAATATACAGAAAGGGTAGATAGAAGTTGCAGACACCTGATGAGTCAGTTGGTAGAGAGCTACTGCATTGTGATGATGACTTGGGGGGAAAACCCCTCTTATCATCAGCCTTGTTAGCTGTGAAGCTTATGCAGTTACTGTCACTGGAAGATTCACTCATATGGAAGTAGAATCATAGAATAGTTTGGGTTGGAAGGGACCTTAAAGATCATCTAGTTCCAACCCCCCTGCCATGGGCAGGGACACCTCCCACTAGATCAGCTTGCTCAGTGCCTTGTCCAGCCTGGCCTATAAACACCTCCAGAGAGGGGGTATCCACAGCCTCTCTGGGCAACCTGTTCCAGTGTTTCACCACCCTCAGAAAGAATTTCTTTCTTAAGTCTGAATCTACCCCCATCCAATTTACATCCATTATTTCTGGTCCTCCTATCACATATCCTTTTAAGTCCTACCCCTGCCTTTCTGTAGCCCCTTTCAGGTATTGAGAAGTTACTCTGAAGTCTCCCCTGAGCCTTCTCTTCTCCAGGCTGAACAACCCCAATTCCTTCAGCCTGTCATCATAAGGCAGTTGCTCCAGCCCTTTGATCGTCTTCGTGGCCTCCTCTGGAAAAACATTCTCATGACAAGATAGGACAAAAAGGGTTAATATTGTACATTTCAATGATGTTACCCCACAGAGTTGTATCCAGGCTAACTTTAAGCCAGCCTTGACAAGTAGAGCCTGTTGATGAAGTATTATAGTAATGCACAACTAAATGCAAGCTAATATTAGCCAAAGGTTCTGCTAGGGTAGTGGAATTGGCCTAGTAGGCATGTGTTTTTATCATGGATGGTTGTGTAATGTTGTTGTGTCTTCCCACAAACCTAGTGGCAGCATATTGTGATAAATGACCCACCAAAGGAATTAAAGAGGAAGAAAAAGTGCTCTTGCACAGTGATGATGCAGTATATGTGGAGAGGCTTTCTATGGCATGATGGGTGGGCAGGTGCCCAAGACTGCTGAAGATTAATGTAGGCATTTATTTCCCCAAAATGCCTTGAAAATCAGCCCCACAGTTACAGATTTTCTCCCTTTATTCTCATTATAAAATGGAACCAAAATGGGACATGAAACCTCGGAGTTTATAAGCAGAGCCCTGTGAGAAACCTCAGAGGGCTCTGCATATAAATGATATAGATGGGAGTGAATATCAGACTAATTTGCAAGACAGGGAAACTATAAAATGAACATTTTTCTCTTTTTTAACATCTCCATTTAAGGACCATATAATTGGATAATGGAGAGCTTTTGAATCATATGTCTTAGCTTCATGAAGTATCTCAAATGAGCACGTTGTACCCTAATGAATGGTAGAACTTTTAGAAAAGGAGCAGCAGCTGGAAATTCAAACTGAGAAGTCATTTTGTCAGACCCAGTCTGTGCCTCAACGTACTTCAGGGCAAGGCTTTCCAAATTCTTCAGCTTGTCAGCATGTTTCAACTGTTTAAATTTCAACAGGTAACTTTGTCATGAAGTGCCTTGATGGAAATATTAGGTATATTATGTTCATGTGATATAATGCAAGATTAGTTTATTGGGATGCCTGATTTTTTGAATAACATAATGGTTTCCACAAGACTCTACAATTTCCAGAAAAATCCAGGTACTCCCCCTACAAAAAGCCTTGTTCTTTCAAGTAGCCTGCATTAAACTCCCCAAGAAATAGAAGACAGCCCAAAGTAAATATTTTGGGAAGTCAAAATATCTCTGCAATTAATTCAAAAAGTAAAAATCAGTGTCCTCTCATAACATCTGAGCACAGCAGGCATCCTTTCTTTATCAGTACAGGAAAAAATTCATCCAATTCCTTATAAACTATGGACAACTTGCTATCTTGCTTTTAGATGACTGAGCACAGACAATTATCACTGGCAAATATGCTGCAGAATTTCACCTGTAACATTTGTTTTCTTATTTTGGATGGCATTACTTCTGGGTTCTGGAAACAGCTGCTTTAATTTCAGACAGGGTGAGAAGGTAGTGCTGAGGACCAAGCTTTTAAAAACATGGATAAAGTATCCTACTTGGATATATTTCATCCTATTGTGCCTTGAGGCAGGGCACTGAATGATGAATTTTATTTTCTTCTGGATTAAACTAAACTGAAAGAGATGCTCTGACATTTTCCATTTACTTGGTCTACAGGTATAGAGTAGAATTGTCCCAAGAGAAAACTTGAAATTTATGTGTTGTGGACTTTGAGTCCTCAACTCCAGCTGGAGATTTACTTACAGGCTAATTTAAACATAAGCAGAATGGTGAAAGCATCATGATTGGGAATGAGAAATTGTCTTTTTTTAACATGGTCCATGTGCTGGAAAGCCTATGTCCCTATGTCTGCCTTAGAATGTGATTTTTCCTTATATTAACACCTTTAAATCTTCAGCATTGCAGTAGGATGCACAGGCATAAAGAGAAAGTCTTCCCCTTAATATTTTCCCTAAAATGTTTGCAGGAGGTGTTTTATGAAATGCTGCTAAGTACTCCTGGAGCTCTCTAGGTTTTTGGTTTTTTTTTTTATTTAAAGCACTTATTGCAGTCAATGCCAACATAAACAGCCTAATATTACTATTTAAACCTAGAGGGGGGAAAAAAGGGTATTGCTCTGCTTAATGTTTAGAAAAGAACACACTATTGTTCACTTTTCCAATTGGTGTTTCTGTAGAAAATATAAAGTTCTGTTGGTTTAAAGTACATCTCAAATATGCATGAAGAACAAAATACCAACTTTATCTTTGTTTTGTTTTTTCCACAGAAGAAATCCTCTCTCTTATTTAACTCTATGTTACAGGCCTCAAAACTGCCTGGAATGAATGTATTTATGGTTCCAAAATGAGTTTAGTGTATGTTTTTCTTTGAAGGTTTAATTCTCTCCCTCTGTCTCCACGTATTAAATCCTCATTTGTTTCACACCAACATGTTTTTTCCTCTCACGGGACTATATTTTTTTTTTTCCTCCTCCAAAAGCCAGAAGAGTAGAACTGTTTCATTTGTTGAAATTGTTTGGATTGAATTGGAAGTGGTGGTGAGTGGTAGAGGCAGATGAGTGATTGGCGTGGTGGGTTTGCAATATGTGAGTTGGGCAGCCAGCCAGGGACAAGCTGTGCTGAGAAAACAAATAAATGAGGAACAGAAACATTTAGAAATTTGTGAGTTGCCCAAATCAGCAAAGTTATTCATGGCCCACTCTCCTGCCAGATTTCACATTGTCTGGCTAAGTATTATAGGCATTTGGAATCTTTAAAATGAGCTGAAAGAATAATAGAAAACTGATAAGAGCTGAGTTGTGCAGTCACTCTTGCAGTTAAGAGGCCAACAGCTATTACTCTTCTATTGCTGAGGTGCTCTCAGGCTCAGATCACCACCAGTGTGGAAAGCTGAGTGCTCTTCAGGGACACACAAGAGGAGGAGACATTTCTTTTTCAAACAGACCTTCCTCAGACTTATTTTGAAAAAAAAAAATTCATTAATCTTGCAGTGCAGTGAGTGCTATGTCCAGCTCTGGATTTCTCAGCACAAGGACATAGTGCTGCAAGGATGATCAGAGGGCTGGAACAGCTTTCTACAAGGACAGGCTGAGAGAGCTGGGGCTGTTTAGGCTGGAGAAGATAAAGCTGTGGGGAGACCTCACAGTGGCCTCCCAGTGCCTGAAGGGGCAACAGAAAAGCTGGGGCTGTTTGCCAGGACATGGAGACACGTGACAAGGGGTACTGGTTTGAAATGGTTTGAAATTCTTCTAAAGTAGGAGATCATCAACTGAAATGTCAGCCTTACCAACACAGCAGTGTGACAATGAGGGTATATGCTAAGGATGACAGGCTATTTGCTAAGAAGACAGGCTGAAGGAGTTGGGGGTTTTCAGCCTGGAGAAGAGAAGGCTCAGGGGGCATCTTATAGTAACTTATCAGTACCTGAGGGGGTCCTACAGAAAGGCAGGGGCAGGACTTTTTAATAAGATATGGGATGGGAGGGAAATTGTATGTAAATTGGAAGGGGGTAGATTCAGACTCGACATAAGGAAGAAATTCTTTACAGTGAGGTGATGAGACACTGGAAGAGGTTGCCCAGAGAGGCTGTGGATGCCCCCTCAATCCCTGGAGGTGTTTAAGGCCAGGCTGGACAAGACACTGAGCAACCTGATGTAGTGGGAGGTGTCAGGGGGGTTGGAACTTGATGATCTTTAAGGTCCCTTCCAACATGAACTATTCTATGATGTGGGAGAACATGGATCCAGGTCTTGCCTTTTAATGGCTTGACTGAGCCTTTGTTTGTGCCTCCTTTTTCTTTATAACACTGTATGTGATGCATGTGTAGTTATTTTTTTTCCTCCAGTATCTTCTTAATAATTTTCAGTGCAAATATTCCCATTGTTTCACTGAGCTTTGCATGGTGATTGCTGCTGGGGCATGGCTGAAATAGAATCAATTAGAAATACTTATTTAGGTGTATTCCCACTGCTCTTACAAACCCTGGTTATGAACTTAGGTGATCCCGCTACAAATATAGGTAGGCAGGACCTGCTGTGAAGACCTTATTAACACAAGCAACATCTATACCAAAAGCATCTGAAAAAAAGACTAAAAATTGGGTAAAGATCAAAGGGATTTTGCTCTATTGATTTTATTCTCCTTTTAAACAAAAGTTGCTGTTCATAAGAAGGGGAAGTTCTACTGATTCATCCCTCGTGTCCATCTAGTTTTCCCATGACTTGTTTGCTAGTGCATATACAGATGGCTCAAGGCACCTTTTTATAAAGATTGAGTTTTCAGGCTTTCCAAGATTCCTTTCTGTATTTAATTTCAGTTCCCTGTAAGTTGTGTGATACTTGCCATCATTATAAAGCAGACCCTTGAAATATGACGGTTAAACAAGCATTATAATATTATTTCCTTAAAAACATTTGAGCCATAGAGCAATGTAACAGTAAATTTCACCCTCTCACCACTGCAAAAGTAAGTAAGCTTCAAGTTTCAAAGACTTGTCCTTCCCCAGCTGTTCTGTAGCTCTCTTTGGGTATTGAGAAGCTACTCTGAGGTCCCCCCTGAGCTTTCTCTTCTCCAGGGTGAAAAACCCCAATTCATAGAATCATAGAATAGTTTGGGTTGGAAGGGACCCTAAAGATCATCAAGTTCCAACCTCCCTGCCTTAGGCAGGGACACCTCCCACTAGATCAGTGCCTTGTACTCAGTGCCTTGTCCAGCCTGGACTTGAACACCTCCAGAGAGGGGGCATCCACAGCTTCTCTGGGCAGACTGTTTCAGTGTTTCACCACCCTCACTGTAAAGAATTTCTTTCTTATGTCAAACCTGAATCTACCCCCTTCCAATNCCTGTCCTCATAAGGGAAGTGCTCCAGCCCTTTGATCATCACCATGGCCCTCTTCTGGACCTGCTCCAACACATCAGTGTCCTTCTGTTGAAGGCTTTGTGGTGAAACACTGGAAGAGGTTGCCCAGAGAGGCTGGGGATACCCCCTCCCTGGAGGTTTTTAAAGCCAGGCTGGATGAGGCACTGGCACTGAGAAACTTGGTCTAGAGGGAGGTGTCCCTGCCTATGGCAGGGGGGTTGGAACTAGATGATCTTTAAGGTCCCTTCCAACCCAAACTATTCTACGATTCTGTGATTCTAATACTTAAAGCAAGTGACAAACAGATAAAGTGCACAGCTTAATTGAAGTATGATGCTCCTCTAGCCTAATCTGGGGTTTTGTGAGGCCTGACCCATCTCTCTCAGAAGAACAGACCTATGTCTAAAGAAGGTTCTCAATAGCATTCTAAAAGTGCTTCATTGGTGGATAGTTGAGTGCTATTATTTCAGTTTTACATCACTTGCTTAAGTGATTCACACAATGTAAACTGTGACATTCTGTGTGACATGGGGTTTAGTACTTCTTTCAAATTCTTTAGACCTTGTGATACTATTTTACCAGGTGTAGGAGGTGGCTGGTAGAGCCTGATCAACCCTATGGAGCCAGATGGGGTTAAACCTGGTAACTGTATGGACTCTGTCATCAACAGGCTCAAGAAGGCAGGAAAGGAAAGCAGGAGTGATGTGACAGAAGGTGGCAGGGCTTTTTTTGGAGACTAATGAAAGTGTGGGCCTCACAAAAGCCTGATTTCTCAAGGGCATAAATGAAAGCAGCAGATTTACTTCTGCCTGAACTTTGATTAATACAGTGCCTATGAGAAGAAACGTGAGAGCTGGCAGCGTGCTCCTGGAGACACACACTTTTTGTGGAGCTGAAATTTGCAAGAGATGCCAGTAGAATGTGTAACAAGACGGGGGGCTGAAGAATAGCTACCCATAGACATGCAAGCCTACTTCAAACTTTAAAAATTTTATTTTTAAAAGCAATATTTTACGTTATCTCTGAATATTGCACCCTACAGAATCCATTTTTTTTAATTTTATTACTTCATTTTAACACACAGCTCTGCTAGGATTTGAATTCCAGTTTCCCAGGTCTGAGACACATTCTAACACAGATGTCCAATGTCATCTTCATTGGACAAAGAGGAAGGGAAGACATTTTTACCAAGGTATAGAGACTAGGCTGGATGTATTAGCAACACACATCCCCTCTCCTGCTTCCACACCCTTTGTGGAAGATACTCCTGATGGTCCCCACACTCTACTGACACACACAACTCTAACAAAGCCCTCCAAGATTCTCAATTGTCCAGCCAAGGTGGGTTCCTATACACAGGAGCTGCATCCAGTTCTGGGCTCCCCAGTTCAAGACCAGGGAACTGCTGCAGAGGATACAGCAAAGGGCCATGAAGATGATTTGGTGTCTGGAGCATCTCTCTTATAATGAAAGACAGAGGGACTTGGATCTTTTCAATCTGGAGTAGAGAAGCCTGAGGGGGGGGAATCATATCAATGCTCACAAATTCTCAGAAGGGTGGATGTCAGGAGGACAGTGCCAGTCTTTTTTCAGGAGTGCCCAGTGACAGGACAAGAAGTAAGTTGAACATAGGAAGCTCCACCTAAACATGAGGAGAAACTTCTTTACTTTGAGGATGACAGAGCACTGAAACAGGCTGCCCAGAGAAGTGGTGAAGTCCTCATCTCTGGAGATATTTAAAACCCACTTGGATGTGTTCCTGAGCAACCTGCTCTGGGTGACCCTGCTTTGGTAGGGGCTTGGACTAGATGATCTCCAGAGGTCTCTTTGAATCCTCTGTGATTCTGCTGATACAGCTGATCAGTGCAAGAGATTTGTTTTTCATGCTGGACAGGACAGTTTTGCACTGTTTGTGCACCAATCCCAAAAGCCAGTGGCCTCCTCTTAGGGGTCTGATGAACAATCTGTCTTTTAAGCAACAGTTGTCCAGCATTCATGACTTCTCTGGGGATCCCTTCCTGTAAGGGTGGTGAGACATTGAAGGAGGTTGCCCAGAGAGGTTGTGGATGCTCTCTCAATCCCTGGAGGTGTTTAAGGCCAGGCTGGATGAGGCTCTGAGCAACCTGGTGTAGTGGGAGGTGTCCCTGCCCATGGGAGGGGTGTTGGAAATAGATGATCTTTAAGGTCCCTTCCAACACAAACCATTGTATGATTCTATGAAGTGTTTGTGCAGTGGATGAAGCAGGTAAAAGTTGTCACAAGTGGATTGAATTTAGCCTTTCTTGTTTGTGAGTCATTTTTTAGCATTCCCTCACATTAAAGAGGTTGACTTCAGAGCCTTCTCCTGTGTGTGTTTGAATGAATAATAGGTGCCTTTATCCTTTTTGCTCATTACCATCATTCCTTTCTCTATTTGAAATCCTTGTAACTGTACCTTAGAGCAGGAACATATTTCCTGATAGTTTTGGAAAGACCTTAAAAGAAGAAGTCAAGAACAAAATTCCCTTAATGCATTATTTGACTCTAAATAATGAACACCAAATCTTCATGTTTCTCTAAGATACAGAGATCTCTCTGAAGGATACAGATGTATCTACAGCTGTAGAAGGCTTCACACAAATTCTCTGGAGGAGCTGAGTTTTGTTTTCAGGGAAGAATTTTTTTTTACTTCCAGGCACTGCTTTCTTATTTGGTTCCTTTAGGAATTGATCAGTTCATTCCCCTGTTTTCTTTTGCCATAATTAAAAGTAAGCTTCAGTTCTTTCTTCCCTCCCTATGAGGACACCTCTTCTCACTAGATCTTCCAGAAACAGAGGTAGACAAATCCCTTTCCAATTCAGGGCTTTCCTTTTTGCAGTGAAGCCACTAGAAAATGCACACAAGCTTACACGCATATCTTCCCATGGAATCTGAAAAACAAACATTAAAATTACTTAATTTTATTTACCAATCAGAATAATTTTACTTGAGCCTTGTGTTCCCTTAGAAGTATTCTGGGGTGGAGTGGAGAAGATGCTACTAAATAGTTTTTCATGCAATTCTTTCTCTCAAGCCCCTTTTCCCTCTCCTTTTCTACCCTTCTTCTCTGATTTCCTCAGTTTTTCCCCAAGCCTCCTGAGAGTATAGACAAAAAATGATCAAGAATTGGGAAATCTCTAACCTACCACTCATACAATTCTTGCCTGCTAGTTTTGTATTCCAGAAGAGACTTCCTCAGGAATCCAAAATTTAATCTTTCATGCTTTTTCTCTTATGAAATCCTGTGGTTATGCTTCTTCTCTTATAAAATCCTGTGGTTAGAGGCATCTTAAAAATTACACTTCTAGCCTAAGACCAGCTTGTATTTTTAGAGGAAAGTATGCATCTAAAGTTCATTGCACAAACCCTCCCATTTTAATAACTTAAGCTCATGAAAAAAGTGTCCCCAATAATTCAGACAATTAACCCTGATACCTTTACAACTCAGTGGTTCTCCCAGAGGAAGACTGAATCTTGTTTTACAGCTTTAACTGGGTAACTAGTGGCCATGTAAAAGGTATGTATCTTCCCATTAGGATGGCTATTTCTTACTTTAAAAATATAGCAATCCATTTTAGCCCCTTAAAATGTAATCATTAACATTTAGCACACTATGCCTGATGCATTAAAAACATGTGCAGCTGATCTGTCTGAGTCACTTAGGCAAATATCAAATGGCCTCAGTGTATCTTTATTCATTTTTTTTAATTTTAGGTGAAATTGCTTTGTTCTGACTAATTTGCTGCAGCGAGTTGTCCTGTTTCTGAGTGTTTGTAATTTAAAAATTATAAAATATAATTATGTATGGACTTTTAGAAAGTTAAGTCTGACGTGCTATTTTTCATTCTGACTTTCACAAAGTTGTCAGAGTTTGTGAGTAAATTTATCACTTAAATGTATTTTGCTAAATTAATGCCTACTGTGTGGTATGAGATATGACCTCATTCATATTCATTCTTTGTAGATGGCACACATTAAATCTTCATATTTAATGGTTATATGATCTCCATATTCCATTTTAGAAGAATTTCTTTTGCTTCCTTGACCATGAGAAAGTGCTAACATGCACCTAAGCACATCAGATCTTTTCCCTTGAACTCTCAAACCAGGATGTTTTTGACTTCTTCTTTACTTCTCCAAATGTTTCACACTATTTTCTACCTCATTGGGATATTCTCTATTATTCCTTATTGAAGTTTCCCAATTTAAATTGGACCAATAGGGAAATTTCAGTAATTTAAAAATTTTATTCCAGTAGCTCAAGTCTAGAATTTTTTTATTTTTTAGAAAGGAAACATAACTCCACATTGTGAAGGTGGAAATTATAGGATCTGGAAGAAGGAAGACCTTCTGCTTACCCCAGTATTTTCACATCATAGTTATTGATAGTAATTCTAGAATTCCACATGTACAAAATAAGCACTTTTAAGTGCACCAGATCTTCTTTTAATCTTGTGATTGTGTGTACAACTGCAAAGCAAATGCTTCTCTCTGCCTTCTCTAGCTCAGTGCAAGACCTTTATTTTGAGTTCTCTTCTTGCAAAGACCTGTGGCAACAGATCCTTTGTTGTATTTTCTTTCCTTGATGCATCCTCATGTAGTTCTCTGAATGCTGAGCTGCCTGGGGATGATTTGTCACCCTATTGTACCATAAAGAAACAGAACCTAATTTTTTAAATGGAAAACTGCAGAAAGTACTTCCTTTATTATGCTGCTTTTGCTGCTCTGCAGCCCAGCTGAAAGTGGAAAATGGTAGAGAAGTCATAGCAGAAAATGTCATCTCTATGGAAACTTCCATACTCTATTGAGGATGGTGGGATAAAGTTTAGAGAAGAATTAGTATTTCATTCTGAGCTCATTTTCTAAGTCAGGCAGGAGAAATTAATCTCCTGATTGGATAACTGCTTCTAAAGTGAAATGTTAAATTCCACCTAGAGATGAAAACTTCTGAAGTGGACTCAGTTGAAGGGACTAATCACACACATGTTTTTGCAAGGCATATTTTTAAGAAGAAAAGATCTGTGATGTGGTAATTTGCCACCATGGACACTGGCTATAATTGTTTTTAATAATAAAACATATGCTTTGTTTATCTTTTCTGTCTTGGGCCCACGCTTCCAAAAAATTAGCAATTAAAATGTAATCTGTGCTTAGCTGAGTGAGATCCCAAACCAGCAGGCATGTGCTGGGCAATTGCAGGATCTGGATTCCATGAAGTGGCAAACTGGATTTACAATGCTGTAAGTGTGCTGCATTTTGTAGCTATGTAAAAGATGAGTGGTGTGGCCTGAAAGAATTGGTGTTTCCAAGCATATTAAAAAGGAGAAGATAAAATGAGGACCTTATAGGAATCCTCCAGTACCCAAAGGGGACCTAAAAGAAGTGGAATTTTGCAAGAGTCTTTAGAATCATAAAATAGTTTGGATTGGAAGGGACCTTAAAGATCATCAAGTTCCACCCCCCCTGCCATAGGCAGGGACACCTCCCACTAGATCAGGCTGTTCAGTGCCTTGTCCAGCCTGGTCTTGAACACCTCCAGAGAGGGGGCATCCACAACTTCTCTTGGCAACCTGTTCCAGTGTCTCACCACCCTCAGCATAAAGAATTTCTTTCTTATGTTGAGTCTAAATCTCCCCCCTTCCAACTTATATCCATTGTTTCTAGTCCTCCCATCTGATATCATATCAAAAAGTCCTTCCCCTGCCTTTCTGTAGGACCCCCTCAGGTACTGATAAGTTACTCTGAGGTCCCCCCTGAGCCTTCTCTTCTCCAG
>VZTY01018560.1:94692-110414 GCA_013400935.1 Turnix velox
GGCTGGATGAGGCATTGAGCAGCCTGGTGTAGTGGAAGGTGTCCCTGCCTATGGCAGGGGGGTTGGAACTCGATGATCTTTAAGATCCCTTCCAACTCAAACTATTCTATGTTTCAATGATTTTTAAAAATACCTTCAATGGATGCATGAACTCATTATCCATCTTAGTTTTCTGTTAGAGCATGTGTGACATGGCTATTGGGCTATTAATTGTGAAAACACAAAATCCTATCATGATTTAAGAACTATGAACTTTGTCCTTAAACTAATTTCTATCAGTCATAATATAAATCATATAATTAACACATGCAAATTAAGCTAACATTAAAAGTTCTGATGTAAAGTTGGGAATGAGAAAAAAATTACACAAATTTGTTGCTTGGGTTTTGTCTCATGGAGTTTTCTCTGAGTGTTGCAAATGTTTTACAACTGGGAAGAAAAGAAAGATACCTCAAATCCAAAACTGATCAAGGGAATGGCATTCTTGTAATTGGTGGTTTATTACTAAAATGTTTGCCTGTAGCTTGAGCTGCCCAGGAAATTTTTGCTAAGATTTGAAATCAAAATCTAATTTGTCATTTAAAGTAAGGTAATACTGAAAATATGTCCAAATAGCCACAAACTGACATAATACAGTTCTCATACACACAGCACAGTATTTCAGAATGTTCCTGTAGAAATCTTAACTGAAGCCATAATGTGTATTTACTGCATCTATTTAACAGCATAATGAGTATGTTGATGCAGCATTTAAAAAGTGAAGTGTGAACAGAATTCAAGGCTTTGAACCTGTACAAATATTAAAGAAACATCTGCTGGAATGAGGCTCCTAAATATCTGGAAGAATCTAATGGATTTCTTAAAGATGAAGAAGGAACTCACAGAGGATTGCCAAATACAGAGCCTAAGCATATCACAGGGAGAACTGAGGTCCTTTGATGTAAAAGGTAAAATTATAATGTTTGGGAGCCAGGATTGCAAAACTGATTTTTACTTAAAAACCAATTATGAGAGAAGGTTTTATTCTTCTAAGTTGATGAATGTTAAAAAAAAATAGTGTACTATATAGCCACTAACTTGCAATAAAGCAATGCTCCAGATCTTTTACCTGCAATTGGAATTCAGATAACATATCATTATACAGCATATGACACAATGTACATAAACAGATTTTGAAAGATACTCTCCTGGATAGGTGGGTTTGTAGCAGAACACTTGAATTTTAATGGCTAAAATAGCAATTTATTGATGATTATAAATTCAGAGAAATACTTTTCAGGGTTAATTCATATCTCTCTCTTCTGGTGGGACCTCTTGATGAAAAATTTGCCAGATGCCATAAAAGGGAAGAAAATGAGTGGTGTGAATACCAGAGAGATTTCTAGTAGTTATTTCAATTTTTATCCTCATGGGTGTGTAGGATTTTAGTTCCTATTAAATCCCTTGAGAACAGCTCATGACCAGCATCCATCAAAGCAATACTTATGTCTACCATTTTAGAAGAGCCCAATATTCAGTGGAGTCAGGGATCTTATTGATGTAGTTGCTTTGCAGCCCAAATTTACTTACAATAATTTTATCTGCAGCAATAGGACAGTTACAAGGGTATTATTCTATAGGGAGCACACTCTAAGACAGAGCCTGTTACAGTAATATATTCTGCCTTGTTAGAGGAATAATAGTGCCAGCTACTCCATCTCATTCTTTAGGTTTCATTTGATGCAACATCACGAATATCAATGATTTTGAAATAAAGATATGGAGCTTGAAATTTTGGTGAGCAATCAAACCTCAGCAGGTCCAATCAGTAGCTCCTTTATAGAAGCTCTTCATTTGCTAAGGACATTTTGGTATTAATCCATGTACTTAAGCACTTGTGTTTACCTCAAAGAAGTGTTTAGAGATGGACTGGGTACAAAAAGCATTTGGTAAATGCTAGGGAATGTTGGTCAGAGGGTTTTCATGCAGTATAAAAATTTCCACTCTCTTTTTCTGCAAGATGTATGAAATTTTCCATTAAAAAAATTTTTATAAAATGAGGATTTTGAGCCTATGTTAAAGAATATGCAGTTACTACTGTTAATGTAACAGATATCTTTTCAAAAAGACAGTTGTTGAAGTCTCGCCTTGGTTGGTTAGGTTAGGCTAAGCTATACCAGCTATACCAATTATGGTATCTTTATTGTGGGCCAGGAAGCTGGTTGTAGTCATCTAAAATCCTTCTTGTTAGGTGAATGATTCCCCTACTTGGTGTCTCATCTGTCATCATTTGGGAGGAGGAAATGAAAATTCTTCCTGAGTTATTGAGCCTCTGTTTATTCTGCAATTCCCCTCTAAAGAATATCCTGTTATCATTTCTGTAGTAGAATATCACAATACATATTCTAATCATTTATGATAGGCTGCAGTTGTGTTTATACAGAATCATAGAATGGTTTGGGTTGGAAGGGACCTTAAAGATCATCAAGTTCCAACCCCCCTGCCATAGGCAGGGACAGTGCCTCATCCAGCCTGGCCTTAAACACCTCTAGGGAGAGGCTATCCACAACCTCTGAGCAACCTCTTCCAGTGTCTCACCACCCTCTCAGTCAAGAATTTCATTCTTCTCTCTAGCCTGAATCTCCCCTCTTCCATTTTACATCTGTTACTCCAAGTTCTTCCATCACATACCCTATTAAAATGTCCTACCCCAACCATTCTGTAGACACTTCAGGTATTGAGAAGCTACTATGAGGTTCCCCCTGAGTCTTGTCTTCTCCACGCTGAACAACCCCAACTCCTTCAGCCTGTCTCATAAGGGAGGTGCTCCAGCCCTCTCATCATCTTTGTGGTCCTCCTCTGGACCTGCTCCAACACCTCAATGTCCTTCTTATGTTGAGGGCTCCAGAACAATTTGTTCACACAAGTGCTCCAGGTACCTGGATAGCACTGAGATAATGCAGAAGTTTCAAGGGGAATTTTTGGAAGTGAACAGTACAGATTCTTCCTTCTGAAAAAAAGAATTTGGTAAAGCTACCTTGGAGTACAGAATCTGCTGTATGAAAGGAAAACATGGCCTCAAACAAACTCCTGGAATTCTAGTGCCACCAAAAGTGTAGGACACCCACCAAAAGCTCAAACTTCTCCCTTTCTCCACCAAGATACTCCAAAGCATTATCTGTAAATCAAACACTTCTGAACTGTGGAGTCCACTTAGCACCACATTCTATAATGAATAGAAAATCTTAGGAAAGGTAGGTGGAATAGGGGAGATAATGATGTTTTAAAAAAAAAAAAAAAGTCACTGGAACTTCAATTTCTGAGCTTTTCACAGGATAAAAATGCAGTGTGGGGGAGGACAGCCTTATTCTCATTTAACAGATTGAGTAAAAAATATATAAAAAAGTTTCCTTTATATTAAAAATAATGAAAACATTCTGGCTTGAGAACACAGAGAACATGCAGAATCGTTACCTTGGATTCTCAGAGTCTAAAATGTTGTGGTTTTTTTTTTCCTTTTTTCTTTCATTGCTCCAATCCTGATGAAGAAAAAAACCTCTGCTGCTATCTTGGTAGGTTGTTATGAAACAGTAGGCTGCAGCTCTGCTCTCTTGTCAATCATCAGGGTCAGAAAGTGTAAGAGAGGAGAAGCAAAATACCTCTTGAATAAGATTTTTCTTTTTCTATGCCCACACATGATTGCAAATTCTGGAAAATTCTTTCACAGAAGTTAGGCAGATAAACATGGCAGACACGTGTTCTACCTCCTCCTTTAGTACCAATATTATGACATTAATATAATGAAGTTCTGTGGCATTTTCAATATTTTACACATGATTTATGAGGAAATTATCATCATAGCTTCATAGAATTGGTTTGAAGGGACCTTAAAGATCATCAAGTTCCATCCCCTCTGCCATAGGCAGGGACACCTCCCACTAGACCAGATTGCTCAGTGACTTGTCCAGCCTGACCTTAAACATGTCCAGGGAGGGGTCATCCACAACCTCTCTGGGTAACCTGTTCCAGTGTTTCACCATCATCTGCCATTCTGGATCTTTCCAGTGGAAAAAATAAGCAAGTCTGTCAGTGACTGTACTGCTGCCTTTTGGAAATGTTTATCATGTATTTTCTGATACTCTGAAGATGACAGAGGAATTGTGTTCTTTTTTAGGACTAACTACATAATTATAAGCTAGCATTAAAAGAATAGAAAGTCACACTTCTGAGAAATTTTACTTGAACTGTAACAATTGAGTTGTAATATTGTCTTGCATAGTAGGTATAACTGTAAAGAAAACCTCTCAGCTATTTTTTTCTTCATGTGCTACATAAAAAAAGACAAAATTCAAATATAAACCCATTTGTATTATTATAATCATCTTTAATATTTTGAATGTTGCTAAAGCTGAATTTTTTAACTGTTTAAGAATTTTCTCATTAATTTCAAAGGAAAATATTGTAGTTAGGCAATAAAAATATTTGAGGCTCCTTTAAAATCATAGAATGTTTTGGGTTGGAAGGGACCTCAAATATCATCTAGTTCTACCTCCCCCTGCCCTGGGCTGGTCAGTGCCTCATCCAGCCTGGCCTTAAACACCTCCAGAGAGGGGGCATCCACAACCTCTCTGAGCAACCTCTTCCAGTGTCTCACCACCCTCACTGTAAAGAATTTCTTTCTTATCTCCAGCCTGAATTCTTCCAATTTTCATCCCCATATTTGTTTTTAAGTTTAGAAAACACAAGCTCTTCTGTTCTCTTTTTAGGTATTCAGATTTAGTAAATAGATGCCAAACTCAACTGGAGCTAGAAGGGCTCAGTCTCTCAACAGAGAACTTCATTTCATTCTAAGTAGAATCTTAAGCCCAATCCAAAGGCCACTGAAGTTAATTGAATGATCTGATCCCTCCTCTTTTCTGTGGGAATTGAATTAGGCTCTGGGACATGTAAAATGGGGTGATGGCATTTAGCCCTGACACTCCCATTAATAACGCTGGGAACTGAACTGTTATAACCCTGTCTAACACTGAGCCCTTACCCTTTTTTCATTCTAAGATGAACTTTGTAATGAAGGGCTTTACACACTCCTTCACTGCACAAACCTCCCTTTTGATTGGCATCCTGATATTGAAAAAGAAACAGCAGAGCTTTAGCAAGCAACCCCTTCAATTTACTAAAACAGTTAAGAGAAAATCCCAAGTCTGAAGCTGCTTATCAGAGTGTTTTGCTTGTTAGTTTACTTAATCTGATTGAATAGGGGTTTGCTTGGAGACATGTCCCTTTTTTACCACTGGGGTGTAGGAGTGTGTTAGCAGAAGGCTCTCAGCTTGGCAGGTCTAATGCCAGCCCCTGTTATGAGACTGGGGACACTTTCAGAGCAGAGCTGATGGTGGTGATTGTGTCGTTGGGTGAGCAAGAAGTAGCTTTCTCCCTCTCTCTTTTGCATTTCTGGGATATTTTTCTTCTATGAGCAACATGAATATGTTCTTTTCTAAATGCAGTTTTGTGAATCTAGGCTGATTAAAAAAAAAAAAAAATAGTTATTTTTCAATCAGTAATAATTTTTGTCCTTTTTTTTTCAAAATTTGAGCACTGGTATAATTTTATCATATACCTTTTCCCTCTTCTCATTTTCAGACTATAGAATTCTCCTTCCTAAGGCCCTTCTTCAGGGTCCAGAGAGAACTTTGTGACCACAGCAATGAAAAAAGATAGGACTTTCAAACCATCTCTTTAGAGCATAAATTTCACTGTCTGCCATAGATTAAAGTTTCTAATTCAGTGAGCGCTTTTGACACCTTCCTATAAAAAGTCCTTCTTGGATCTTTAATCCATCGATTGAGACTGTGACACTTGCAGTGCATTGAATCATCCACTCCATTAAGAGGATTTTAGAGAAATGTTTTCACATGGGAGAGAAATCTCCAGATTTATGAAGGGCTGCTCTACATAAAATGCAATGAAACCTACGGCGAGAGCTTTTTAAAAAGTATTAATTATGATTTGTACAATTGCTAATAATGGTTTGAGTTGGAACCCTAAATCTTAAGCTTCTTGGACAATATCAGTCTTTGCATACTGCTATTTAAGTCCTCTGGCCAGGCTGGATGAGGCACTGAGCAACCTGGTGTACTAGGAGGTGTCCCTGCCCATGGCAGGGGTTTGGAACTAGATGATCTTTAAGGGTCCTTCCAAACCAGAACATTCTATGATTTTTATCTATGTGTAGTTTCAATGTAAAATATGTATGTGTTATAACACATTTTATTAAAACATTGTTTTTAAATGTTTATTTGATAATAAAGGGAAAGCAAGAACGGGGCTATCTTAGTATGTCTTTACTACTAGAAATTTAGATAAAGAATTTGAGCAAAGAAGTCGGGTTTCCCTTCATGGCATAAATCCTCACTCTTGTTGTGCAACCAGACATCAAATGCCACAGAGGAAAATTAATCCATTAATTTGGTCTCATTTTTGGTCTCATCTAATGAACTTTGTTCTTAATGTTTCATGTTTTAAATAGTTGTATAAAGCTTTAAGCCCAAATGTTACCTCCAAATGTATGCAATTCCTTTTATATTATGATCCTAAAATGTCATAAAAACACTTTTTCTCCTTTTTAATACTGTGTCAGAGAGTTTGATCTGAAAGTATGGCTTGGTTCTGCAATAAATTACTATGTTGTGGGATAAGAATCAATGACATGGTGTAATGAGCCCAGGGACTGCTGTGATCACTGCATGTGCTCTTGAAAATCATGCAATGGATTGACATCTTCAAAGTTACCACACAGCATCCACATGTGCATTTGATGAATCAGCAAAATAGTTTCTTAACAGGTTTCAAACCTACTGTCACTCAGAAGAGGGCTCAAAAATGAGTTGTGCCTGACACCAAATGGCATCCAGAAAGGGAGAATTCTACATTAGTTTCTGTATATGCTCCATATATATTGATTTCTTGTTCTTATTACAATTCATAAGTAACAAATACAGAATTTTCCTTCATAACTTGGCACTAGTATCCAGCTGGGTTAAGTGGGATGGGTTGTGGTTCTACTCCTCTGGTAAATCTAGTTTAACTCTCTCCACCAGCTTGGAAAAACCTCAACTTAAGATTTGATTGTGAATTTCATAATTATTACATGTAGTTAAGATTAGTTTAACTACATTACTGTGTAGCTAGACTACCTTCCCAGGGACCATGGAGTACAAAACCTAAAATTAGTTACCTCCTTGCTGCTGGGGAATTATAAGAAGTTTGGTGAGAATGAGTCAAGATTATTTTCACAGCGGGAAGGCTTTCTACTACACCAGTTCTCATGTCACCTTCATAACTCACCTTTGAAGTGGTGTGGTAGCACTTTTTGACAATCTTGACCTTAGCACTCAAGTCATGATTGAATTCTTGTTTGCTCAAATGAACTCACTATACCTGAATTTCAGTTTTCAGACTTGAACCATGGAAATCTCTGTCCTTCAATGTAATTTAGACCTATAATATACTGGTCAATGGCAGGGTGTCAGAATGCAGCGTGTCACTAGCTCAGCTGGCCTGGGGTCAACCAGAAATACATGAAACCATGAGCTCTGGTCCTAGGGTTCTTTAATCCTTCTTGATATTACTCAAGTTGTTCCCAGATGCATCACTAGTATCAATACAAGCTGGGGACTGAGCTGTTAGAGAGCAGTATAAGGGAAAGGGACCTGGGGCTCCTGGTGGCCAGCAGGATGACCATGAGCCAGCAATGTGCCCCTGTGGCCAAGAAGGCCAATGGCATCCTGGGGTGTATTAGAAGTGGTGTAGTCAGAAGGTGGAGAGAGGTTCTCCTCTCCCTCTACTCTGCCCTGATGAGACCATATCTGGAATATTGTGTCCAGTTCTGGGCTCCTCAGTTGAAGAAGGGCAGAAAACTGCTTGAGAAAGTCCAGCACAGAGACACGAAGATGATGAAGGGATTGGAGCTTCTCCCTTCTGAGGAAAGGCTGAGGGAGCTGGGTCTCTTTAGCTTGGAGAAGAGGAGACTGATGGGTGCCCTCATTCATGTTTATGAATGTTTAAGGGGTGAGTGCCAGGAGGATGGAGCCAAGGTGACATTCAGTGACAGGACAAAGGGAATGGGTGCAAGCTGGAACACAGGAGGTTCTACATAAAATGGAGAAAAAAGCCTTTTTTCTGGGGACACAACACTGAAACAGGCTGTCCAGAGAGGCTGTGGAGTCTCCTTCTCTGGAGTCATTCAAAACCTGTCCTGTATGTGCTCCTGTGTCCTCTTCTAGGTGTTCCTGCTCAGGCATGATGATCTCTTGAAGTCCCTTCTAATCCTTGACATCTGTGATTCTGTGATTCTATGGTAGTGCCCATGTGAAAGAGAGGCAGAAGTCTGAGGGCTGTGTGAGGTTTGCTGGTCTCATGGTGATAAGAGCTGTAGAAGAATAGAAGGGTTTTAACTGAAGGAACTCTGCAAAAGTTCAGTAGTTCTTTCAATTTACATATTTAGAAAACACATTGCATAGAGGAGTGCTATCCACCTGTTCTTAGCAAGCCAGGGGCAAAAAGCAGCAGGTTTTAGAGCAAGATCCGAATCATTTCCATCTTTCATGTGAATGTCAAACAGCTCAGAATCAGCAATTTGTTCCACTCTCAGCTTGGAGGCCCTGCAGTAGTCATGCCCCTGCTGGAAACATTCTATTCACAGATGAGCATGCCCATGAAACCATATAGATCCTTCTCCAGAGTCTTCTGCTCAGATTAATACAATCCATATGCCAAAAATGAGCAATCAGGGCAGGGTTAGATGATTCATGAGGAAGAAGTTCTTCCCCATGAGGGTGGGGAAACACTGGAACAGGTTGCCCAGAGAGGTGTTGGAAGCTCCATACCTGGAGACAACCAATGCCAGGCTTGCTGAGGCTCTGAGCAACCTCATCTAGTGCAGGACTAGGAATAATGGATGTAAATTGGAAGAGGATTGATTCAGGCTAGATACAAGAAAGAAATTCTTTACAGTGAGGGAGGTGAGACACTGGAAGAGGTTGCCCAGAGAGGTTGTAGATGCCCCCTCAATCCCTGGAGGTGTTTGGGGGTGGGCTGGATGGGGCATTGGGCAACCTGATCTGGTGGGAGGTGTCCCTGCCTGTGGCAGGGGGGGTGGAACTAGATGATCTTTTTAGGTCCCTTCCAACCCAAACCATTCTATGATTCTATTTATGGCATCTACCAGAAGACAAAATACAACCAGTACATGGCTGTACTTCGTAGTCACATCTGCAAAACTGGAGAAGGATTTTAATAACACATCCACCTTGAAGGCTTCATGTTTTCTATCTGTCGAGGCTGCAGCTGCATACCATGTACAGCATCAAAGCTATGAGCAATAGGGAATGGTCTCTGCTAACGTGGCAGGCAGCCCAGCCTTGCATTTAGACATTGCAGTGAGCAAGAAACAAAAAAGCTGGCTTGAAGTGTTGGCTGTCATCTGCAAAGTGTCAAAACCTCATGCTGGTATCAGTGTGGTAAAGATATGGACCCTCTGTCCTCCTTCCTGCCATGCCTGATTGTCAGTATGAAGGAGGAAACTTTTTTTGATTAATACTTGTAAAGCAATTGAATTTAATCAAAACCCATAAAAAAAGCTCCATGGACTAGAGTGTGTGAGCAGAGACCCAACCTGTTGAGTATGAGCAATCATATGCCAGAAACCTGTCTACTGAAGAAGGGTGATTAATGTAAAAAGTTAGCTGGTGTGATGGTCACTGTGGAGCATCTCTTTGCTATGAGAGTGCTGAGACACTGAATGGTTTGGACAGAGAAGCTGTGGCTGCCCCCTTCCTGCAGGTGTTCAAGGCCAGGCTGGTTGGGGATTTATCAACCTGATTTTTTGCAAGGGGGTTGGAACTAGCTGATCTTTAAAGAACCTTCCAACCTAAACCATTCCATAATATTAAAATTTCATCTAGGGAAGCATTGCTGTTATGTCAGCACCTCTTCTTTGCAAGGCTGAATCAATTCATGTTGTCCAAACCGATGGCTCTGTCTTAATCAAAACATAGAACAGATTTAAATCTTCAGAAAGTGTGTAATTAATATTACTTCTGATAGATCACCATGTTTGGTGAAGAGATCTTACTGAGATTTAGCCAAAAGAAAGTGTTTTGACGTGAGAGGTTTGAATCCTTAAAACTCAGAGTAGAGTTTGACATGTGAAAAAGCAATTAGAAAGTGATTCATTAATCTTGTACTGAAGACTGGATGGCTCCCAGCTGGAAGGAATTAAAAATAGAGGAAAGGAATTAACATTCTGCATGGGTTATCATCATACACAATGCTGCTACTGCTATCATGCTTATCTAGATACCTTTCAAGTTCATATTAAAAGAACCGTAAATTTGGTGCAGTAGTAGGGGAAAAATTCAGTCCAGGAAAAATTTCTGATCACAAAACGTTTTTTTTCTGTTTTGGATTTAAAAATTTTTTTTAAATTATTTCATTTTAACCTACACTCTGGATTATCAGGAGAAAATGAATGGGAAAGAAATAGACTTCCTTCAGAAAGTCAGGTTAGCTGGAGTATTGATTTGCTTTCTCTCTATGTTCTAGAAGGTATGTGTCAGAAGAAATCACCACCCAAGGGAAAGTCATGAAAACTTTTAGCAAGATGGAGTAATATTTCACTAATGTTGACCACAGGAAGAGAAAAATTGTATTTCAGTTGTAGAAAGGGAAGCAATCTTGTCAGGATTTTTGCTTGTTTTGTTGATGCTGTTCAATTTGAGCCTTCTCACAATGCCTGTTTTGATTTGTGAAGAAATATTATTGTGGTGCATTCTATGTGTCCTCAGAGAAACTTCAACTTAATATTGGTGTCACCATGCTTTTTCATTAGCATCATCAAAATACAGTGTTGGCTGGAAAATAAATACAGGCTGGTTGCTAAAGTTCATAAATGACAGCTCAAAGCATCAAAATCCTCTGATAAATTTTTCCACCCTTTTTCTCTGAGCCCAACTTGATTGAAAGTGAGGGATGTTTTATTCTCAGTAAGCTGAGATGGTCCAAAACAACTGGAGGACTTTAAGAGGTCCTAATGTTGAAGTGCTTTTTCATGCTTGCAATAACATCCTGGAATCAACCCAAGTGCAGTTTGTTTTGCAGTTATTATACTAAATGCTTTCCTTGTGAAGAACTCTTCTCAAGGCTACACAGGATAAAAAGTAGGACTGCACAAAGGAGCCGAAGGGGGCAAATAAATCAACAAGTAATCATTCATCTTGCAGTGAATTCCTCAAACAGAAACAGAGTGTCACCTGTGGTCACTTGGATGCTAAAGAGATCAAAGGGACACTTCTTGCAACCCTGAGAACCAAATTAACAGGTGAAAATTCATGTCTGAATTTGCATGGACCTCTGTAAATTAAAAAAAAAATTACAGTTTAGCTGGGGTAAATTCAAGAATAAAAGAAACTAAGAGCAGATATATGAATAAAGCATGTCTTCTAGGGATGTGTTCAGAAAAGCATGAATTTTTTTGGTGTATTTTTACATGTTGCAGCCAAGGTCATGAGAGTCCCTAGGAAAACCAGCTGAGAATAGTAGCAGCAGCAGAACCAGTAATGTTCAGGGCATTTGTAATATGTTTTAAAACATAAGACCCAAAAGCAGGATTCCAGAACACCAAGAAGGCCCGAGGGTTAATTGGATTAGAGATTGGAGTGATAGGATTAGTAGCTGTGCCTTCTGAACAGTGTCACTCTCTATCAACACAGATCATGTTCTGAAAGAGAGAATCAGATACAGCTCGTTCCTAAGCACCAGTTCTGAGCCAAATTCTGTGCCTGCAGTCAGTGGCAATTCTCATGCAGTGAGAGAGCCAAGATGAATAAAAAAGAATTATAATACAGATACAAATTATTGGGAAAAAAATAGCTGTTTATTAGACAGCTTTTTGGAAGTATCATAATATTATTACTGTTAAGACAGAAGTGGTGTTTTTTCCTCTTGTTAGGCTTTAGCTGGATTTCTTGTTCATTTCAGACTGCACAGAGATCTTTTGTGGTTAGTAATTGTTGCTCAAAAATACATCCCAGTGGGCTGCACATTGCTTCCTCAAGGAATATCACTTGGAAAGAAAACATAAACCCAAAGAAGTGTCAAACTACTGTGATGATCCAGACCTGAGAAACGGATGCTTTTCTGCTGCAAGGATGTCTCATGTCATTATAAAATAAGGATAAAGAAAGAAAAAGCTGCTGTAACAGTTCAGTGTATGCTTGAATTATACCTAGGTCAAGAAAAGCCTTCACATTAATATCTCATAGCCTAGGAGACAGGGTATTTTTATTTAAGATTAAATGGTAGATACCATGTAATGCCAGAATATTTCCTGCAAACTCTATATTGGATTGGTAAGTGGCATGAAAGACTAGATACCACTTAGTGACCTCTATTTCAGGAAGACTGCTAAGCATAAGAGTTGCTGTTCCATCAGCCTAAAAGGGATGTGATCTTCCCTTTATCATCTATCCATTTAGATTTGAAGACTGCCATTTGGCAGGTGACTACTTTTTCTTAGTCTACTGAATGCATCAGACAGTTTTAGAGGATGAGGGGGATGATATGTGGCATATGTGACCAGGAATTGTCAATCCATTTGATATTTTACCAATGCAGAAGGGCAATTAATTCTTATTTTGTCATTAATTTGATTTTTTCATTGATTTTTTTTCCCTGTTTGTTTATAACTCTGGGTTGCTGATGTGCTGGGCATGCCTTCTGCTATTTAGCGGCCTAGTTAGGAAATTGTATACAATTTAGAACTTATATGCCTTAACTCTTTCTCATGTGAAATTTGCTGGACTTGAGGATGTCTAAGACTACACAAAAGCAGTTTAAAAAGCTGTTGCTTGATAAAGAACAGCTCTTCTAACTATGGCCTGGATTGGAACACATCTGCTTCTCTTAGATAGGTAGCCTCTTGATTTTCTATTGGAACCAAGAGAAGTTGGGTACTTAAGAAAGTTTTAAATCTGCCCACAAAAGGATGATTTTCATCCCTTAGGATTTGTTCAAAGAAAACTGAGCTTCCCTTAACAACTAGTTCATTTCCCTGAATTTCCTCCCTCCCACTTTCCAAGTGGTCTTTCGACCTTGTGGACCAGGATGGTGAAGCAGTATCAAGTGGAATCTCAAATGGCTTGTTTCATTCTTTCCCTGCACTTGCTGCAAGTCTCTTCTTTGTTGTGACCTTCTGCCAGCTGCCTCCTGCAGCTCTCAAAGGCTTCATTCATGCTTGAAACACAATGCCTGCTGGACTCTTGACATGACTTCATGACCTGGTCTGCTTTAACAGAGGTCATTATCCTACTACAGATCCTGGATAATTGGATCATCATCTAAGTTACAAACCCCTGAAGTTTCCAGCACATGTAAGACATCCTTGCCTGAAAGATGGTGGTAAGTAATTCACACTTCATCTGCAGACCTTTCCTTGGTGTCTCCTACACACAATGAAAACAGGAACAAAATAATTAGCTTCATGAAATATGAAGTGTCTTCTTTTTCCTGAGAAGTGCAAGCATTTCTGAGTGTTATTCTTTTAGAGAATGCCTTTCCAAAAGCATTTAATAAAAGAAAGATGAAAGTTAATGGAGTAGCTGTTGAACGTTGGTTTTTTTCCAGGTTTAGAATATATGTTCATTTTCTTTTTACTTCTAGCTTACATCCATATCTCCTTTTGCTAGAAAATGGGAAGAGCAGTGTGAAACTCTGAAAAGTGCTCCTGTTATTTTTACCTTGCCATCACACGATTCAAGATACATTTTATCAAAGATCCTACATAAAAAAGCAAATTAAAATTGAATCACAGCAAAGCTATTAAAAGAATTCTTTGCACCTCGAAGAGTTTACAACAAAATGTGTTATGTGCTGGGAATGGAAAATTAAATGCAAAGAATAAGTATTAATGTGCTGGTTTATAATAACTGTTGAATGTGTAGCTGTGCATACTTCATTTAGTATATTTAATTGCAAAGAAAGTTGGTGACTCATATATGTTCAGGGCTGCCTCAGCAGGGGGAAGATCTTTTCACTTTCTGCAGCAGTTTTCCCTCTAAAAGGACTTACTTAGAGAATTCAAAAGATTTGAGAGGCAATACTCCATTGATTTTGTTGCTGGGAAAGCTGAAATTTTACTGTGCTACTGTAAAATAGCTACTGTAGCTGCATATCCCATAAAAAATAATCAAATCCCTTCTGAAGCCAAGCTTGCTCTTGCATTGTGAGAAGCAAAATATTCTATTTTAATTATATCCTTGCTCCATGCTGTAATTTTTAGGACGTAACTGATGACCTGATCCTATGAAGTGCTAATCACTGTCAGCTTCTGATGGAAGCTATTTGTTCTGAGGTAGCCTTACCAGAAGAAGTGAAAAGTGTATTTTTTACCAGAAGAGGTGGAAAGTGTATTTTTTTCCCAGAAAATAAAATAAAGCCCTGCAGTATTTTCAGTTCTCCTTCAAGTGTCATGAGGGGGATTGTGATCAGTGGGGAAATCCACCCTTGTCCTCACAGCTTATTCCTTTCTCTCCAGAGATACTTATTGATACCAAACAGCTTTGAGCCTTCCAGTGCTAAATGCTTTCATGACTGCATCCATCTCATGGAGTTCAGGTGAAATACTGACAGTGCTAAAGGCAGAAAAAAATATAACATAAGGCAGCAAGAGACAGTCACTATCTCTGTCCTCATTCTCTTCATCGATATGTTATCCACAATTAATGTTGCCCATCTCTGTATCTGTCTCTATAGAACTATTGGAGAAGGTTCAGAGGAGACAACAATGATGATCAGGGGGCTCTCCTATGAGGCCAGGCTGAGAAGAAAAGGCTGTGGGGAGACCTCACAGAGGCCTCCCAGTTCCTGAAGGGGCTACAGGAAAGCTGGGGAGGGGCTGTTTGCTAGGGCAGGGAGACACAGGATGAGGAGCAATGGTCTGAAACTAGAGCAGGGCAGGGTTAGGTTATACATTAGGAAGAAGTTCTTCCCCATGATGGTGCTGAGGTACTGGAAAAAGTTGCCCAGAAGGGTGGTGGAGCCCCATCCCTGGAGACATTGAAGGCCAGGCATGCTGAGGCTCTGAGCAACCTCATCAAGTGCAGGATGTCCCTGTCACTGCAGGGAATTAGACTAGATGGCCTTTGGAGGTCCTTTCCAACCCTATGGTTGTAAGATAAAAATATTAGCACAATCTTTACATCAAAAAGACTTTTGTGATACAGGTTAGAGCTGGAGATTTAAGGTGTAAGTGAAAGCTGAACATCAGGATCTCTGTTGTATTAATTTTCAGTTCTTGTTGCTATCCAAGAATACAAGAAGATGGACTGCTGTTTCTTCTGTTTATTTGTGTGAATTGTTTTTCTCTCTTGTAAGAGCCTGAGCCATTCATTTTAGTGAACCTAAGTCTCTAAGGACTGTTAGCATTTCCTAGAGACACTACATCAGATTTCTCAGTCTTTCATAACAGTTTCCTTCTGCCTTTTAGCATCGATTAGAGATTTTCCAGCCTAAATTCATTGTGTTCTTTTAGCACTGGTTCAATCAGCCTAGACAAACTGATAAATTATCAAGCTGACCTACATTGAAACAGTGAAGGTGTGTGGTGTATAGTCATTGTCAGATATCAATAAAGTCATAGAATCATAGAATAGTTTGGGTTGGAAGGGACCTTAAAGATCATCGAGTTCCAA
>VZTY01018561.1:7920-20688 GCA_013400935.1 Turnix velox
TAATTTAGGATGGTAAACTGCTTAGTTTTTACAGAAAAAAGACAACAATCTGGTAATTCTACTCTCTGAGTTAGAGAATGGTACCCAAGACCTACTTTTTGAAATGAGTGAAATTCTAGAAAGAGAGATGAAGGAATGAAAAAAGCCAAAAAGGAGACTTGAACCTCCAAGCCCTTTCAAGTATAGCTCAAAAGGAAGTAGTTAGGGAAGTGAATTCAAAGGAAGATGAGCTAGAATGGATGGCTCTAACAAGTGAACCTTTCAGAGGAAATAAAATAACAAGGGCATGGAGTATGTGCAAAGGATGTAAAATCAAAACTCTGAGTGAAACTGAATAAAATGACTCCCAGCTCCCACTTGCAGTGGAAAGGAATAAGTTAAGAACTTTGCTGAAAGAAAGAAGTGAGGCAAACTACTGGGCAAAGCACGGAGACCAAAGCTAACCTTCCTCTGCAGGCAAAAACTAATCACACATTCCTGCTCAAATTAAATAAGCAGAATCCAGAAGGACAAGTGTAAACCACTCATTTATCCTCAATTTACTGAAATCCAGCCCTTGGGAAATGACAAGTTTCATAAAAAGATGGAAGTGCAATGTTGACATTGGGTACAGGATTATATTTGCATGCAGAGGAAATTGTTTCATTTATTTAATCAGCAAATGATCCTTTCTTAATTTATGAGTTAGCTCACACACCACCACTGGTACCTCTCAGTGACTTCAGAAGTGAGTAGCACTCACTTATTTTTTAAAAAAGCAGTTTACAATTGTAAATTATTAAATACCTGAAGTATATTCCTTTGATTAATAAAGGGACCAGCCCCTGAGCATAATTTTTACTAGACCTAGCTGTTATTTGTGAAGCTAATACCAGCTGAAGAGCCAAGAATGAAGAACTAATAAATTATTTTGCCTTATGAGCCCTGCATTAGCCTTATCCCTCTTCCTTCCCATCATTCTTGTGTCCAAATCACCTCAAATCCACTGCAAATGGAGCTGTGGAGCATTTTGGATGTGTACAAACTAGATGGCATCAATCTTCCTGCCTTGATCTTTCTCTATGTTTTGCAGACATGAAACAGCAATATGTTAAAGTCCTATGGTTATGCAAATATTTGTCTGTAATGCCAATTTGTCCTCTGAATTGAAGAGATTAAAGAAAAGTCAGTAAAATATTTATTATTTTTGAAGCCTGCAGTTTTACTCCTTGAAAAACTCATCATTAAGTTAAAGCCTTGACAGGTTCCACAGAGAAATATGAGTAATTAATCAAGATTGCTTTTCCAACTGAAGAGACCTTGACAACACAGACTTTATATTCTAAAAGTGGAATTGGTGTAAAAAAAAATCTCAATTTTTAACCTTTTTGCCATGTGTACATATCTAAAATTCAAAAATGCCTTTGTGAGATTAGCTCACTGCTCTTCAGCACTAAGACCTTGATGGAGCAGATTAGAAAAAAACTATAAATATTCAACTAATAATCTAGAAAGGACAAAAAAATCTTGTTTCTTCCTTTTTAAGAGCCCAGTTATTGTAATTTATCTTGAGCTGATTAAAAACCCCAAGGGAGGAACACAGCTTCTGCACCACATGTTGATCGTGCAGCTCTTCAAGACTTAATAAAGTCTTGAAAATAATTTAAATTAATGCCTTGGAATATAATTTAGCCAGGTACTCGTATCAAAAAATCACAATAAATCTGGATTTTGACTGTAGAGATTAAGAAAATGAATAAAAGGAGGTTATTTTAGGGACACATGATGGGCATGATTGCTGGGATTTCAGTTTTGTGGTGTCCTCCAGCAGCAAAATTCATGTTAAATAGTACAGGTTTCAGGTATGACACTGATATGGAGATACTAGAAGCACATTCTAGGTAGGAAACTGTAGCATGGCCTGACTAAATGCAGCTATTTGCTCAGAAACTAAAGAATAAGCAATAAATATCAATAAGTAAATTTTAAATTAATTATTTCCAGGCTTTTCAACCTAACTCATGCTCAATGCACATTTTTTGCATGGCAACCACAGCAAAACAAGACTTTTACTAAGTTTCTTATAAAAATAAGAAGGGTGAGTTCCCCAATAAATTAAAATCCAGCATTTTGAGTGTGATACTTACAAAATTGCAACTGCCAGGGTTTATCATTCCTCTTAACTTCTGTTGTGTCTGAACATTTCAAACATTATTCCTAATGGTGGGCATTTAAGACACCTCCTGTCTTGCAATGCAAATAAAAATTGATTTTTTCCTCTGTGTTCAGTAGTTTAGCCACTTGCTTAAATGTTCTTATCAAAATTTTATGTTTGAACACTACTAAAAAAATTAATCTATCAGAAAAACATCTGGATTGATCAGAATGACAGCAGAATTCAATGAATAACTGATAACTGGCTACTCTAAATGCTGCTTTTGGGATTAAAAACCTATATTTGCTGAGGAGTCACAACAAAAGAGAGTATTTCTTTAAATATTGAACAAAATTTGAAAAATATAAGTTTTTAAAGCCAGTAATTTTTGTGGCATCTTTTATTCCCCCTGTGATGCATGACAGATGGGGATCCATGATAATAAAAATGATTAAGCGCAATCATTTTCTGCTTCAATTGATGCAATCTCCTTGAGAAGGAGAAAAGATTGAAAAGCTTACATTTGAATTTCACAGGGGTAATTCCTAACAACTAACAAATCATCTGATTTTCTTTGATAGATATCACACTCTGCATTTGATAAAAGGTGTGTCAATGATTCTGAGCTGACAACCCTGGAACACAGAGCAAGACTTGGGGGTGCAGGAACATTCAGATGTTCCTGCATCTCTAGAACCTCAAGAGAGGTGCCACCTACCTCACAGAGGCTGTGGGATGAAGTAATTTACTGCTAGATCTTCCACTCCATTTTCTATATTGAGCAATTCACCAGTACTGGTCCCCATGTCCCATTCCATGCCAACAAGAAGCAGTACAAGGACTAAAACTACAACCCCAATTCTGATTACCTGGAAAAGCCTTCTGACAGCTGAGCTCTGCTTTGAGTCCTGTGGCATAACCCTTGGCTAATTTTTGCTCTTCTACTGTTTTTGGGCCCAGAAAGACTGAGAAATCACACTCTCCTCACTGCTGCAGTACACCCATCACAAATCCACCATAATATTTTAAAGTTTTAAGCATTTTTTCATTGCCTTGCTACATATTCAAGGCATCTCTGGCTAAAAGCAGCAAAGTTGGATTTATTTCTGCATCAGAATTGGCTGTGGTCAGTTCTCACAGACACCTGCTCCTCAATTCCTCTTCCACACCAAACTGCATGATGTTCAGGCAATTTGGGAACAGAAAACTCAACACCAGGCACCAAGCTTGGCAGGCACAGAGAACAGGACATCACTTTGTTTGAAATTAGTTAAAAGTCACTTTTAAATCAAAATTACAGACAGAATATAATTCCTATATCCAGCTATCAACAAAAGACCTTGCTTACCATGCTCAGAGACTGCTTAAGGGTCTAAAAGGAAAACCTTTCTCTTTTTGCCTTTTCTTTCTCATTTTGTCTCTGCCTTTTCTCTTCAGATAAATCCTGAGACGTATTTCTCTACTATCCAGTTAACAAACTGGCATCACACTTACTAGTCCAACCTTTCAGCTTTCACTGAAGAGAAACCTACTTGGGAAAAAAAATCTCTGTTCTAAAACCTTCCAAGGGAATTTATTTCATTTCCATTTAGTCTTCCTTGTCCTTTTGTCTCCCTTTCCCCTGCAGACATCCTCTCACAGTGAGTAATGTGCTCTTTTTCTGCAGCAGGGTATTTCCTCTGCTCCTTCCCATGTTTTGTGAAAATCCTTTTAATATCCACACTCATTTTTCACATTAATGCTTTGTCAAAATCATGTTGGTTTGAGTTACTGCTGGTTTTGAAGTCATGAAATAAAAATAAAAAGTGAAAAAAAAAATAAAAATCAGTGTTTTCACTGAAACTTCAAATTCAGAAAATCTAATTGGTCTTTTGCTTTCATGTTAAATCTAAATATAAACCAGGGAAGCAAGGCCAAGAATGACTATAAAAAGCTTGAAAACAGTCCTGACAGGCAAAACATGAAACAAACCTGTTGATAAATACTCTTTCTGCACAGTCTGCTTTATCTATTGCTTTTTTTTCTTTTCTCTCTGTTCCACCCTGAGAGTGTAAAAACAGATTTAAAAAGTATCCCATCATTTGGTAATGCTGCCGAGTTAAAAATAGCAGAAAATGAGGCAGCTGGTTTGCTTGATATGAAAAGGAATATTATTATTTTTAAAAAAGGTTTTTTCCCTTTGATGTTTAATGACTTTGAGATGTAAGTACCAACACCACCTCATGCTTTTCACCATACACTGGGAATTTTTCAAATAAACCCAGCATTCAGATACTGCCAGTGTGGGTTTTTCTTCATCTTGGTTATGTCTCAAGCCTTAGTGTGACATCCAGGAACTTTAAGAAGCTTCATGTGCTGCTGTATCAAGACCTTTGACCAGCACAACATGCTTGCAGACACAGAAAAGGGACAGGAAAAACCCACTGTCCCTAGATACACTCTTAAGGGGTGTCACCTATTGCACTTGTTGCCACTTCTATCACCCTCAAGGATGTTTCAGGTTGCTTTAGAAGGGCAAAATCTTCAACTAGATGACACTTTGGCATTTGTAAAGGAATCACAGAATCAGAGAAAGTCAGGGATTGGAAAGGACCTCAAGAGATCATCTGGTCCCAACCCCTGCCAGAGCAGGAACACCCAGATCAGGTCACACAGCAACACATCCAGGTGGGGTTTGAATGCCTCCAGAGAAGGAGACCCCACACCCTCTCTGGGCAGCCTGGGACACTCTTCTCTCACCCTCACCCTGATAAATTCTTTCTCTTATTTCTGTGGAACCTCCTGTGTTCCATTTCTTCACCCATTGCCCCTTGTCCTATCATTGGAGGTGACTGAGAAGAGCCTGGCTCCATCCTCCTGACACTCCCCTTCTCCATATTTATAGACATTAATGATGTCACCCCTCAGTCTCCTCCTCTCCAAGCTTGGAGATGGAAGCTTTAGTTTGGCAAGACATCACCAAAAGTAGCCACATTTGTTGTGTGTTCTGTTTTAGCTGCATTTTGCATTTTAATCCTCCTAAACCACAGTATTTTGTAGTCTTTCAAAAGTTTGGCACAAACTTTGCTCAATATCAAGATAACTCTAAGAAATTCCAACTCCTAAAGCATGTGATTTGGACCCACATGCTTGATTGTGACAGCATTTGTTCAAATATAAACCATCAAAGTCTGAATTCTTAGATTAATACTGCTTTGGAATGGAGTTATCACCAAAATCTCTCCCTCAATTCAAGTAAAATGAGAAGAGTAAATAAGACCAGACAACAGTTGACTCAAAGAAAAATACACAATATTAATTGCACACTGTTATACACAATGTAGAGGATGAAATAATACTGTAAAAAAAAATTAAAGATTTTACTCTTCTGTAAAAAATTCCTAAAAAAAATTAGAAATGACAGCCAATAAAACTAAAATGAGACTGGCTTGGGCATAAAATATCTGCCAGTGCAAGCAGATTAATTGAAAAGCAGACAATGTGAAAGGGAAAAAGAGAAATTTTCCTCCAAAGATTTGAAATACAATCTGGGAAGAAGGCCCTGCTATTCATAAATTAGTAAATGGGGGTGCTAATTAATGCAGAAGGAAAATTCATTCTCAGCAACAGGCCCTAAGAACTATTTATGACTCCACTCTTGCAGACTTCCTCACTGCTTGCTTTATTTTTCAGGAACTCAAAATTGAAGCACACTAAAAGTTTCACAGGATTACTGCTAGGATGCTCAGTCATGCAAATTCAAACCCAAAATTTCTCCTATCACGTGATTGTGATCAAAATTACTTCTAAACTCCTCTTCTGAGACTTCCTGTGAGCCTTAATTATGAATTCTCTGAGGCTTTAAGGTTGACTTCTGGAAGACAATTTGCTTTTTCTGTAATATTTCCAACTTCAAAGTTCTTATTACGTGATGGTTGCCCTCTGCCAGATTTTCTTCTACCTTCACTTCTTCCCCTCTGATTAGCAACACTCCTCAAATTACTTTTTCAACACTTATAATCATATCACTTATGTCATCCTTATAATATATAATCTTACATATTTCTATCTGAACTTATTTTTCCACTTCTTTACTTTCTGAGCCCTGAGCAGAATCCTATTTTAAATATTTTTTAACTCCCACCCATAGGCCTATATACATTGATGATTTTTTTTTTTCTAGAGGCAAAATGATGCCTTATTACATGTGTGCCTTAGTGTGCTGAGTTTAATGCTTTTAGACACTGTGAAATGTAAACTCATCATCAGCCACAATGAGAAGAGGAATTCTAATGTGCCATGCAGGCTGAAGGCCATGTTTTTGTGGGTGATACAATCTTTTTCCTCAGAGTTGCTTCCTGGGGGTGAAAACATTCTTAGTTTATAGGAATATGCTACGAAAGAGCTTTGAGGGGTATATTGCAAAGCAGAAATTACTTGAATCTGTATTTTTCACAGTGTTGATTGCTTACTTGCTTTGTAAATAGACCAGGCTGCTCGGTGCCTCATCCAGCCTGGCCTTAAACACCTCCAGGGATTGAGGGGGCATCCACAACCTCTCTGGGCAACCTCTTCCAGTGTCTCACCACCCTCACAGCAAAGAATTTCTTTCTTCTCTCCAGACTAAATATCCCCCCTACCAATTTTCATCCATTATTCCTTGTCCTTCCATCACATATCCTATTAAAAATCCNTTCATCCTCTCTGTAGCCCCCTCCAGGTACTGATAAGCCACTATGAGGTCCCTGCTGAGCCTTCTCCAGGCTCAACAACCCCAACTCCTTCAGCCTGCCCTCAGAAGGGTGTCACTTATTTCCAAACTGTGGAAAATCACTAACTTTTCCTCTGCCTAAAACTTTATTTCAAACTTCACAGCCATCCTCTCCCTGCCAGGATTTACTCTTTGTGGTCCCTTCTACTCCAATTCAGAGTCAACATCTTCCTCTTCATTCCCCCAGCTTTTGAAAGCAGAGTGTGCAATCCCACCCTGCATTTTGTTTCTACACCTATTAGCTTGCTCTGAAAGCTGAGTAAAAAATTGGCCTTAAAATCAGATAAAAAGAAGACATTTTGTAGTCATTTCAGAGAAAAATTAGCCCTATATTACATGGCTCACAGAGTTACAACTGCATATTGTTTGGGAAAAAGTCAAATGACTATTGTATTCCCCAAAAATGTAATAAATCTCCTGTTCTGAATGCTTTACAAATTTAAATCCAAATGATCTCATCTTCTAGCATCTATCCAGAATATTGCTCCAGGACAAAGCAAGATATTTTTGGCCTGTATTAGCATCATTATAGCAAGAGTTTTGGTAGCCAAATGCTCTTTTCATTGAAGCTCTGCAGCCTGACCCTTATCTCCAGCAATAGAATTTTGTTTGCAGACAGAAATAAATCACAAGTAAGTATTTTAAGGTATAAAATAAATAAAAAAGAAAATGGGAATGCTAGAGCTCCTTTATGACTCACCTTTCCCTCCTGCAAGTAGCTGGGGCTTAAAAATAGAGATGGGTCTGACTGCTGGAATTTAAATGTGCATTTTCAAAACTCCCAGAGCCTGAGGACGTGTGAGTGTCAGACTTAGCTCAGGTTTTAACAGCTAGAATTTAACTAAAAAATGTGAATTCAGCTCATATATAGTTCATGCACCACAGCCTTCTGCAGGTTTAGTGTTTTCCAAACAAGCTGGTTTAATTTAATTTAAGAATAATCTCTTAATGGGTAAATTTTCCACTGGGGTTTAAATCTTCTGTTGACCAGGTGGATTTAACTTGTAACATGGAATTTAGGTCCTTCAAAACTAGAACAACTTAAAATTGCATCTCTGGGCTCTGCACAGTCCTTAAGAGGGAACTCAGAATGTAACAGGGAGTATGATGCAGACATGCCAAAAATATTCAACCTTATTTTGGTCCCAAATATTAAATAACTTCATTTTAGTGTCAAAGGATTCACCTGAAAACCAAATTCAATCTGAAACGTAGAATCAGTCCCTGGAGGGAGCAAATTGTCTCTTCACTAACTTGGGAAAGCTGATGGATAAGTTCTGCACAAGGAACAGCTCAGACAAACACAGAATCACCTATTTAATGAAATTAAAGAGATTATAGCCCAGAAGGAAGGGAAAGGATTAAAATCAGTCTTCTCTTAAAAATGATGTTATTTAAAAAAAAGAAAAAAATAAGTTTACTATGAAAGCAGGGATATTCAGAAAGCATAATTTATAGAAAGGTTTAATCTCTAGGATGATTTTCTTCTACCTAAACATTTAAAAGATGTGATTTGNTAATTTATATTGTATCTTGTATGTATTATATTGTATCTTGTATATTGTATCTTGTATCTTGTATCAATGTATATTGTAAAGGATGATTTTCTCCTACATAAACATTTAAAAGATGTGATTTGTCTGGGTTTTTTCCTCCTCTTTCTCTTCCTTTCCCTGCCTGCCTATAGGCTGTCTCCTTTTATGTCTCTGTCTCTAGAGCAGCCTCACTGAGTATTTATGTCAGTGTCTGTAGAGCAGCCTTGTTGAGCATTTTGTGAGAAACAGAACACATTTTCCTGGGCTGGCAGAACCACTTGCACATTTGTCTGCTTCTGGGTCTATTCCCTTTTCAGAAAAACCTTCTTTTATCAAGGCTTCTTTCCCTTTACATACATCCCTGAGACCAGAGCATCCTGTTCCTTGGCATGTTTTTGTTCAAGTGCCACAAATAGAAATCTGTTATCTTCAGGTCACTGTAGTCCTCTCATAACTTACAGGTTGATCTAAGCACATACTGCTTCAAATCTCAGCTGGCTGGATCCCTTCTATCCTTAACTAGAGGCTAGAAACCTGCTTGTGCAATATCCTGGATAAGAAATTTATTTATTTAGTCTCACCACTTTCAGCCTGCAAATAAAACTTGGAGTTCTCAGACAGCCCAGAGCTCACATACATCTACACACTTGGAATTAGCATTATGGTTGTGCCTCAAGAAGAATTCTCTGTTGCCAACTGAAATATTATAGAATTATAAGAATAGTTTGGGTTCTAAGGGAACTCAAAGATCATCTAGCTCCAACCCCCCTGCCATAGGCAGGGACACATCCCACTAGACCAGGTTGCTCAGTGCCTCATCCAGCCTGGCCTTACACACCTCCAGGGATTGAGGGGGCATCCACAGCCTCTCTGGGCAACCTCTCCCAGTGTCTCACCAACCTCACAGTGAAGAATTTCTTCATTTTCTCCATCCTAAATCTCCCCTCTTCCAATTTTCATCCATTACTCCCAGTCCTGCCATCACATACCCTATTGAAAAGTCTCANTTTATCTTTCAATCAGAGCTCTCCTACAGACGTGTCTGGACATTAAGAGCTTCCCTGAGGTTTAAATAATCTTAGCAGAAGCCCTGTGCATGCAGCACATTCTGGTGTAGATATTCCTGCAGTCACTCCTGAGGAGACATAAAAATTCTCCATGAGCAATGCTTTTTTCTTGCTGACAGATGATGATAAAAGAATTGCAGCTCATTGAGGGTATTGAGATGCTGGCATATCTGCTTAAAGGTTTAACTTTTTACTACAGCATCAAATGCAGCACTTTCACTTTGGACACAAAAATTTGGCTGCCTAAACCAGCTTAAAGTGATTAAGTGCCTCCCTTCATCTTCTGCCACTTCCCCCTCCAAAATCCATCTGTCCTGAATGACAATCCACCAACCAAACGTGTCAAATCCAACTTCTTCCCTGCTCATCCTCAAATTCCTATTCAGTCTCTGAAGGCACCAGATTTAAGCCTGCTTGTAATGACAACATACATCAAATGATCACTTATTTTTCTATATTTCAGCACTTGTTATAAATATTTTATTTCAGCTCTTCCCATCTGATTTGCAATTCACATCTACTTCTCTCATATTTCCTTTTTATAGCCACAAGCCATATTTCTACTTTATCATTTCAGCTCCTCTGGAAGACCTTTCTAGATTTCAATTACCTGAAAAACTTCCCAGTCCTACAGCATCATCTTAAAATCAGAGCCCAGGCACTGATGCACTCCTCTGCATGTTAATTCTGGGTATTATTAGAATATTAGTTTATAAGTATGCAGTTTCTGAAGGGCTTTGATGCTCTGGTGTTTCACCCAGAAACACTTTGATCAAAGCCAAAGCCATCCCAAACCAAGTAGAAGCCATGAGAAAAGTCCTTGCAGACCTTCAGAGGTTTTTCTTCCCTGCTCTGGTGTCAAAGTAGCTCTGACCTACATCCATCCTGCTATTAATCAGGATAAAAACTACAGTATGATATCATATCTCCTGCTCTTCTCTGACTTTCACCTTTCTCCAGAACTTTGACAAGGAAAAGGAGGGCTCAAGGGAGGTCATCATGGCCTGCAAAGTTTTTATACCTCTTCTCTTTTGTTTCTTCAGCAGCTGAAAGTAACCATGGAAAAGCCTTATCACAATTCCCACAATGAGACCTAGTGTTACCTTTGAAATGTGGAAACAAAGTGATTTTCCCCTAATTATTTCAGCTCACACAATCCAGGCAAGGAGCTCCAGATATCTGAAGGGTTTTGGGTTTCAACACATCATAGAAGTAGCTCAGCACTACAGAACTATTACTAAAATCTTGGAAAAAGTTTTAAATTAGCTTCTTAAAGACTTTCAGAACAGAATTCTTACTGTTACCCTATGAACTATCATAAGAAAATTCACTTTTGTACGGTAAGGACTTTAGTTCCTGTGCTAAATACACAGAGCTGTCTCATTAAGGGATGAAAAAAACTCAGCAGGTAAGAAAGGGATAGGAAAAAATATAAATAAGTTCTTCCATAGAATTGAATAATATTTTCCAAACAAACTAGACTGGATTATATAGAAAAAGTGGTACTGTTTATCTAGAAAATAGAACTGGAGTTGATGGCAGACCAGCAATGGTTTCTGATGAATGTCCTGTGTGTCTGACTTCGCAAATCCATTTTTGCTTTGTCTTTTTTTAAGACAAGATTAATAACAAATCCACCCAGAACCTATATTTTTACCATTCTTGGTCCTACAGAGTTTAAAATCTGCCTTTATCTAAATTAATTTTGAAATTGTGCAATATCTTTTTGGTTGGTCAAGACATCACTGACAGTGAGAAGATTTTTTTTCCTTTCCCAAGGAAAGGCAAATGTTGTAGGAGACTAGATGTGTCTAAATGCATTAAAAATATAAAATACATTTTACATCTGGTTAGAAACCTTATCAGTGCCATACCTGTGACTTTCAGTCTGTCGGCTCCAATGACAATCTCATCTTCATCTGCAGAAAATAACACTCTTCCACCTTCACTTGCCCTCACTTCAAATCTCTTACACTGGGCCTCTACAGCATCAGCTCCTGCAACCAAGCAAGTCAATGTTTCATCCAAAATACTTTGGCAAAAGTGAAAAAAAAAATCATTGGCTTATGCAGAACACCAAAACCAGATAGGATTTGGGCAAGCCTAGAGGTTGATTAATATTAAAAAATAGTGTTAAATGAGTTTACAGTCTATTTCACTATTGCACATTGGGATAGAATTTAAATTAACCATGGAAAATATCTATTTCAGTGTCAAGTTTGGAAGTCAACACAAGAATTTAGAATATAAATCCCAATTCAGACCAAACGTTGTGGTTTTCTCTTTTAAACTGCAATCCTTCCCCAATAAAAACCACAATATTCCATAGATCCCAATAAACACAGCAAAAAAAGAGTATTTTTCACTCAGAGCTACTAAAACCTGAAAGGCAGAATAACAAATTTAGAAGTTAAGGCAAAACAAAACAAAAAAGGGTTCAATGCTCAAAAATACATGACAATTATTAGCAACACTATTCATAATAATAAATCCAAGTTGTTTTCCACTTTGGATGGCACTGAGCAACAATTTTTATTCTAAGATGCTCCTTGTGGTTCAGAATGAGAGAATCTCTAGAGACTAAAAAGGATCAATATTTCCTTGTGGAATTTGTGTGTTTCCTGTGGTTTGAAAGAAGCTGCCTGAGATAACATCAAAGTCCTGGCTGAAATGATTGATGACAAAATAAGTGGTAGCTTCATATTTGAAATGAAAATTCATCCTGCTATTTAGACATTTAGACATTTATTTAGACATCTCTTTATTGCTGAAAGCACAATTGTGCCTTCTCTGTGCACCATCAATATTTTGCCACTGTGTTCTTTGTGGGGGACAAAAAAACCCCCCAGGCCTGTTACTAAGTTTTTAGGTTGCCCTCATAAAATTGTCCAATCAAAGCCTTCAAATCTAATAACCTTTCCCATGGTTGACTGTGCTAAACAGGGAAACCATTTAAATTTGAAATAAGCCTTTTTAAGTGTCTGGATTTTAGTCATTGATACATATCTTCTTGCTGTTTCTGTTCAAAGTGTTTTCAAGATTGGAAAAAAAAATTGTGATGGTTACCAAAATGTTCCATTTTAATACACTTTTGGAATAGTTTTTGGGAAGGTTTGTTCCTCACTATGAAACATTTCACAGATATACAATAAAAAGGCACTAGTTTAATATAAAATTTATAAAAACAATATTAAAAATGACATAAAATATAGTCAATTTCTTTGAGGATAAATTGGAAGTAATCTTGTTTCTTGTTTTAGTCATAGAATCACAGAATAGTTT
>VZTY01018561.1:28860-39991 GCA_013400935.1 Turnix velox
AAAATAGAACAATTGTGAGGTTTTTTCTTATATTATTCTAATCCAAATAAACAAGAGGGGAAATTGCATAAATTCTAGAAAATACAACAACTGTGAGTTTTTAAAAATATTTTCTAGTCTGAAAAAGCAAGAGAGGAAATTGTAAAAACTCTAGATATTAAAATTGTGGGTTTTTTCTTAAATTATTCATCCAACAGGTATGAACTAGAACTTGTGATTGAAGGGGTTCATGGTCTTCTACTGACAAATAATTTCATGGATAAAACAGACAAATTTTTCCAAGCTTTTCTACTTGCAAAAATCTTTTCCAACAGACAAATTCCCCACAGCCAGCTGAGTTCTGGTGGAACTTAGAGGATCATAGAATTTTTCAAGATAACTTAGCCAAATAAATTCTCTTAAATCTAAAATCAAATTACTTTTCATCTGTATTTCTGATGTCTTTGCAGTGACTTCAGCATCTACCAGCAGAAGCATGCTGTTGGCTTTCTTCCTCCAAGAGTTCTCTGTAGCTCTGAAGTAAAGGAGAATATCACTCTTCTCTTTCTCTTTTTAAAAAAAAATTATGGGGTTTTATTTAATTAAGTTCAAAACCAGCTTCTTATTTATTTATCCTTCTTTGTCCTTCACCTAATCCTCCCCTGTCAGGATAATATATTCTTAACAATATTAATGAGTTGTCTGAAACAAAGGGGGTAAAAATAAACCCTTAATGTCCTGCCAGGGACTTGGTTAAAGGTCCAGATGCTGTAGATAATTTAATAAAGCTTAGCACCCAGCAGCAGCTCTTCTGAACATCACAGTGGATGCCCTGCATCTATTTCTGCAGTTAATTGAACTATTAGCAGTGGATACAGCTAAAGAAAAAGAGTCAGAACCATCTTTCAATAATTTCTATGCTATATCCCTCAAAACCTACTAATCTTTTTTTATTTTTGGGTGTTTCTCCTCTTCTCCTGCTCTGAAAATTTGCCTGTATTGGCCAACAGCAGGACAAATGGATTTATGTTTAAACACTAACACTTCTGTACCACCATGCAAACCATAAATAAAATAATAAATAAAATTAAAATAATAAAGTCCCACTCAGACTCTAGTTCTACTGTTAAATCCAACCACTGCTCAGAGTTCCATGAGTTCTGGTAAGGTAAAGGAAAAAGGAATTACTATATTCTAATACCTAAGATTTAAAAAATTGAGAACTGAAACAGAGTATCCTCATTACCTAGTTTTCCTAGAGCAATTTTTCTAGTGGAAAACATCCAGACTTGGATTTTAAAGACATTGTGGTAAAATAAAAGACCTACAAAGCAGAAAGGTAAAGCCAATGAGAACTGAACTTGCATTTCAAAGACATTGAGGGAACATAAAAGCCTATAAAGCAGAAAAGTATAGCCAATAAGAACTGAAATTCTACTGCAGTCATTGCCCAGTCTCCCTGCTGATCCTCTGGGGTTAAAATTAGCATTGAGATGAAATATTAAGGCACTGAGCTGAGGCTCAGACCTAAAGTATGAGACATCTCCCTGCACAGGATCATCTCGTCACTCTTGCTCCTCCCTCCACCATCACCAATTTAGAATCACTGAATAGTTTGCCTTGGAAGGGACCTTAAACATCATCTAATTCCAAAATCCTTGACATATGCAGGGACAAGCTCCCACTAGATCAGGTTGTTCAGTGCTTCATCCAGCTTGGGTTCCCTTTTATTTTATTCCTAACATCTCTAAAGTCACCCTGGGTACAGGACATTAACTAGTCCTGTACTAGGAAACAGTGGCTGCTGCTTTTCCAAAGACTATCCTGTAGGAAGCCAACATGCAGACAGACCTTTCCATGCCAGGCTAGTCCAGCCTATGACCAGTTGCACTTATCCCTAAATATTCCTCCCAGCACCAAGAATCAGCAGCTGGAACCCAAAGCTTCACTTGAAGATGTCAGAGGAAGGTCTTGCACTTATCCCTCTTCTGTGCCTCCATGGATTTATTCTTCTAAAGAATTACAGCATCATGTAATACCTTGAGTTGGAAGGGGCTCATAAAGACCAAATCCAACTTCCTGCTCCTTGCATGACTGTCTAGAACTAAACAATCTGACTGAGAGCATCATCCAGATGCTTCTTGAACTCCTACAGATTTGGTGCCATGACCAATTCTCTCAGGAATCCCTTTCCATTGACCAGCAACTCCCTCAGCAAATCTCCTTTTCCAAAAGTCCCTCAAATATAGCTTCATCCTTCTTTTCACATGTTAAAAAATAGAAATCCCACAAATATTTACATTGGAAAATACCTTTAGGTCTGCAAGGGTCCAATCATTCATTTAACACTGTCAAGTCTACTATTATACCATCTCTAAATGCCATATTTACACATTCAACATCAAATGTCCACAAAAATTAAGATTTACAGTGACAAATTACAAGAAAAAGCTGCTCTAGTAGCTACATGTGCTTTGGAGAATTTCTGAAGTCTAAATTTAAGGATGCACATTGTGACTCCAAAAAATTATCTTTTCCTCATTATTCTTGTCTTTTCCAAACCATCTTTAGACCACAGAAAGAAAAACACATCAAAAAACCAGAAACAGGCCCTGAAAATTCCTTCTAAACACAGATTATGAATAACCTTAGGAAAAAAGGGAGAGAAAACTGCCTGCATGTGTTTAGTTTGTGCTAAAAGTATTCTAAAGAGAAGCATCAGATAAATTCCATAGGTATAAAATATGCTTTTCTTCTTGTCTGCAGCCCCAGACTGCAAAAGGTGGTGTCCAAGTGAGATCAGTAAAACTTCAGACACAAACTAAGAGGAGCTGTACCTTGTATCCTAGGGAGAAATTGTCCTCCTGAGCTCAAACTGGGGGAAAGATAACAAAAAGAGGAACAGCTGGATGTGTGCTCAAATGTTAAAAAACTTTGAGAGGCTGAAGAAAGAAAGGAAGAAAAAAAATAATCTAGTGAATGCAGAAATGAAAGGAAGGGCTCTCAAAGCCTCAGCTCTGGCACCAATGATGCTGTGTGCTTTTTTTAAGAAAAAATTGTTATTTTTAAGATTAGAAGAAGATTATTTATAACACCTCAGTGGGGATGATAAAGCTTAAAAATTATATCCAGGGCATTGATCATCATTGCTACAGATGTTTAGAATCAATAATACAGAAGAATTTAATAACCAGAGAGAAATTGCACAGAATTTCACTTCTGTTCTACTGCCCCTTGCATTTGTTTTTATTCCTGGGGGAATTTTTAATTCTTGACATAATCATCTGGCACAACATCCTCATGTTTTCCAGGAAGAATGCTGAAAATTAAATAATTCCATGTCCACAATAAGAGATCACCACTTGGCCCTAAGAAGTGACAGAGAAATCCCCTACTGCAGCATCTTCACCCCATGGTTTTCACTTGGCAATTTATACAGGAGGTGCAACATATATTTTAAATCATATTTCAAATTTTAAACAGCAACATATTGTCATATTTATATGTGATATTTAACAAGAGTATCATAGAGATAAGGAATTGAAAAGATGCATAAATAATTAAAAGCAACCTAAAATATCCCTCTATTCACTGAGATCCTTTTATCCAAGCACAGGTGGGTAGGGAATGGTTAATGATACCAGTTTTATGAGTTAATTATGTTATGGATATATGAACAATTATTTATTAATTCTTTTAATGCAAGAACTAATTTAAGAACTAATTTAAGCCTAAATTTCCCACTGAATGCTGAATGTCAGATGCACATATGCAGATTAACATGGTGATGCCATTTAATTTCCAGCTGAAGCAGAAGTAAAAGTAGAAAAGAGTTGTTTGCAATTGTGTTTTTTTTTTCCCTGGTCTATTAATTCTATCTGCCTTCTGCTGCTGAATCAAAACAAACAAGTCGAGAGGCAAGATAAATTGGAGAATTGCAGGAGAAATATGGAAGAATTTCAAATAAATAACAAGTTAATTTTGAAAAGGCTCCTTTGGCACAGCTTGCAAAGTGCTGGCAAAGAAGATGGAGTTTTGACCAAGTTTTCAGAGCTTCACATTTTCCTAACAGTGTGTTGGAAGGTGGTTAATTAATGGCAGGAGACAGCTCAGCCAAAGCCATCAAGAGTCTATCAGAGAACGTTTCATGTGAGCTTCTATTGCAAAAACCTGTTACAGGGCAGATGGTTTGTGAGAAGACTCTTTCCAGGGAATGAGACAGGCAGAAAAAAAGAGTAGCAGCCTCACAATGCACTGTGAATTATGAGAAGGGATGAGACTCAGAGTCCAGCTGGACATTTCAAACTATTATGAGCAACATGGCTTGATTTCTGAACTGCCTCTTGGCTCCTCTTCACCAGGAGGAGACATAAAGCCATATGGCCTCTCAGGCATCACTCTCTCCCACCTCCCACTGTGGTGTCTTAGCCTGAAAGACATCCTTGAGCCTTCCACCAAAGTACAAGGTAGCTAAACTGTGTTCAAAGGAGTTATCTCACATTAACCTGTGCTTATAATATTTGACAACAGTTAGAAAAAAGTCACTCAGAGCATCTTGTTGAGCCTGGAGAAGAGAAGGCTCAGGGGGAACCTCAGGTCGTTGTTAGGAAACCTGAAGGGAGCTACACAAAGGCTGGGGGAGGACTTTTTAATAGGATATGTGATGGCAGGACTAGGAATAATGGATGGAAATTGGAAAAGGAGAGATTTAGGCTAGATTTAAGAAAGAAATTCTTTATGATGAGGGTTGTGAGACAGTGGAAGAGGTTGCCCTGAGAGGCTGTGGATGCCCCCTCAATCCCTGGAGGTGTTTAAGGCCAGGCTGGATGAGGCACTGAGCAACCTGGTGTAGTGGGAGGTGTAGTGGGTTGGAACTAGATGATCTTGAAGGTTCCTTCTAACCCAAACCAGTCTATGAATCTATAAAAAACCCCAAAAGAAGATTTGAAACTATTACTAGTTCAATATGAAATAATCCTGTTTGTACATCTCTGCAAAAGCAGGACTGCTTATTCTTCTAGGTAAGGTAAAAGGACTTAAATTTCTCATTACCACAAATTTAAGTGGCTTTAAGGACCAAAACTAGGAGAGCTCAGGTCTCTATTTAAATAAAAAAATGCAAATTCAGGAAATGCTCAGAAATAGATAACTTACTTATCTGATAACTGCTGTACATGATACAGTTAAGAATGAAGGGGACTATTTCTATTCCCATAGGGCTAACATCCTGTAGTTTCTAATACACAATAATTTCTGCACAATATCCCATGTACTCTTGGTGTAAGACAGTCAGCCAGTGCATTTTTAAGGGAAAAACAAATGAATATCCTCAATATAAACCAAAATTTTATAGTAAACAGATGGAAAGTGCCAGCAAGTTTGAAAAGTTATTTGAATAGCTGTAATTTTTTTAGCACTGTTATCAGCTTCTCCCAGTGCTGGGATTGAAAATTATACATCTGCCTGCCATTTGCAAAAAGTATTTGCAAAAGTGTGATATAAACTTCATTACAATTTAAATAATTTTTTCTCAGTTTGTATGGATGTAGAGATTGAAATGATGTAGAGCTACAGGTTCAAGAGATTTCTAGAGCTGTGACTTGTACAGCTCTGGACCTCTGTGACAGTTATGATGCTTAAAGATCAAAAAGCTTAGCAAAAATGAAGTTTCAGATGTCCCCAGGGATATTTATGAATAGAAAAGGGTCAAGCAATAGCAGAAACACCTGTCAGAAGCAATTATTTCAGCAAGGGAAAAAAGAAAAAAAACCAAAAAGTAATCTCATGAAAACAGGAGGAAGTTGGAAAGCAATAATGAAACCTGAAGATGGTACTCTGACTTCTTCAGGGTTTTCTTTATCTTACTCAATTCCTTTTAAACAACACCACTCACTTAAAGAATCACAGAATGGTTTGGGTTGGAAGGGACCTTAAAGATCATCTTGTTTCAACCCTTTTGCCATGGGCAGGGACACCTCCCACTAGACTAGGAAGGAAACACTCCTCATTTGAATGGTTTGTCAAAGAAATGAAAAGCTGTGGAAGGCAGGTGAACAAAGTAAAATGAAATACTTCAAAAAGAAAAACACACATCCTAGTTAGCACTGTTTATACATACTTGAAGGTATTGACAAGGTTCCAAGGAACCTAATTTCTAGAAAATTAATGTTCAAAGGATGTGATCTCAGTTCCCAACTTTTTCTCTCACCCCTTTTATATGCTAAAGGCAATCAATGGGTATCACCCAACCTCACAGCACAGCAAATCTGAACCCAAAATCAGTTATACCTAAGTAATACAGGTGCAGAGAACCAAATACATGGGTTAAAGTTGCACAGTGATCATACCTAGAACCTCCAGACACAAATAACCTCTTTATTTTATTTCCTCTATAATCATAGAATGGTTTGGGGTTGGAAGGGACCTTAAAATCATCTAGTTCCAACTCCCCNAGAAAAAATTTAAAAAGGCAGATTTTCATATGAATATAGAAAAAATAAAGGCCACGTATCCATTATGGAAGGGGAATATACAGAATAAGAAAAAAAAATACTACAATTCAACAGCCCTCAACTCTCCAGACACTCCTCCCCAGCTGCACACCAGGAGGTTTGCAGGTGTCCACTCTAATGATGATAATGCAAGAACACATGTTTCATCCAGCCCTTTATTTTTTAAGGGTATTAACCTCTAGTGCACTGCTTTTTAGCATGTCAATCCCAAAACACCCACCCACACTTGTAGGGCTGGATTCTCTGTGCAGTAGGGGTGTTAGAAACTGAATATTTCTATTTCAGCCCATGTCAGAGCTTGCCGTGGGCAACTCACCTTGGAAAATTTGGATAAAACAGCTACTGGGATGAAAGAGAGAACACAGTGGGCAAGTACAATATGGCCAGAGCAGGTGTTTGCTTAATTTTCCTCATCTGGACCTGCTAGAAAGTCTGGTTACCTCTGAACACTCATTTCATGTGGTCAGTCAGGGAAATCAGTGCAGATGGTCTCTCACTCTCTGAGGTGCTTGCCAAAATGGTTTTTACATCTCAGAGCCACCCTCTTCAGCCAGGAGGAAATTAGAGTTAATTTTAAAACTATGTGTGAGCACATCCTCAGCACATGAGGATAAAGCACAGCTTCATCAAGAACTAAAGCCAATGGTATGAAGAAAATGCAGATGTTAAGTAATATCTCCTCAAATTTATACAGATGTGATTATTACAGATATTTGTTGTGTTTTATATCCCACCCCCAGTCATTATGGTTCCTAACAGATTGAGAAGACTGTACTTGTACTCATTTTTCAGTAATACCCTTAAATTTTGTAATATTCTTAAATTCAGTAAGATTCTTTAAAAGTTACTGTTCTAGTACTGAAAATATAGAAAAAATTTCACTAACAGTTAAAGTAGGATTCGAACCAAAAAAAAAGCAGTATAAGATAGTAAACTTAGTAAAAACAGGGAAAAAATGCATGAAAAGTGGACCAGATAAAGACAGGCTTTTTAATTTCCATTTCATTTGGAACCCTTGATCTGTTATATTTTATACTCTGTGAATTATCAGACATCATTAAAATGAATGATTGTCTGTATGATAATTTTCCACTTAAATTTTGTGGATGCTAAGAAAGGAATTATATTTTTGAGGGCTTCTCCTGTTCTGTTTGGTATTTTTTTTTTACATTCCTATGTTCCAGCTGTTTCCTATACATTTTCTTATCAAAATACCTTGCAAGCATCATGGGGACAAACCTATTCCCATTGAAGTAATGGAAAACTGACAGCATTTGTAAGAAAATGATGGTGTTTTTGTCTCTGAAACTGATGCTGAAAGAGATTTTTAGCCAATTTTGCTATAACTATTTCAAAAATAATAATTTTTCATGATGCTGCTTTAATTATTTTGGGTAATTTCTACTTTTTCAGCAGGTCATGCTGTATCAGTCTCTTATGATTTATTATATCCATCAGGTAGAGTGATGATAAGATTATTTTTCTGCCTCTTGAGAAATTTTCTTGGGTGTTAATTAATGAAACCTATTGATAAAGCTAAACTGAAACACAAAACAGTCAATAAAGAAGACTCACCTACTGTCAGTTGTCCAGTTAACTGTCCCATGTGATTCCTGGCATTCACTGTTACATTCCTGTCAGACTGTAAGACCAGTGGGCTATCCTGGGAAACATGTATAAGACAATAAATGAGAGAATAAAAAAAGAAATAAAAAATTGAGGTAGAAATAGGTTAGAACCAAATCACAGAATCAAAGAATCATAGAGTGGTGTGGGTTGGAAGGGATCTTAAAGATCATCCAGCTCCATAAATACAAAATATAAACATGCAAGCTGAGGGAGGAGCTCTGTCAAATATATTTTTAAAAAAATTAATTTCATTATGTATTTTACAAGTTTAGTTTTTATGAGGAAGATTAACAAGAATACTGAAAATCTTGGGGAGACTTAGAATCCTGGCTTTAGAAATGAGACTAGAGCTTCATTTACATAAAATGGGATTTATTCCCAGTTACAAATTCAAAAAGCCTTAAAACAAACCTACTTTCCCAGCATTTTCCATATATTGCTAACACTTTTTTAACTGCCAAATCAACATTATATTCAATTCTTCTGCTAGTGTGTACCATCTACATTATTTGGAGTGTATGTACCAGTCTTACAGATAGAATTATGCATTTATTTGAAGTTGAAATGTATCATTATTCTCATAAAATAAGAGAGCACAAGAAGATGAGGCCATATTATAGACCATCCAGTAGTCCTATTAGTGAGGACACTGAAGGAGTGTGGAAAAAAACACTTAAAAAAATATTAAGTAAAATTTTTGGGGTCAATTTGAAGCACATTCAAGATTTTAAGGCAAAAAAACACGTAAAAAAATGTTAAGTAAAATTTTTGGGGTCAATTTGAAGCACATTCAAGATTTTAAGGCATATTCTATGTTCAAAGCCAGCTTTAGGAGTCTCAGAAATGAAGAAAGAATTGAATTTTGCATCATGAAGAACAGGGAGAAGATCCACTCCTCCAGGGGAAGGATAAATGCATGGGGAAAGGGAAGAGTTTCAACAAAGAGCCAAGAAAAACCCAGCCTAGAAGATACTAAGGGCTTACTGATGGTCTCATGAATGAATGAGAAGGACTGTTGGATGATGGCTGTTGCAGAGAGACACTTTTCTCCCAAAAATCACCCTAAAAATCCCAGTTCTTCACCTGAAGCTTGCAGTGAAACCATGGTTACATTAATGATCCTGCCAGTTCTCCAGCACTTGGGTCATGTTTGTCCAAAACCAATGAGATACTTGACAGAAAATGTTGGGAACTGCCTTAGGTGAAGAAGGTTAAGGCTAGGAAAATGTTTCTGAAAGTTATTATGTAGATGTTTTATTCTCAAATTCTCCCTTGGCATCCATTATTGGTCATTCTTGGACTGAGCACATAGGATTAGATAGACTTCTCTAGTGTGTCCATATGTGTACTTCATATATTGATCCTTCCAGCTCAAAGCTTTATGAGAAGGAAAGCAGTTAGAGAGTGATATATTTAATTTTTAACTGAGTGATGCACTAGATTTGTGAATTTTCCACAATTTACACTCCTCTCCTTCAAACTCAGAGGATTTCCTCTGCAAGAGACACTCTTCCCAGTTGTTTTCCCCAAGATTATTAACTTTAAAGGGTATAAAGCTCCCTAGGAAGCCTGAACTGACTCTGAGTTAGATTTCTAAGAGTTCAGGTGTGTTTCATCTCTCACTGGACCGTGCTGTGACCTCTCTAACATCCTGCCAATTAGCTCTGCTTGGTGGAATCCAGCAGATGAAAGTCACAGTTTGGTTTGCCCATCTTTCTAGATGAAAAGCTGTAATTAGCAGTGAGGCCCCTCTGCAATCTCACTGGCTTGGGCTGAACATGTGACACAATCAAGGGAGCTTCTGGCAACCAAAGCAGCTGCTGAGGACCTTTTTTCTCAACACTTGATTTCATTTCCACTTTCCTCACACTCCTTTGAAGATCATTAGTCCTGGCAACTGCTGCTCTGGGAGAGGAAGTCATACTGTACAACAGCTGGATGGACAAACTACATTTTTAAGGAGCTGTTTTCACCTCTGCTTTGTCAGGAGTTAGAGCCTTCTCAGACTTTTTAGAAATGAAAAGAACTACCATACTTTGTTTTGCCCACTCAGCTTTGGTGACTTGCCTTTTTAAACACTCACAGCCTGATCCATTCCTTTCCCTTTTGGAAAATCCTTGAGATTCTCAGCCTAAAAACTGCCTCTCATGTTCCATGGAACTGAAAATGAAGATTTTGAGTGGCAAATTCTCAACTCCAGAACATCAAGAATTAGGTGAGCCAAGCAGCTTTCCTTCTTATTTCCTTTTCTTGTTAAAAAGAGGGGTGAAGCTAAGAACTCAAATCCATATTTCCTTAGTTTCTGGATGGTAAAAACTTAAATTCTGGACTGAAGAAAAACCTGACAGTGGCAAAACTCACCTCAAATTTTATCTATTAACTAAATTTCTGTTTTGCACTGCAAATCCCTAAATATAGAGAGTTAAAATATTGAAATGCAGTATTCTTTTGGGAGCTAGCAACTCAAGAGATGATTTAACTGAAGTAAGAATAATTACAGACCTGTAAGATGGGTATGACAACAGATAAGTGTCCCTAATTATGAAAACCAACATGTCTACAGCATTAAAATGCTGGAAATTTTTCTCTCTAGACCACCAGAACTGCTGTTCTTTTAATGTGAACCTCAGCTTACAATTTAATAGAACTGATAATCCTTAAAAAACTTGACATTCAAATACCAGAAGGGGGATAGAAGTTTGCCACCAGTTTTTTTTTTCCTTGAGAAATTATGAATTAAAAAAAATTCTTTCAAAATGAAAAAAAAAAAAATTCAATTAATATAAAAATACATAGAAAAGAATAAAAAAAAATTTAGATAATTAAGCTCACCAGCTACTTGGAATAAAGAAAATTTGCTCTTGAAGTCAGACAAGCCTTGCAAAGGGGATATTTACTATCTGGGAGCAACACTACAGCCAAATGTCACTGAAGAGATGATTAAAGTTTAAGAAAAAGCAGAGTGGTATATTAGAAAATTTCTTTTTCCCTATTTCTTAGTGATACATCTT
>VZTY01018564.1:0-16073 GCA_013400935.1 Turnix velox
ATTCTATGATTCTAAATGAGGCTGTTGTTGATGAAGAGACAGTTCAATTTTAGAAATAGGGAGTCCTCTGGTGCCGGTGTGGAGTGTGCAGTACATGAAGCAGGGCAGTCAGGAATGTTTCCAGTGTCCATTAGTTTCTTCACCAGCTGAGCTTGGCAAGAAGAGCTTGTGGACACAGAAAACAGAGGGACTGCCTGACTGTAAAAAAGATATATGCTCTGAAGCTAAGAAAAATTATGTCCTTCAAAGCAGTTCCAATAGAGGCACAGGCATGTCTACCTTAAAAATGAGATATCTCATCTCACATTAGAATTTTTCCCCCAAGAGCTAGGTTCCTAAGAATAAATCTTATTTGATTTGGAAGAAGCCTTTCTAAGACATAGCACTTACCTTCTCAGGCCTGGCTGCTGAAGTGCAGTCTCTGGCAGACATCAGATTCAGTTGGACCTGCTGTGGAATGGTGGATGAGTGCTGGAGGAGCCAGGGCTGTGGGTGGGAAAACATCATGTCTCCACCTGGGTTAGGGGAGACGGACACAGATAGGGTGGATGTGTCATTGTTTAACAAGGCATTGCAAGGGTGACTGTGGAAGGAGCTGCTTTTGTCTGTGCTGCTCCTCTGAAGACAGGGTTAGTAGGCAGTAGTCATGCTGAAGGAAAAAAAAAAACAACCAACCTATAGATAGATGTGTAAGCTGTTCCAGAACAATTAACTGCTTTGTACTGTGCATACACTACTTCTCAGCTGATAACCATAGTTCGCAGGAGAGCAAGTGTTTAGACAGTCACAGCCTTTTTCTATTAATTAGATGTCCTAGGAAGTAATAGAGGATTCTAAGTAGTACACTACTTACTTCTATAATCTTGACATTAAAATAATTAGTCCTAGACATTTGAATTGTGTCTAGATCAAAGCTTAGTCCAGCTTCCATCCTTGAATGAAAATGGAAAACCGAGCTTTAAACATCATGGCAACCAAAGATGTTCAAGAATCCACAGTTAAAAAAGACATTTAAAGAGCAAATTTCCATAAATGCTTTAGTTAATGTACATGTCTTGACCCATTTAAGGTAATAGGAAGACTAATTTGCATTAGTGAAAAAAGACTTCACTCTGTTTGCCATGTAATTTCCTGGTCTAGGGCTGGACCTAGAATTGCAGTCTGGTTGCCTTTGCAGATTTGCATTTAATGGGTCCCGTTGAAGCAACAGATAAAGATTTACCAGGGAAAAGCAAGTTTAGGAAGCTTCCTACTTTCTCCCACCTGACCCTCCTTGGTTCTCCCTTATATTAACAACTGCACAGCATATATTCTGTTTTGGTTAAACCTAAATTTCCCTATTTCCCTGCAGAGCCTCTTCCTAATAGATCTGATGTATGTTCAGCCCTGAATGGAGAGGCAGGCCAACCACCAGTTACTGGTTATCACTGGGCAAAATATATTATTGGTAATTATTTGGTTTCAGAGAAAAAAGCACCCTCTGTAGCTATAAGAAACAGTCTGCACTTGCTTATTTATTTTAAGTCTAGAAGCTTAAAAGAATTGTTTGTGTGCTTTTGGAGATTCCCACAGCATGTCTGTGTACTTCTATGTTCACTTTCTAAAGATTTCACCATTTTCTCTATGCTTCATCATTAACCAGCGACTTCTAATTGTTCTTTTTTCTTATGAGCTCACAAACAGGATGAATCAGTGATTTAATTTTAAGATGGAGCCTCCTGTTTCTGAAAGCATGACAGAAAACAACTCATTTAACTTTACAATAACTTCCTCTTAAGGAATATGTTCTTTTACTATTCAGTCACAAATACAAATAAGGATGTATAACAACAATTAATAACTACCTCAGCTACACATTGCTTTAGTGATGCATGTAATTGCTCTCTGTCAGGATCACAAACTACTACAGTGGTTTGGAATTCATTTGTTACTCACAGGAAATGGGACAAGCAAAGTACATACTCCAGGTTTCAGGGATGGTATGAGTATAAGGATAGCTCTTGGGCTTGGGCAAGAAACCCCCAAATGTGATGCTGTTTGGGCGACGCATAGAGGTTGCATCTAGTTTCCAGCATGGCACTGGAAAGCAGTTCCAGTTGAGCTTTAAATCATGGGCTAAACTGCAAAAGAAAGAAAGAAAGACTTTCTCAAATATCTTTACAGTATATAATTAACTCAAATAAATCAGTTAAACTGCATCATATAGGGAAATATCACCTTCACAAAGAAGGAGAGTTTCTTCAGCTTGCATTAGGAATTTCATGTGAATAACTGGTATAATATGAAAGAATGTGCCAGAGAGAATACATAAAATGCGAAGCAGATAAAACCTTTCTATTAGTGTTTTAGTAAAAACGTGATTCCTGCACTGCTGTTGAGGTTATCAGAGTGAAGAATATGAACAACAAAGGATTGAATGAGTCAAATAGGTTTATGCCGTGAATCATGCCACCAAGAGGAAGCAGAGATGATACATTTATCATCATAATATGCACTTCATGACTCATCTGACATCAAAAAAATAAAGTATGTGAATGACTAGGCAATGAAGATAGGTGTTAATGAAGGAGAGGCAATGGAAAATAGTATTAAGCTCATAAAAAACAACTTGACCTATTCATTAGTTTTAATATAATCTGTTGCTTTTCCAATTAGCCTAAAAATAAGCAGATTTTTTTTCTGTATGAAAGACAATTCCAACAATTTAGATGACAGTCAAATATGCTTGTCCAACAGGCTGTGTAAAATGATTTAAGGCTTTATATGGCACATACTTTTCATGTGAATCAGCATGTTTATTTTTCTTCTGATGCCTCACCTCCATGCTTGTAGAGCCATAAATTCAATTTGATTGTTCAGATGCTGAATGAAGAGTGGCCATTGTAACAACTAAAGCATCAAACCAAACCTTAGTGTAAATTTTTTGCCTACTGATTGATTTTGGAGGTTACAGTCACTGTTGATTGGATTTTGTGGAAATCTTTGTTTTGCATGTAAATATGCAAGTTGCTGACTTAAAAGGAACGGCTGCATGAAAAACATGTCACACTAGATAATTGTTGGGTATTGCCAACTACAAATTACGAGGGTTTTCTATTTAGAGATGGAATTGTGGTTTTCACTGTCTCACATTGGCTTCCTTCAATCTACAACTAGAGATCAGCCTGACCAAATGTAAGTATTTCACTTGGGGCTATCAGTTGTTGAGCTTGTTGTCTAGGCTAGTCTTCTAGTCAGTGGAAACAAAAAGAGTCTTCTAAGGTTCAAGCTGCTTCATCCAAAAGTCATGAGATTATTTATGTCCCAAAGCACCTATTTCCTTCTGTCGTTACAAGGCAGAACAGTGGGAGGCTGGCTGAGGGGTTCATGTCTGAAGTCAGGAGATAAGAGTTTCTCCCTGAAAGTCTGACCCAAGACTGAGTAACTGGGGAAGTGGTACCGAGGGAGGACATATCTTGTGGTTACAGGGCATGACTACCTAATACACGTGGATCTGATAGGTCTAATTCACTTACCTCTTTCTTATAATGTTTAAAAAAAAGAACAAGATAAACATACTATGAGAAAGTGGCAGGAAGCAGGGAACTGATAGCAAGTGACATAGAGCAATGCAAAGGAAAAGACAGATATGTAACAAGCAGGCTGGCAGAGAAGGTGGCGAGGGACAGAAAATCTAAGGGAAATCCTTATTTGGCTGTTATCAACCCTGGGGCGGATAAGTTTCCCGATCTGTAGTCTTCTCACCCCCATGGCTTCAATGGATGCACACAGGGGTTGCTGAGGGAATCATAGTGGTGAATGCGGTTAAAGGAAAGGTGAATGCAGACAAGATCAGAGCTCATAACCAAAACTGCTACTCTTTTGCATTTAGCATATCTCTCTTACACATCTGTACTTACTAAAGGAGCCTGAAAATGGCTAAAACTGAAGCTGCTAGAGACAGTGTTAGAAATCTGATTTTTTCTATAACCAGTGGGGACCAGAAATTGCTCCCTAAATGCAGAAATCTTATTTTGAGACATTTCTAAAGCAGTAACAGCAAGAAGCATACCTTGGAGATGTTTCTATCACTAGCTTGGAGATGCTTGCCCCAACTTTTCTGGATAGATTTTCAGGATGCATCTCTCTTTTGCATTTCGCTATGAGAGATGACAGGTGGGACTGAATGGAAATGTGACTGCTTTTTCAAAATGGGCTTGTTGTTGTTTATCATCATGGAAAAAAAATGTCTTCTCTGTGCATCAGCATGCACATTGATATACTTAAGCAATAGTCAAGAATGTATGAAAGCATATCTTCTGTCTCCTTTGCAAATTATGAGCTTTTTTTAAAATTTAGATTGTCTGAAATTGACATGCTTAGAAATTTCCAGCCTGATGGTGAATCCAACAGGCCACAAACACTTTTATAATCCAGACATAATCTGGATTATATCAGCAGGATTAGGTCTGCTAATCAGCCCGAATGACAACATGCCATCTGAACATCTCCATCACATTTTCAAGGATTAAGCAACCTGGAATCTCTTTATACGAAACCTTACCTGAATAGTATGATAAAGTCACAGTCCTGGGGTATTAGGAGTATAAGTATTCAAATTGTGTTGCTTTTTCTAAACATTAAACACTTCTATGTGTTTCAGCTTTTTAATAATTTAATAGAAAGCAGAAATGTCAACAGTTTAGGTCACCAGAGGAAAGGAACACATCATACATAAAGTTTCACCCGAGAGATCTGGTTAAAACTCTTTTATAAACTGCTGGATCCTTCACTAAAATGTCACAGTATCTGGATCGTGTCCTGATTTTTGTTCTCTAAAGTGAGAATAACTAATAATTCCAGGAAAAAAAAACCAAAAAACTGAGTGTGGTCAGATTAACAAACCAGGAAGGAATAGGGATGAGCTAGGCAGAAAGTACTTTCTATGCTTCTTTCAGGAAAATACTTACTAATTAGTAGCATCAGCAGGAATGATCATTACTCTGTTGTCTAGGCTGAGAGCAAGGGGTCTGAGTTCAGTTCAGGGGTGTCTCCAATACATCACATGTAATCTGGCGCAAATCTTCTCAGAAGTGGACTTTCATTCCTGGTTCCCTAATTTCTGAGTTGTTGGCCTCAATTTCATGCCTGCATGCAGATCTCGGTGACTTTAATTGAAAAAACAAGTGCATGGAACTCTTGAAAATTAATTTCCAAGACCTGTGAATATGGTTGATCACAGGTTAAACACCTCAAAGCTAATGATTACTGGGAAATGTGGTCTCAGTAATGCTCCTTTGGTTTCTTCTTTTGCAAAATGAATAGAACATTTTTCATTAATTAATTAACAAGAAGCCCTTCATAAAATGAAAGCCTTTCATCCTATACATTTTAATATAAATATATCTACTAAAATCATGGATGAGGAGTGATGCATAAACATTTTAGATAGATAGGCAATTGCACATTGATTGCTGCATTTGGAAACTTATTCCTTCCAGATTTTGGTAATGAAAACAAAGTATGCATGAAAAATTACTATTGGGCTCCACTAAATCATTTACACTCAGTGTCTGAATCCTGTTCCCCATAAAGGAGCAGAAACATTGTCAGTCTTGTGACTGCAGCACTGAGGAAGGTGAAAGATAGCATCTTTGGAATGAAGCTGGAGAAATATGACTCATCCTCTTTTTGTCGCTTGCCAAGCTTACCTTGACATTTATTTCTCTGCAGGAGTGCAGAACATGTTTACAGAAGTTTACGCCATGCAAATGCATCTGGATTTCCTCTGACCTGTCAGCAGCTTGCACAATGAGAAGTGAGGCTCAGTTCACCACCTCATGGAATATTCTTTGTTCATGATGGTAAATTAAATGGTAATGTGGGTCTGAATGTTGATGGCATATGTGAACAGTCTCTTTATTTTGGCAACTTCATAGCCCAGTGCAAACTCTGTAACCTCCCCCTGGTCTTTGCAGGATGAAAACAAATCTTAGATGGGAGCTGGCTCAGATCTATCTGGGTAGGAGGCCATGTTTCCAAATGGCAACCACTACAAAAATCCTGCAAAGACTGAGACACAGTTTATATAAGGGTTTTATTATTTATGCCATGGGAAAAACTTCATAAGAAGAGCTGAAACCATGTACTATAAATCCATTAAAATACAAAGCAAAATCCATTTTTTAAAAGAAGGACTATGCATGCACTTAGGGATCACCTCTACTTTGCTCTCCTGAGACTCCATCTGGAGTACTGCATTGAGCTCTAGAGCCCTCAGCACCAGGAAACTGATGTGTTGGAGAGGGTCCAGAGGAGGGCCATGAGGATGGTCAGGGGGCTGAAGCACCTCCCCTAGAAGGAAAGGCTGAGAGAGCTGGGGCTGTTCATCCTGGAGAAGAGAAGGCTGTGCTGCGGCCTCCCAGTGGCTTTCCAGTACCTGAAGGGGGCCTGAAGGAAAGCCAGGGAGGGACTGTTTGCCAGGACTTGTAGAGACAGGATGTTTTTAAACTACATCAGGGCAGGTTTAGATTAGACACTGGGAAGTTCTTCACCATGAGGGTGGTGAGGCACTGGAACAGATTTCCCAGAGAGGTGGGGGGGGCCCATTCCTGGAAACATTCAAGGCCAGGCTTGATGAGGCTCTGAGCAATCTGATCTACTGCAGGATGTCCCTGCTCACTGTAGGGAGGTTGGACTAGTTGACCTTTGAAGGACCCTTCCAACTCTTATGATTCTGTAATTCTTTGGTGAGGGTGGGTCATTTTCCATTATTTTTTCCTTTAGTGGAGTGAATAAGATAGTCTGACTAAACCAAAACTTAATTTAGTTTAATATGGCTTTTCATTAATAAAAGTATAGCCAGCTTTTGTATGGTTTACACCTTCTAAACACATATTTATAACAGTTTTCTGCTTGTAACTAGGAAAACTTCTTAAATGTAGTTAGATTCCTGCAATTTGTAAGTCTGGACAAACTATCTTGGTGCCATACCAATCAAGGAGATTCTGTTTAGTTTCAAAGACATTAAGTAGAATTGTTGAGCAGTCACGGAGCAGTCAGCAGCAGAAAACTAAGGAAATGTGTCCACAATCTGGAGGATCCAGACTTTCGAAGGACATTCCCATTTAGACTTTTACCAGTATTCACAGATAGGGTTTTTACTTCTTCATTTAGTATTTTTGTGTGGCAATCACAATGTCAAGCCCAAGTCTTTTATATTATTGCACATGTATGAGAAGAAATAACACAGGAAATTTTTCTCTCATTTGAAGAGAATATGGTTCTCATTACAGGATTTAGGAGGCTGTAAACAACAGACATTGTGAAATAATATTAACTTATTGTTATGTTATGATGACATCAGAGAAGTAACCACTTTTTTACACAAACTCTCTATTACTTAGAGAAATCATTTACTACTGCCTACTTCATGTATCTAAAATGAAAGAGGAAAAAGTAAGAACTATATTAGTGCTAGAGTGATCTCCATTGACAGCAGCATCACAGGCATATTATATCATCACCTTTGTAGTAGATTTCAAAAAATATGGAGCTGCTATAATGTATAATTTAACTGAGACAGACAATTGTAACTCCTGTTATTTGTTGTACTTGGTAAAGATTATTATGTGTGTTTAAGTTCTCTATTTTGTATACATCTGTTTGATTTTGATCTTGTGTATAAAAAGTACTTAAATTACTTTTACTGCATGGCTGTAAGCTGAACTACCCAAATGAGTAAACAAATGAGCCCAGAAAGTTGCCTGAATATATAATAACTGACAGTCCTCAGTGCCCCAAACGGGGTATGATTTTTCATATGTGCTGGTGCCAGGCTTCTTGTTTTTTAACAGCACCACTCTCTTTGAAGAAAGCTATACCTACAATTTGGGTTAATTTTTTATTACTTATTCAACTTTGAGAAATTTAATGGAGAATAATAAGGAGCTACTTTACATTGTATCACTTCTTTAGAGTAGTACCAAGTAGTTTTTAGTCGAAGTTTTACTCCTACCTCTTTCTGTGCCAACCTTCTCCAGGAATATAGGGACAAATACAAATTTCTGTATGTGAAATCCTCTCTTATTTTCAGACAGGTGATCAGAAAAGCCATACTGCTGAGGAACCAGATTAAGAACTATTTCTCATGTACACCTCTTTCTGTAAGTCAGGATTATACTTTTGTTATGAGCCTGCTCACTTGGCAGAGTTGAAGCAAGTCAGATCTCCTCAGACTGTTGCTTGTAATCACAAACTTCCCAGAGACTTTATGTGCAATATTGGGAATAAAATCTGACCCAAATATTCTCTGACCTTTGTACACTTTCAAATGTCAAACACAGCAACTGCAGGCATTTACAGATGTACAACATGATACTGATGTTCCCTTGCAATCTGGGAGTCTTGACCCTTCATGCCATTTATTTCATTAGTCAGCAGAGAACTAAGAGCTCATTCCCCAGGCAGTTGGTAAGAGGCAGTTCGAAATGTCTCTTATCATGGACCTGCTGTGTATTTCCTACTCTAAATTTTTGTGTAGCCTGTTAACCACTTGCCAGCTATTATTCCAGAACTGAGAGAGCAGTGCAATGCCTAATTATGAAATGTACTGTTTTAACTGCAACTGTAGGCATCACAAATTCTAAAAAGATGTAGATACAGATATAACCAAGATGGGAACACAGGATCAGGTTGTCATATCCCATCTAAAAGCAATTATTAGGAATTATTAGAAACTTCCCATATCCTCTGTGCGTTATATGATCACTGACAATCACACCAGAATAAAACCTAAGCTCTAAGACTCTCTAGTCCCCTGAAAACAGAAAATTTCTGCTGCTGTTGAGTTTTACAATGGTGGAAGCCATGTGTGTAATTGAAGCCTATGAAGTTTCCATCTAAATCATAGACTGAGGAATCTAGATCCAAATCTGTCCTAGCATAGCCAGCATAACATGTTTTATTCTATGGTCTATTGGATCAAAGTCTGTTGAATTTAATGACAGTTTATTCATTGACCTCAGGGAGTCCTGGGGTGCACTTGGCAGCTGGAAATTTGTCTGCTAATAAATCTGCAAGGAGTAAGGGCATGTTTGTTATCAGACGCTCACCTCAGTGAGAGTTTACCTTCCCAAGAAATTCAAAGAAAAGCAAGAAATCCTAGCATGACCTGAAAAAAGGGAGTTTGTATGAGTATTGAGGAAATATAGTTTACCTTCTGATAAAGGAAAGCTTCAAGGTTTGGTCAGGTGTGTCTTTTTTAATAGCTTTTCTTAGCAAGTATTCATGAAAATGGTAGAAGCATGAATACACAATAATTCAGATAATGGGGTAGTGCTTGATAATGTTCAAAGATATTTTGCACAGTCTGGTAGACAGTAACAGAAGATGAGCAGATGAATTTATGTCATCTATTTTTTCACAATTATGTGTATGGAAGATGGATTACTAACTATGATTAGTTCTCCATCAGCACACAGCCTCTGCCTTTAAATAAACTGTCCAGTGTCAGAAGAGTGAAATACATTCACAATAAATTTGTGGCATAATTCTCTCCATGACACCATAAAAATTTTATATTCAAGTGAAGCTTTCTAATTGGAATATCTATGTTTACCGATTAATTTTGTTTTTTAAATATGTGACAAAAGCAGGTATAGACTGGGGTGGGCTTGTCCTCAAAAAAGCAGGAGAGGATAAGAGGAGCTGGTACATGCAATGAGTGACACTCCCACATCCCTGTGTGGAGCCATTCTCCCTCCAAGAGCCATTGGGACACCCATCTGGAATGCACTCAGGCCAGACAAAGCTGTAACAACAAAAAAAATCATTCATACACATTTGTGGCAAGTTGCTTTGTTCATGTGTTGTGTGTACACAACAGTACAGTACAGGAAGGCTATTGCTTAAAATTATTCCTGTCTATCTATGGAAGAGAGAACAAGGTCTGATGGTGAGGAAAGACCCTTTTTCAGAGAACACTGCTATGAGTTCTAGCAAAGGATCTTCCTTATATCAAGTGCACTTGGCCAGGATATATATTATATTACATGTGAGGTTCTCTGATTTTGAATCAGCTCGTTCAGAGGGAAGTCAGATCATTGTACAGCAATAATTACTAACTGGAACAAATTGCCCTTAGGAGGGGAAACTGCAAACAAAGAGATATGGCTTCCCACTATCTTTGCATTGCTGAATCCATGTACAACAGCAAGTTCTCCATCACCGTGGACTGGGGCAGTGGTGGGCTCTGAACTAGTGCTGAAATCTCTGCAGGTGACACAAGGCCCCTTTTCAGGAGGGAGGGAATAAGACAGGCTCAAAAACTTGTATTGTTCATAGTATTATATGCCTGAAACAGGGAAGGAAAATACTAAACCTTACACTTTCTTGTTCAGAGTAGAGATGACAAGCAACTTGCCATAATAAAAGGACCTTTCTTGTGCACGGAACATACTGTAGTAAAGCAAGAAACATTGTTTGGTTTATTATGTTCCCTGGAACAGCCTGTAAAAAATACTTGAGCATATTCTACTCATCCCATGTCCCGCTCCTAATACGATAATCACTGAGATCAACAAATTTCGTCCTCTTCCAGCATAGTCCTAAGCCTCAGAACTGCATAGGATATGACTTGTGGGGCTAACTCATTCTCTAGTTGTCCTGTAGGCTCATTCAGCCTGCCTCTTTTCCATTTCAGTCTTTTCCAAAATGAGCTTCAATAATCTCACTGGGAGGGAGGTTTTCTCCCCTGGATTGCCTGTGGACAAATACATTCTATTTTTTCTGGGAATAAAATACTTTTTATGGCTTATTTTACAGGTTCTTTCTTGAATATATGACAGCAGGTAACTTAGTGATGCTGAGCTCCATAATACTATACATATGCAGCAATTGTCCCCATCCTAGTTTATTGCTCTCCAAACAGCAAAGAGTTGGCTACTAAAGTCAACCTGGTAGCATCTAAAAGAGTGAGTTCAAGTAGCAGCAGTGTCAGGGACAGTGTATTTATAACATAAAGCAAATCCAGACCTAATTCTACTGATTTGGGAATGGATTGGACCTTTTCTCTGGGAGATAAATGGGTGCTTCTTTCTTTAGGGAGGCTATATAAAGTTAAATGCTGAATGCTCCTCCTAAGCTAGACCTTAGGTTTTTATTCTGGCTGAATGTAGACATGTAGGACTGGAAACCTTCTTAAATATCTATACCATGTCACTTCTGGCAAATGTCTGTCTAACCGCATCTACAAGTTTTCCTATTGTAAGAATACTACAGCATCCCTAACATATATACTAGTGCTCCATTCATGTTTGAAATAATTAGGTATTTTACTAATATGCAACCAGAATTTTTCTTGTTGACTACCTTTTCTATTAATCACTGGCTTTATCTCCTTTTCAGCAATTTTTTTTAAATTTACTGGAGACCATTGCCATCATCTTCTTGTATCTTTATAGATTAACGGTATTGGTAGATTCGTTTTTACTCCTAGACATTGACATTAGAAAACTAAAAAATACTTTATTGTTCTAATTCCTGTTTTAAGGGTTACAAAAACTAAACATGGGGCTCTAGCTGAGTCTGGGCCTGTGTTGAGCAGAACAAAGCCCTGAATTTTATTTTGTGTTTATATATCTGGGTTTGACACTTTGCTTTTTTCTGTAATAGCCAGGCACTGTTCAATTTCTAACTTGGCATAATTTCTAGTTCCTTTCCTATGAAATTGCTGCCTCAATGGTTGTTCACCATTCACAAAAATATAAACTACTAAATAATCAGTAGCTGAATGGGCGAGAGAGTGGATATGGACAAGAAGCCATATACTTGTACACCTGCATGAATGTGAAAAGGCAATAATTAGAGTCAGGTCAATGGGCAGATATAACAATTTTTGCAAAAGGAATTCCTATCTCAGAAGTCTTTCGGTATTCTAAGGCCTCTCTCATTTTGGGTCCAATCAGGGCTCTTAATCTGTTACTAACAGTATTAAAAAAGCTCCTCACAAAAACTCTTAAAGAAACTAAACTCTTTATTATCATATGTAAATAATGGGTTAAAAGAATGGAAACTATGAATAGCAATAGATGTCCAGCTTTTATAACAGATGGATTTCACCAACAGTATTCCACAGGGATCAGTCCTAGAACTCATGGGAAATATATTTATATTTGACCTTGAAAAGTGAAGAGATTATGGTGACAAAGTTTGCTGACTATAATTGTTCAGGATAGTAAAATAAAAACTTCCTGTAAAGCATTACTGAGGATCTAATGACACTGTTCACGCACTGTGAAATGGTAGATGCTGTTAATAAGTGCAACATGATGCACAAGAGGAAAAACACATATATACAGTGACACAAAATTATGGCCTAGTAATATCTAGAGATTGAGCTGAAATTATATTGGATGGTTCAAAGAAAACTATCTCAGTGGCAGTCAAGCAAGTGAGTGCAAAATAGCAAATGAAGGGAAGAAAGCTGAAAACAAATAAAGAAGGTGCAGCTATGCTATAGTGTAAATCCATGGTGTATTTACCTCTTGCATCACCCCCTTCTGCCACAGGAAGGATATTTTAGAACTGTAACAGCTCCATGCTGACCAAAAAGAGAGATGAAAGGCACAAACAGTTCCCGAACAAGAGTTGAGTTTGAAGAAACTCAATACAGTAATCATATAATCATGAGTAATGTGAAGTAGAAAATTATTGTTCAACATAACACTAGAAACAGCGGAGACTGAAATAATGAGACACAAAGAAGACAAGAGGAGATATTTTTCACACAGTCTAAAAGAGGATGTTTTCATTGCCAAAAGATTATTAGATGGCTTCAAAAAATAATTAGAAGCCTTTCTAGAAAAAAAAGAAATACTAAAGAAAAGGAGATAAAGATATCGCTTCATCCAGTCCCTGCACCATGGAATACTGAGCAAATTTAAAATATTCCAAGGATGCATCTGCTTTTATATTCTTCCATAAACAACTGCATTGGCCATTGTCAGAGGCAGGATATAGGGCTAAGTGGAGTCTTTGGTGTGGCTCATCCTCAATATTCCTCTTCTGTTATGTTCTTCTGATTAATTTATTTTCTGCTTCATTGACTCAATCTTCAGTTGCAATGTCCATTACCTCATTATAAAGGAAATTAGATAGCAGTTCCTCAGGGGCTGCCTCTCCTTACTCCTTGGTTTGCTGTACTCCAAGGTTGCACAGACACAGGATGCAGTATCTCCCACTTGAACCTCCTTTTGCCATATACTCATTTTTTCCTATAACAAAACCAATTACATTTTACTTTAGATATGTAGGTTACAGCAATATGTGGTATTCTATACTTTCCATTTTTATTTTCAAAGCGGCAGACTTTTTTGCTGCAATGATTATTTTTCAGCCTCTAAGTGATAAATTATTGCTTAAACAGTTGCTAAATTTAGTAAAGATAGATATGAGGCCTGAGCATTTAGTGTCCTGGTTAGGTTGCCTATCTGAAAATGCTGGTGTATGAAACACATTGGAACTAAATCATACAGCTGAAAATCAATGTGAACAGTGTCCTTATACATTAATCACAAGAGTGAGAAATGAGTGTTATTTGATCATCATCATAATCACTTTTATTTCAAACCAGCAAGATAAAAAATGGAATTCATTGTTCCATCTCTAACAAATATGTGCTTGGTTTTACAAAACCAGGAAGATCTTTAGTGGTATCAGCAATGGCTTTTTCTGTGTAAAAAAAGATGCTGTAAAAAAAAATGTTGGAGCGCAGCAAATTGGTGAAATTGGAAACTTGCCCATGATCCATTACTTCACTGTCTCAGATGCTTTGCATTTGTTCGTTATGCTAGCTGGTCACCACAGCATGAAACAAGTCATTAATTCTGATCACAATGTACCAGAGCTGACCGTGTCATTTGCTTCAGTAAGGGAAAGGAAGTACTAACATTGCTACTGCATCTTTCAATCCATCCTTTGACCTCCATTTCACAGCTGAGTTGCAGCACACTAGAAAATACTGCTTTCAGCAACTGTCCTAGCAGTTGCAGGGTAGGCAAATTAGGAATCTCAAGATATAGGGTAAACAGTACAACAGTCATGGATTTAGTCCTGAGTAAAGAGTGTTGTGTGAGGATGCCAAATCCCACACTGCAAGTACCAGTGTGGCAACTACTTACTCCTTTCACTACTTACTTTTGATAGGGACCTCTTGATGCTCAATCGCTTTCATAGCTCAAGTACATTTCTCATTCAAAGACAGTATTAAATCTTCAAAGTCCTCCCCTTTACTGTTGTTTAGTTAGTCACAAGATCCAAGTTGAAGGAGGGAAGATTTAGGTTGGATGTTAGGGGGAAGTTCTTTACTAGGAGAGTGGTTAGGTCCTGGAACAGGCTGCCGAGGGAGGTTGTGGATGCCCCGTCCTTGGAGGTTTTCAAGGCCAGGTTGGACGGGGCCCTGGGCAACCTGATCTAGTAAATGTGTTTGTTTGGTGGCCCTGCTAGGCAGGGGGGTTGGAACTACATGATCCTTGAGGTCCCTTCCAGCCCGGGTCATTCTGTGATTCTGTGATTCTTAGACACCCATTACTGCTGTTTCAGACAAGGCATCAGTAACATTCTTAATTGGTTTGGTACAATTTGCCAATTTTTCTTTCAATATAGTGATTACACAGCCACTAACAACACCTTGGCTGACAAGGAATTCCAAAAAGTTGTGGTTAATGACAGTTTATTTAATTTTTTTAAATCATTTTTATTCTCTTAATAGGTTGTTTGATGGCTGTATGGACTTCTTGACACATGCACCAGGTTTATGTGCTGTAGATGGGTTAATGGAATGACGACACACAGGTGAAGCAAATAAAATCATAGATGAAAATATTAATTTATTCTATGATGTAATGAATTTCTTTAAATATAATGTATTCCTAAATGTCTTGGTTAAGTCAAAACTAAGCAGGTTCTAGGGGCTTGGTGCGAGCACTGGGTATTTTCTCTTCAGCCTGAAAGCTCTCATCCAGATATTCTGTAATAACGTGCAAAAGAAAGTGGCACCTCCTGTAGTGCAATTCTGGGCATGCTCCAGAACTGAATACAGCAAGGCTCAGTCTCTCCAGTGCTCGTCTTGCCGTAGCTCACTCTACCCCTGATGAAGTTGTGGTGCAAATTTGCAGAAGATTCTTTCCTCATTGCTTTTCTGAATATTTTTCCTGTTTTATGCAAACAGGAGCAGGGAAGGGGGATGAAAGCTGTATGTGCACTTCCTGCCTTCACAGTACCTTCAAAACAACTATGTTTTCTGAAGTCACCCATAAAGAACTTCCTCACTCAGTAGAGTTCTGTGTCTCAATCCAACTCTCATGGAGGACAACATATACATTTTTTTAACACTGCCTCTGTTTTGTCTCAGGAGCTCTCTGCAGTTCAGAGGAGCCCAAGATCCAGCACGGTGTGTTCACATCATCTTCAGAGCCTGAATTTGCCCTACTCAGCAATTCCAGCAGCAGTCAGTGCACAGTGACATGCTAGCTGTCAACCATCCTGTCTGCAATGACAGACAGGAGTTTGGAGATGATTGAGTCAAGTGCAAGTACAGCTTCTCTGCACTGCAGACAAGAAAATGCTTGAGTATAATTTAGATCATGGGGAAGCCGATGGCTTCCCTCAAAGTGGAAACCAGTGAGGAGTGGTGTTCCCCAAGGATCAGTACTGGGACCAGTGCTATTTAACATCTTCGTAGGAGATATGGACAGTGGGATCGAGTGCACCCTCAGCAAGTTTGCAGATGACACCAAGCTGTGTGGTGCAGTTGATACACCTGAAGGAAGGGATGCCATCCAGAGGGACCTTGACAGGCTTGAGAGTTGGGCCCAAGCCAACCTCATGGAGTTCAACAAGGCCAAGTACAAGGTCCTGCACCTGGGTCGAAGCAATCCCAAGCACAGATACAGGCTGGGTGGAGAGTGGCTTGAGTGCAGCTCCGTAGAGAAAGACTTGGGGGTGTCAGATGATGACAAACTCAACATGAGCCAACAGTGTGCACTCGCAGCCAAGAAGGCCAACCAAATCCTGGGTTGCATCAAGAGGAGTGT
>VZTY01018565.1:0-10267 GCA_013400935.1 Turnix velox
TATTCTATGATTCTATATGTTATTTTTAGCAAACTTTCTCCCTGGGACAGCCTCATGTGCACCACATCTTGTTTCCATGAGCATGTGCTGCAGCAGGGAGTGGTTTGTGGGATTTTTTTTCCTTCTACTTTTTAAAAAAACTTTTATTCTTTTCTTTCATTCAAGATGGGGTTTGGAAATGCAGAAGCAACACATACACATACAAGAACTGTAATATTTTTCTTTCTTTTCACAAGGCTGCTTTAGAGGGGAGGAAAAAACCCCAAAACCAAAGGCAAGTGAGGAGACCCAGCTCCTGTTTCCAAACTTTTCTTTGCATGGGATGCTCTGGGATGAATTCCCAAAAGAAATAGCATCATTTTTGGGTGGAAATAATACTGTGCTTGGTGAATACAGCATAATTCTTCGTGGTAATAACACTATTCTTGGTGGAAATACCATTGTTCTTGTGGAAAGAGCATCATTCTTGATGGTAACAGCATCATTCTTGATGGAAACAGCAACCTTCTTGGGGGAAATATTGCTTCATTTTTGGGTATTTTGGGAATAAGACAATTCTTTGGTCTTTGCTGGAAATTTTTTACTGTGACCCACAGAGCTTCTAGATCGTGCTGGGCTGCAGCAAGTCCTGTGCTGTTGGGTGTCCTTGAGGAACCATGTCCCTGAGCTGTGTGTGTGAGAGACACAGCTCTCTACCGGAGACTCTGACTCTCTTGGAGGGGAAAAATCCCAGACTTTGGAATTTCAGTCTGCCTTAAATGTTTGGTGGAGAGAATGTTCCCTAAGGAAACTCAAAGCATTTGTAGAAACTTTCTTGTTGAAACATGAATGCTGGCCTTGGGATGACACTTTCCCATGAGGGATGACCTATGCTTGGAGGAGGTGGTCCACATGGGAAAGAGATGGTGTATGTAGAGACAAGGTGGTCCATGCCAGGAAGAGGTGGTTCATCCATGAAGGAGGTGGTCTATGAAGGGAGGGGGTGGTCTATACAGTGAGAAAGGGTCCATGTGGAGTGTAGAGGTCCATTCAGAGCCTCAGCTCTGTGGTGGAACACAGCCAAACCCATCACACTGCTGATATAGCAGCAGACCTTCTGCCGAAGGGGCACCACATGGAGATGGCCCCTGAAGCCACCAATGATGTCCCATCAGCTCCTCCAGCCTGAGTTCCTCTAGCCACAGACAGAGCCTGAGTGCCCTGAGCAGAGCTTGGCCACCTTTCTGCTTTTAGAAAGGTGAAAGCTGCTTTGTAAAACTAGCTTTTGTTTCAGAGGCTTTTTGAGAGCTGCAGCTGACCAGAGCAGGTTCTCAGATGACTTTAGGTCTTCCATTTGTGCTGGGCACCAGTAGCTCATGGACTCCACCAGCTGATGTCTGAGGTATCTGCTGTAGTGCACATCCACAACCTTGTCCCCCTGGCCCTATCAGGCAGGGAGAGTTTGTAAACAAGAGAAAAAGACTAAATTTTGTCGTTGTGCTTGGCTACCCTCCTGAAAGTGCCCAAGGGCAGAAGGAACAGCACTATTCATAGAATCATAGGGTTGGAAGGGACCTCACAAGGCCATCTAGTGCTACCCCCTGCAGTGACAGGGAAATCCCGCACTAAATCAGGTTCTCAGAGCCTCAGCATGCCTGGCCTTGGATGTCTCTAGGGATGTGGCCTCCTCCACCTCTCCGGGCAACCTGGGCCAGTGTCTCATCACCCTCTTTGGGAAAAACTTCTTCCTGATATCTGATCTAACCCCATCCAGCTGTAGTTTCAAACCATTACTCCTTGTCCTGTTGTTCCATACCCTGACAAACTGCCCCTCCCCAGCTTTCCTGTAGGCCCCAGTCTTCAGCTTTCCTGCACCTCCTCTCTTCATGGCACCCATCCTGCTCCTCCACTCCCATGTGAGCTGGACTTCCCCAGCTGGGACTTCTGGTCTGAGATGGGTCCCATGAGGACCTCACAGCACAGTGCAAGGTCAAGTGGACACTGGGCAACAGAGTGATCTCCACTGCTTGAGCCATCTGGAGCCCTGATTAGAAGCTCTTGGAGCAATGAAACCTCTTTCTTTTTCTTATTTTATTTTTGGTCTTTTTCCCTGAGTCCTCGTTGTGCACTAATGAAGAAATAAAATAAACATTTGGTAACAAATCCAGCATATGGTTATTGTTTGCTGCAAGGTCAGGGGGAAAACATTACTCCGCAACGTGGCGAAAAGACTGCAGCTGCACTATCGCCTTCCAGCCCTGCGTTTGATTTAATAAAGCCTCATCTTGCCTTAACCAAATCTTCTCCTTCCCCTCCCTGGCCCCAAGAGGTGCTTTTTCGTGCCTTCCTCTGCTGTGGTGGTGGTGGGGTGGCATGTGCCCTTCGTTAGCCTAGGGAATCTGCTTTCAATTCTGTCCTTTGGGGTTGTATTTTCCCAGCCACTCATTAGTCAACCAACGCTGACAAGCCGCTGTACGTGTGCCATCTCCCTCATTGTTTATGGGCAAGTGCAGTGCCCAAAAAGGATTTATTTAGGTTTTAATTAAAATTTGTGGATAGAGCAGTGATTCTTAGTGATGCCGTTTCCAATTTGTGCTCGTGGGGGGAGGAAAAAAATTTTTTAAATTAAAAAAAAAATAGCCAATAGTTCTACAGCATCTACCTTTCGGGTGTCACCTTGGGTGGTTAGAATTGTAGAATCATAGCGTTGGATGGGACCTTCCGAGGCCATCCAGTCCAACCCCCTGCAGTGAGCAGTGACATCCTGCATTAGATCAGGTTGCTCAGAGCCTCAGAGAGCCTGGCCTTCATGGGGCCTTCAGCACCTCTCTGGGCAACCTGGTCCAGTGTCTAGCACCATCAGGGGAAAAACTTCTGTAACCTACCAGTTTTGGCTCCTCAGGCATGGCTCATCCAAGTCCTGGGAGAGATGTGTGTCCTCTCCTTTCCATGGTGAACACATACCTGAGATCACCACCATGGGTCAATCAATATCCCCTGAGTCTGACAACACCATCTCAAGCCCTGAGCAGATGAAATTTGCAGCAGTTTAAGGATATAGATTTCATTGTACCTGCAGCATATCACAGCAGCACACAGGATGAAGGCAGGTAACACCGAAGGGGTGGTCAAGGCTGGTGATGCCATGAGCAGGACTAGAGACTTGATGTTGGAAAGCAGAATTTATCACTTACAAGTGAGGATTCCCCTTTTTGGAAGAATCAGGGTTACCTGGTTCCTTACTCCATACTGGCCCTGGCTGCTGCAGCTGAATGACCCAGAACAAGAGTGATTTCTCTTTTATTAATTGATTTATGACTCCAAAAGAATTAAACATGAGTGGAAGGAGGAGGAGGTTGTGTTGGTTGAGTTGGCAAAGGTTTGGGGCTATTCCCATGCCCCATCTGTGTAGTCCAGAACCCCCTGAGCCACATCCCAGGGAGAGATGATGTGATGCTTTTCCTGGACAGAGGTTTTCCTGATGATTGTGATATCAAGGTGTGTATTTTTATAAGAAACTAAACTCCTTTCCCCCCACAAATACTGAAATTTAGGGGCCTTTCTTAGCCTGATACCTTGGCTCAAAGAAATCCTTGCTGTTACCTGATGTAATTATATATTAATTAAAGCAGAATATGGAAATGCAGAATATTGACCCAATGGGCCATAATGGCTCCCCTTGGGCAATTGCAACCTATCTAAAAGTCCAGATTTTGGGAGGGATTTTTTTGGAGATGTGTTATTGACCCAATGCCCTGAGCATATTCCTCCCCTCTCATAGACCTTTCCTTTCTCAGGGCTTACATCGTTTCCAGGGAAATCAATAGAAGGGGAGCCCCTAAATCTCTTATTTTTAATAAATACGATGCTCTTCATTCTGACCCCTCCCCACCCTGTCCTTCTTCTCCCACTCCCGATCTCCCAGGGCACTTTTGACACCTCCCATCCACCCACAGACCCCAGGAAATATCCAGAGCAAAATATTTGTAGATAAAAGGAAAACTTTGCACTTTTCAATGGTGGAAACCCTTTTCAAATAAAGCATTCATCTCCTGAGACTTACACCTTCTAATTTAATTTTCCCCTAAATCAAACAGTGTCTCAATCCCTGATAGAAAACACGTTCCAGTTGCACAAACAATATTTAAATGGTATAATAGGGACATCTTTTATAAATGCTTCTAACAAATCCTGGTAAAAAAAAAATCCCTGCATGTGTGGACCATAATTAATCGAAATGCCAAGTGCCAGCTAACCAGGGAAACTCCAGCATCATAAATCTGCCCCGAGCCTTCTCACACGCGCTGATGGATGGGGACTCAGAGCTTAAATATTTAACAATCGATAATTCAAATACCTATCCTACCCTATTAAATTTGTCACATTTATTTAGAAAGGCGACATCCAGCTGAAGTTTCTCTGAAAGTTGAGCCCCTTCCACCTGACACCAAAATGCAGCCTTTCTTTAGCTTTGAAAGTGACAAAAATAAAGGAGACAGTTTCCATGGGAAAAAGGAACAATGTGGGGGAAAAATCATAGAATGGATTGGGTTGGAAGGGACTTTAAAGATCATCTAGTTTCAACCCCCCCTGCCATCGGCAGGGACACCTCCCAATAGACCAGGTTGCTCAATGCCTCATCCAGCCTGGCCTTAAACACTTCCAGGGAGGGGGCATCCACATCCTCTCTGGATAACTTGTTCCAGTGTCTCACCACCCTCACTGTAAAGAATTTCTTTCTTATCTCCAGCATAAATCTCCCCTCTTACAATTTACATCCATTATTCCTAGTCCTTCCGTCACATATCCTATTAAAAAGTCCTACCCCAGCCTTTCTGTAGGTCCCCTTCAGGTATTGACAAGCTGCTATGGGCTTATCTCAGTGGGCTTGTAGAATGCAACATGGGGGCAGGTGCTACATTGTATGAATCAGATTTATAGGAAGATCTTCCAATTTCCCCACTCCCCAAGGCAGGGAGCAGTCGTTTGTCCTCCCTGGATGAATATTTTAGTGGCACAGAGTGGGCTGTGGCCCCTGTCCTGAGAAAATGGGGCAGAAAACAAAAAAAAAACACAGAAAAAGGAGAGTGTGTTTGGGTCTGACCTGAACAGCAGCGCACCTTTGTTTCATTTTGTGGGTGGGAAGATAAATAAATAGTGTGTCCAGTGCTGGCAAGCAAAAGGCCTTTCACTGGCTAATAATAATAGTAACAGCAATAACAACAATAATAATAAAATATAATTTTAAATACCTCCCGATCTTGCCACTTTGCTGTACCAGCAGCCCAACTCCATATTTCAAAGGGTTTTGGGGAAAATAGGCGTGATTGCAAGATTTATCAGGTGATTCCTCTCCTCCCCAATAAAACAATGCCCCAGTGGAAAAACTTGGCTGCTTCTCCATCTGCCTAGAGGAGCAGAATGTAGCTCAGAGCATCTCCTTTGCCACTTGGCCTTATCTCCTGTTGCCCAGGCAAGGAGGGTCCCTTTGCCCTCAGAGCATCAGCCATCATAAAGGAGCACCAGAAGTGACCCAAAAGGTCACAAAACTCCACATTTCTGGTTGAGCTTCAATAAAAATCCTGCGTATGTGTTAGGGGAGGTGGAGGGTGCTGTCCCCATCTCTCTGTCCCTGCTGGAGCACGTATGTGTGCACGAGAGCCTGTTAGGGTGGCATAAATCTCCATCATCAATTTATTGCCTTCATTTATCAGCTCGTGTTGCTGAATGGCCAAGCAGTTAATTTTGAAATGAAGTGGTGCTGTTTTCATTAATACCCTTGTGCTAACTACCTATCACAAGGCGGGGAGGCAATTAATGCTGTGTTGCTCAAGGACCCAACTGAGAAATATTTCTTTCCAGTCTTGGCTTGTGTTGGGCAGATAAAAGGTATCTGATGAACCCACCACCTTGGTGCTGCTCCCCTAGTCCTTGTCTTGTTGCATCTTCAGGAACAATCATAATTAAGGAAGAGATTAGATTCTAGGAGTAATGGATGTCAATTGGAAGAGAGGAGATTTAGACTGCAGATAAGAAAGAAGTTCTTTCCTGTGAGGGTGGTGAGATGCTGGAACAGGTTACCCAGGGAGGTTGTGGATGCCCCCTCACTGGAGGTGTTTAAGGCCAGGCTGGATGAGGCACTGAGCAACCTGGTTTAGTGGGAGGTGTCCCTGCCCATGGCAGGGGTTGGAACTAGATGATCTTTAAGGTTCCCTTCCAACCCAAACCATTCTGTGATTAAGTGGCCAAATCCACCAGAAACAGAAATTAATTTGTTCAGGACATCTGTGCAATAGCAATAATGTTGAGAATTTCTGAAGTTTATATATCAGCAATTTGGGGAAAGAAAGACCAAAGCACACAAAGTATCAAAAATTTATTATAAATACTTTGCCACCACTGTGCTTGCTGCAGCTTCACCCCCTACAGAGGACATTTTATCAAGGGCTTGAAGGGTATGCATGTGGTCAGGAAGGATGTTTCTCTTCTACTGATGAAAAAATCAAAAGGTGGTAAATGGAAAACTCACCAAAAAGGAAGTGTGAGGGGAGGAGGTTCCTATCTCTCTCTCTCTGCGCAGCAATACACTCTGTGAGAGTGTCCCATCACTTTTCCCTATGAGGCAGAGCAGCCAGAGCCATGTTCTTCTGCCCAGACATCACCTGGGACTATTTCCACTCAAAGTTTTCTCTGTTCTGTCCATGGGCTGTTGTGTATTCTTCTTGCATCCCCAGGCCAGCTGACACATTTTGATAGCAATAAATAATAAATGGGATTTATTTCCTCAGATGCTGATGAAGAATCCTTTTTTTTTTTTTTCTTCCACGAGAAGAAAGAAAGAGTGAAAGAAAAGGAGCAAGAAAATGGGAGATGGTGCCCAAGGTCTAAGAATGGCATCACCTCCACAAGGCAGGTTCTTGCCTGCACCTCCTGATTCCTCCACCAAAACCCAGGGCAGCCTTAGCCCACAGCCTCACTAACAAAGAGTATAAATAAATAATGGTGAATGATTTTTCTGAGGGGGAGTGATAGAGAATAGGGGTTGAGAGTGACAAAGGGGCAGTGTTAAGGAGACACAAGTGAGCACAGCACAGGCCGTGCAGGCCGCAGATGGGGAGACAAGGAGAAACCTTTCCTTTGGAGTGTAATTCAGCTTTTAATTTTTATTTTTTTTTTAAATAAGCTAGTTTTAATTTTCCTGTGTGTATTCACTTGGTGATTTGTGAGGGTGAGTCCCTAAACATCCTATATGCCCCTGCTCAGAGGAAGCATCCAGCTCCTCCTTGCCATCAGCTAGGCAGATGCAGGCCTAGGCTTGTCTTTGAGCTGAAGAGACACGGCCACCATTTGGGCTCATTTTTGCTACTTTATGCTCCAAAGTGGCCTCTTGTCCCCCTTCTCCCCCCTCCTCCTGGGGCATCCAATTGTTCTCAGCTGCCAGCTGTGGCACCAGTGCCACCAGAGCACCCTCTGAGGACACCACAGCCCAAACCTAGGCCTCAGCCTGGACTGAAACTGCAGGAGTGTGAGAAAGGAAATAATAATAATTTCTGAGCCTTGGGGCCACTATTTGTTAGAAAACACTTATTTCCCTCAAAGCAAGTGGTGCTAGTGCTACCTTGCCTTGTCACTGTGGTCCCTCTCTCCTCTCTCTCAAGGCCATGATGCACTAAGAGTTACACCAGCCTTCACTAGGCAGAAAACACGCAGAACAGCTTAAATGTAAAAAATTCCCTTCTGCAAATGTTACTTTCAAGCCAATCTTTTAAGAATAAGATGTGGCACACTGAAAAGATTAAAAAAAAACCTTTAAAGTTTGTCAAGAAAGCTGGGTTTTTTTCCCCTCCCCTCACTGCAGAGGCCTAGTGGAGTGGCCACAGCACGTCAGAAATGCAGGGATGTTTTTGAAGTTTTTAAAAGTTTTTAAAGACACATAGAGTAGCATCTGCAGAATGGATGAATCTCCTCAGTCTTTGCTAAGTGTGCTTTGTGTTTTTGGTTGATACTTCAGGGGTTCACTGAAGAGTAATGGTGGTGTGAGGAAGTTCAGTGTTGAGGGGACATCACGGGGAGATGCAGTCCATGAAGTGACAGTGACTCAAATTTCATGAAATAACCCCAAGATCTGGGAACAACAAGTGTCCAGAAAGCCCCAGACATCCCCAGGTGTGCAGAGAAGTCAATGCTGTGGGAGGAAGGACCCTGATGCTCTGCTGAGCATTCAGCTTCACCTTCAAACCACCAGCCCAGCAGCTTCCTCTCCCATGGGCTGCCATTTCTGCAGAGCAACTCCCAGAGGGGGATTGATCTCAAGGATCCTACTCTGCACACTGGGGGGTTCTATGAAATTGACATTTTTTTCTTTTTGCTCTTTCACTGTATGTTTTGAGGTAGGAGGGAATGGCTTGCTGGTGGTAGATCTTTTCTGTACTTTGTAGGCGCATCTCTAGAGTTACTGTGTCCAGTTCTGGAGCTCCCAAAATAAGAAGGACGCTGAGCTGTTGGAGTGGGTCCAGAGGAGGCCACGAAGATGATGAGAGGGCTGGAGCACCTCCCTTATGAGAACAAGCTGAAGGAGATGGGGTCCCCCGTGAGCCAGGAGAAAAGAAGGTTCAGGGGGGACCTTAGAACAGCTTCTCAATACCTGGAGGGGACAATAGAAAGGCTAGGGTAGGACTTTTTAATAGGGTACACGATGGGAGAACTAGGAGTAATGGATGCAAACTGGAAGAGGGGAGATTTAGGCTGGAAAGAAGTTTTTTCTTGTGAGGGTGGNGCCAATGCCCCATGGCCACCCGCCCACCCACCAGCCCCGTGCCCAGCTGAAAGTAAAGAACAACACGGCCTCGTTAGCATTAGCAATTTTTTATTTTCCTTTTTTTTGTTGCATAGGAAATGCAGTACTTGCTTCCAGTAATTGTATTGTAATGTGAGAAGGTGGTAGCACTAATGGTTGAATACAAGAGTTAAACTAATCCACACCAGCTCAAAAAACCTGCGGAGACTTAGTTGAATAAGAAATGGATGCCCACAGTGATTCTCAACCAATTACAAGGGGTTTTTTTGTTGATTTTTTTAGTCGTTTTTGTTTTTTTTTTCTTTTTTTTTTTTTTTCACAGATCACAGTAAAACTAAAATGGTAACTATGAGAGTCAATACAAGAATACCAGAGGCACGAGGGGCCAGACTCATAAAAAGAGAAATGAAGACAGCATGGTATTAACACGGGTGTCAAGTGAATTTTGCAGCACATCTTTCACACACGGCCAGTGGAAAATTTTAACATCTTTTCCCCCCTTTCCATCCCCCTCAGATTTTGTGGGGACAGCAGGGCAGGGCCAGGACACAGCTCCAAATGGAGATTTCTCCTTGATTGTGTCTCCAAAGAATTTGAAAAGATCTTTCCCCCGCAGCAGCCAGAACAAGGTGCCGCACTGGCCCCACTCTTCCTACCATGATCCATCTAGAAATTAATGCTTTTTTTTTAACTTTATTGTTTTTTTTTTCACAGAATGTCAGGGATTGGAAGGGACCTCAGGCAATCACCTAGTCAAATCCCCCTGCGGAGAAGTAAACTCCACACCCTCTCTGGGCAGTCTGTGCCACTGTTCTGTCACCCTTTTTGTTTGGTTTTTTTTTTTTTCCTCCCCCCCTCATATTAATTTGGGGATATAAAAAAGGAGAGGGAAAGATGTGTGCGGAATTTAACCCAAACAGAATTGTTTTTGTTCCAGCATAGATTAAAAGTCTTCCCTATTAAGAAATAAGAAAATTTTAAAAATTAAAAAAGAGTAGAAATACAAAAGTTCACTTTTTTTCTTTTTTCAATTATTTCTCTAGGGCTCAGAGTTAGAGATCTGGTGGATTTTATTTTATGGGTAGGAACCAGATCTCATTTGGAATCGAGTGGCCTCGTACCAGCCTCAGCATTTCCTGGAGAGCAGCAAAGGAGCTTCTCCCTTTCCTCCTGCCAGCCCGTGGTGGGAGCATGGTCCTGTGCTGGCCCTTCCCAAAGCTCTTTTAGGATTTGGGGGAGACAGAGAGGAGGAGGGGAGGGAGAGGAAAGTGGGATTCGCCCCAGTGTGGGCTGGGAGAGCGAAACATCATCCATTTTTGGCCAGGAAAAGGCCCCACCACCAGCCTCCCGTGTTAATAACAACAAGAGCTTTTATGAATCGGGCCCAAAAAAGTTTGTACAGAGTTTTTGTTTTATTTATTTTTTTGTTGAAGAAAAAAAATATTGCAACTGTGCATGAAACTAAACAACCACATGAGGTTTTTTTTCTTT
>VZTY01018565.1:26826-181180 GCA_013400935.1 Turnix velox
GGGGGTGTCGGGGGGGAAAAAGAGAAGTGGGGGGGATGGTGGTGGTGGAGGGAAATGAGGAGAACAATATCGTCTTAATTGTGTCTGTATAGCTCCACGGTTAAAGTATTACTTTTTAAAGGGACATAATTTATTCTGGAGGCACGGTGTTATAACAACCAGTACATACTTTCACCGCGGCGTAACCCGCTCTATTCTTCTTTGTGCTCTCTCTGGGTTTTGTTGCTTTTGCAGAACTCCTTGTTACTCAGTTCCTCCCTCCCTTCCCCCCTCCCCCCCCCCTCCTGTCCTTACAGTTTTATTCAATTTAAGCCAGTTCCTGCAGTCCTCAGGCAAGTGAAACTCCCTTGAAGCCTCAGGAGTTTCGCCTGCACCAGGACTGCAAAAATAATCTCTCCTCAACCACCGCTTTTCTCCCCCCGCCCCCCGACTCCCCACCATCTGAAAAGTTTCTTTACTTTTTATTGCTTTAGACAATTGGGGAAAGTCATCCAAAGAAAATCAACCCCCAGTCTGGGCCTCCCGAGCTGGGTTTGCAGCGAGACAGCCTGAGTGCACACAGACACACGGACACACAGACACATGCTCAGGGGGTTTGCCCCCTGGAGGCGACTTCCCCGTGTCCCAGCGAGCCAGAGGAGCTACGTGAGGGGCCCGAGGGGTCCTGGCTGCTCTGACAGCAAATTATTGCAGAGGTTCTAGCTCTTTGCAGAGTTTGAGGGACAAAAAGGTAGTTTTTAGTCACTTTCCATGTGTGTCCTTCAGAGTACAGGGGCACGAGAGAGAAGAGTAACTCAAACTGGAAGGAAAAGTGAGTGCTCCCTCCAAAATCCTCCCCCGAGCTTCCAGCAATGGGTCTCTGCCCATGTTTGGTGTCTACAAGTGAAGCAGAGAAATGGACAGCCCCATGGTTTGGTTTGGAGAGCCAAGGCAGTGTCCACAGCCTGAGAAAAGGGGCAAAAAATAAGTGGGGAATGGGATTATAGGTGAGAGCTGGTGGTACATATCAGCTGACGGACAGCATGAGAGTTGGGGACTCGGGGACTACGGGGGGCCAAGACAACAGTGAAGCTTCAGAAGAGGGCAAAGGCTGTGGTCTGGAAAGTGCAGAAAGGGGTTGAGAAACTGAAGTTTTGGCGAGTTCTAGGTGTGCTGAGGTGCCTCTTCGCTTTTATGCTTCAAATGAATTGGGATAGAAATAGAGGCGTGGAAGGAACTCTGGTGGTTTCACCACACTGACTTTAAAATTAAAGCAAGGAGTGAGCTGGAGGGATGATGAGGAATCACTTCAGCAGAGAAGTGTTTCTCTTGTTTCTCAAAAAGCCAGGGAAGCCAACAGGGCGCTGACTGAACTAAAACTCATTCTGAAATGCCAGAACTTTCGATATCTGCTTTTATCCCCATGTTTTGTACCTTGCTGACCTCAACAACCTGCTCTAAGAAAAGAAGAAGGCCCTAGACCTTGTCTGGGCTTAGACTCCAAGTGTGTGGCCATGGGAGTTGATGATGGGACTTTTGTTATATCACAGGGAGCATGGTAACCCGCGAGTCCCATCCAGCTCTATCAGGACCATCATGGTTGGGAAGATAGAGGGTGACTGGGGTGAGGAAAGACCACCAAGCTCTCTAGTGGAAAAATGGAAAAGCCTTGGCAGCACATGATCTGCCTTTGGATGAGAAGGGACGTATTAGACATGGTTGGCTAAAGGGAGTTGGGTCTTGGCCTTGCTTGGAGTGATTTTCACACATATTGTGAGATGCCAGCGAGAAGTCCTGGTGCAGTGTAAAGTCATTAAATGAGATGAAATTAAACAATTCAGTTATTTCTGCTCCATCATATTTGTGCAGTATGGCAGGCAGAATGAATTACCACTAATGATCAAATTTAGCAATACTAATTAAACTATCTCAATTTAATTAATACTAACAGAGAAAACAGACAAAATCACTAGAGTAAACCTTGAACTTAAAAATCAAAAGGTGCCTCTTCGCTTTTATGAGTCACTGAATGCCATGATTTTCTCCGAAAATAGACTGTACAGAAGTGGTTCTTTGTGCTCCCTAAGTAAGCTGCTCCATTGTACCGAGAATTAAAGCTCTCCACCATCTTTTCCTTCCCCCCCTCCTCCTTTTTTCCAAATGGTACTACTTTTACTCCTCATAGTCCTGAAAAACTTCCAGGAAAAGAACCTGAACTCTGTTTTGACTCACACAACAAGAACAGGACTGATAAAGCATCAGTGGGACAAACTCTGCCCTTGTTACAACTGTCAGGAAGATGACGAGTTTCTAAAGAGCTTGTGGAGCCTCCTATGCCTGGAATGATCCAGATGGAACATAACCTGGCCTATAATTTCAGATTTAGCCTAAAAGATCAGTAAATTTGAAAAACCTTAGTGCTAAACCCATCTCTACATCAGGGAAGGTTGCTTTGGTGTCACCAAGAGGTATACCCGGAAGCCAAAACATAAAAAGTCTAGAGATAGAATCACAGGATGGAATCGTAGAATGGTTTGGGTTGGAAGGGATCTTAGAGATCATCTAGTTCCAACTCCCCTGCCATGGGCAGGGACACCTCCCACTGGATCAGTTTGCTCAGTGCCTTGTCCAGCCTGGCCTTAAACACCTCCAGGGAGGAGGCATAACAAGGTACAAATGACTGTACTGTAAGTCAAAGAAAGTGAAGAAAACATGAATTTTGACCTTTATCTTATTTTCTAAAGACTAGATTTGTTCTGTGGTGCACAGCTATAATCAAAATACAAACATAATCAAACAAAAATGTTATTTCTAAATTGTATCTCTACAACAAACTCCAGCCAGTAGCAACTCTTCCATTTCCTACTCTCATTGATTTCAATCAATGTCCAGTTGGGTCCAACATCATAGACCCACAGACACAATCTTTAACCCAAAAACCCAAAAGACTACAATAAAGTCTTTCAAAAAATTAAAAAAAAAAAAAAAAGAAGATCCCAAATTACTATTCTGTTTTTCAAAATGGTCACCTCTGGAGCTTATTTATTCCTTGATCTCCATGTGAAGGCCATTAAGCAAAGGTGACCCATCAGAGGTGGCTTAATGCCGATCCATTGGGAAGGATGTAGGGATTGTGGCCTTTAGTTTTTGACCTTCACTGTAGACTGTAGCCCTAATCCTTTGATTGCAGAATTGTTAAAAAGTATATATGGCACTTGGCAAAAAGTCTTAATGTTCCAGTAAATGCAAAAGTCATAAATTCAGCTGCTGACCTTTTCCATCCAGGTCAAATGTGACACCTACTGGAGTTTGTCAGGCTGCCTGGAATTTATGGAGCTCATATAGGCATCAGCTGCAAAAGCTGAACTTTCATGAAATGTCTTTCAAAGGCACTTCCAAAACCCTTGTAAAAAGTCAGTTTCTTTTTTATATATATATTTTTTTTTTTAGGATGTACACTTTGTAGAGCCCTCAACATAAGAAGGATATGGAGCTGTTGGAGTGGGTCCAGAGGAGAGTTACAAAGAGATGATGAGAGAGCTGGAGCAACTCCCTTAAGAGGACAGGCTGAAGAAGTTGGGATTGGTTGGGATTGTTCAGCCTGGAGAAGAGAAGGTTCAGGGGGGACCTCATAGGAGCTTCTCAATATCTGAAGGGGGCTACAGAAAGCTGGGGTAGGACTTTTAAAAAGGGTACAGGATGACACGACTAGGAGTAATGGATGGAGATTGGAAGAGGGAAGATTTAGGCTGGATAGAAGAAAGAAGTTCTATACTGTGAGGATGATAAGACACTGGAACAGGCTGCCCAGAGAGGTTGTGGATGCCCCCTCAATACCTGGAGATGTTTAAGGCCACGCTGGATGAGGCATTGAGCAACCTGGTCTAGTGGGAGGTGTCCCTGCCTATGGCAGGGGGGTTGGAACTAGATGATCTTTAAGGTTCTTTCCAGCCCAAACCATTCTGTGATGATATTACTTAAAAGGCCTCATCGTGCCATCTCAGCAAATCTTCAACACTTGGGAAACTTCTTCAATTAAAATTATTAGGCTTTTCTAAGCAGAGAAATCAGGCCAGGCAGGTAATTATTGTGATTCCCAACTTCCAAGCCTACAGAAGACACTGAACCTCTTTTCTTTCTCATGTGCATCTCTCTGTCCCTCCCTCAGATCGATGGCATTGATGGTGTATTGTCCATCAGGGAAATGTGATTTGATAGTAGCCTAAAGCAGGGAAGGAATACAGAACCTACTCGGGTCCACACCACCAGTGTGAGATCAATGCTCCCAATTGTACATTTGCTGCCACGTAGCACCCCAACTGTCGCAATTAATAATGTAGAAGGAGCTGATTAACTTAAGTGAAGTGCTCTCCACTGTGTAAACACACCAAGATCTATAGGGCCAAAGAGGGAAGAAGGAATGAAACGTCATTTTTATATTTTATGTGGACACATTCTTGCTTTCTATTCTGCTCTTGTAACAATTACTGTACCAGCCACTCTGACAGAGTCAATAAATCGATCTGGGACCTGATGCAGCAGTGAGGCAGACTAATCCAATACAGCATCATCTGCAATGGAGGCTGGGGGCAGGAAATGGGCCAAGCCAAGTGAAAGCAGCACAAGGCACACAGCTGTAATCTTGCCTTATGTGCGTTTGTTTGATTTCATAGAATCATAGAATAGTTTGGGTTGGAAGAGACCTTAAAGATAATCTAGTTAAAACCCCCCTGTCATGGGCAGGGACACCTCTCACTAGGCCAGGTTGCTCAGTGCCTCATCCAGCCTGGCCTTAAATACCTCCGGGAGGGGACATCCACAGCCTCTCTGGGCAGCCTCTTCCAGTGTCTCACCACCCTCACAGGAAAGAACTTCTCTCTTCTCTCAGGCTGAATCTCCCCACTTTCACTTTACATCTGTTATTCCCAGTCCTTCCATTATGTATCCTATTTAAAAGTCCTACCCCAGCCTCTCTGTCACCCTCCTTCAGGTACTGAGAAGCTACTGTGAGATCCCCCATGAGCCTTCTCTTCTCCTAGTTGAACAACTCCAACTTCTTCAGCCTGTCCTCATCAGGGAGGTGCTCTAGCCCTTTGATCATCTTCTTTGGATTCTCCCTCTGTGTGTATGAAGGTGTGCATCTCAAACCAATGCAGGAAGAAAGTGCTCTGCCCATGCTCATGGTAGCCCAAGTCCTTACAGTGCTCCAGCTGGGTATGGGATCTAGTTCTGCACTCACTTACAAGAAGGACATGGACCTGGAGTTACTGCATCCAGCTCTGGAGCCCTCAGCACCAGAGGGGGTTCAGAGAAGGCCACAAGGATGATGTGGGGGCTGGAGCCCCTCTGCAGTGAGGACAGACTGAGAGAGCTGGGGCTGTTCGAGAAGGCTGTGGGGAGAACTCACAGCAACCTTCCAGTACCTGCAGGGGCTACAGGGAAGCTGGGGTGTGGCTGTTTTCCAGGGCATGGAGCCATACACAAGGGGTAATGGTTTGAAACTAGAGCAGGGCAGGGTTAGATGAGACATGGGGAAGTTCTTCCCCATGAGGGTGGTTAGACAGCAGCCAAGGTTGCCTAGAGAGGTTGTGGAGGCTCCATCCCTGGAGACATTCAAGGCCAGACTTGCTGAGGCTCTGAGCAACCTGATCTAGTGCAGGATGTCCCTGTTCACTGCAGGAGGTTAGACTAGATGGCCTTTGAAGGTCTCTTCCAAATCAACACGTTCTATGATTCTCCCCCACCAAAGAACAATCTCCCCAACAATGTTGCAGTCAGTATCTGCTTCCCTCTCATCTGCACCCATTGCAACAGCAGCAAGAACTGCTGCTTGTTCATTGAAAAAATAAATTTGAGCATCCCCTCCCATGTTTTCTGTACCTGCAGATACAGGAACTGTCACATTTTGTCAGATTAAATGGTCATTTGGGTCTGGTATTATGTCTCTGCCAGTGGCTGCACCCCTCTGGGGAGGAAGACGCAAGATCCCTCTCAAGGAGATGGATCAAAATGATTTAGCCTGAGGGGAAGCTTCTTCCCAGCCCCATGCAGTAAGTGGCAGGCCTTGTAAATCCATGTTAGCGGGGAATATGAGATTGAAAAAATAAAAATAAAAGAAAGTTTCCTGCGGAATGGAAAAAAGAGAACTGTTTTTTTGGCAGAAGTTCCTCTACGAAGGAGAACATAGGCCATTGTTATTATGAAGACTTTTCAATGAAAACGCAGAAAATCATTGCCTTTTAGAGTAATTGTTTAGCTAAAGAAAGGTTACACAGCTTGTAGAGAATTTAGGAAGAAATTAAATCTCTCCAGCTCATTCATCATATTTCTGCATTTGCCAACTCTTCCCACCAGGCCCGCACTTACTTCTTCTCTTTCTTCTCCCCTACTGTGGAGCACAAGTAATGGCCATAAAACCCACAGAAAGGGTGCCTTACACACAGCCTTCCTGTTTATTGTAAGGGGGAGGGGGGAGAAATGCAATAAGTTTAATTGCGTAGTTTGGGAAATTTGTGTCCTTTGTAAATAACTGAATGTTATATCTTTTGGAAACAGGATGCTTGGTGTTGGTTTCCCCCTCCAAAAGAAAATAAGACAAGTCTAAACTGCTCACTAGAGCTTGGGAGGAGGAAGAGGAAGAAAAAGCAGAGCCCCCTGCTGAGGATGAACCCAGGCTCTTCTGGACTGATTTGGCTCCAGTCCACTTTGAAGATAAGGCTGTATGATGGTACTGAGAAGTTTTCTATGAATCTTTACCTTTACAGTGCAAGATGTGCTTTTCTTCTGGAGGCACACTATTCTCTCTCACTTTTTAAGGACTAATTTGAGAGCAAAATTTCCTACTGTCCCTCTCAAAGCTCAATTAAATGGGCTTTGTGCATCAAACAGAAGAGAATGGGAACTGGGGAGTGACCCTCATTTCTGGTCACCTTTGTATCTCCTCTCTGTGGAGCACACTCTGGACTGTCATTAGCAGCTGTGATCAGAGCAGAACGTCCACATTCATGCAGCACTGGGGATGTGTGACTGCAGAGCTATTATGTCATGGGGGTACATCAAGAGCACTGGGACACTATGTGGGCTCTTTGCTCCCATCATGATGGAACCATCTCAATTTTAGCTCAGCAAAGGATTCAGCCAACAAAAGAGTGAGTTTAATATGGCCAACTGAAAAGCAAAGCAGGATCTGAAGCTTTCTTTCAGCTTCCCAGGGTCTGGAACCTGCTGATGCTTGATAGAGATTTTCTAAGCACACTCTTTTTAGACTTAGACTACATTTTAAAAGCCATCTCCAGGCCATCCTCAAGACTGGGCCAGTGTAGCTGCTCCCTGATGTTCTGAACCTGTCACTACATTTGTTGCCAAGGGCCAAGAGAAGGAAAGGGGCAGCCACGTCCCTGCTTAAAAGTGCTTTGCCATGAAGTTTCCTCCTCCAAAGCCACACTTGCTGGCTTAGGGAGGTTACTTTATGCAATATACTGAAATAATTTCAACAAATTTGAACTTCCAAATCAATGTTCTCCATCTTCATTTATACCCAAACACAAACAGTGCATTCAGCCTTGAGGATAAGTATTCTTATCCTGGGAGGAAGGGTGCCCTAAGCAACAAGTAGCCCTGACCAGGATTATAAATAGTTCTGCTCAGAACTCCCAAAATAAAAGGGCCTCATCTCCTTCCTGCAACCTCTCATGTTCTCTGCATCTCCACTGTTGTGGTATGAGCTGCACCCCCACTATAAAAGGGTCTGATCTCCTTCCTGAAATCTCTTATGTTCTCTGCATGTTCAGTGTTGTGCTATGAGCTGCACCCCAAAAATAAAAGGGTCTGATCTCCTTCCTGAAATCTTTTATGTTCTCTGCATGTTCAGTGTTGTGCTATGAGCTGCACCCCAAAAATAAAAGGGTCTGATCTCCTTCCTGCAATCTCTCATGATCTCTGCATGTCTACTGTCGTGGTATGAGCTGCACCCCCAAAATAAAAGGGCTTGATCTTCTTCCTGCAAACTCTCATGTTCTCTGCATCTCTACTGTCATGATATGAGCTGCACCCCAAAAATAAAAGGGTCTGATCTCCTCTCTGCAACTTCTCTGCATGTCCTCTGAGCTGCACACAGCCCTGATACTTGTTCTGAACCTGAATCACTTGGTGCAGGGAAGCAGAGAGTCAGCTGTTAGATATGCAAAGGATACTGGATGGATCCTGGCAGTGATACCAGGAAATCCTGACCTTCACCTTCCTCCCTGAGGGACCTCACGTGCTTGCCTGGCTGACCAGAGCAATTCCTGGGTGCTGGGAAATGGGAGACAGAGAGAAGGGGGCTGGCAGCTCGTGGTTTTCATTAATAAAGCACATCAAGACAAGCTGTGTGACACGAGGGGCTCTGCATCCCTTCTTGTGGCCGGGGTTCATCCAGGAGTAAAAATGGGGAATCCCTGTGATTTCCCCACAAAACCACGTGTTTTATTTGCTAAAAGCAAAAAACGATAAATGCTGTGTGCACTGGTTTCTTTCTTCCATAGGGTGGCAATGGAACCTGGGCACAGAACAGCTTCACCGCTTCAGCTGCAGGAGCCAGAGATCTGGAGGAGTTGGGTTAGTTTCCTTTTCGAGGCACTGACTTTGATCTATGAATTCTAGGAGTTTTTTGGGGACTGCCACCTATGAGGCTGCCTCCCTGCCTCAGCCACAGCCAGGGGCATCACCTGCACTGCATCCCTCTGAATTAAAGCATCCAGGCATTGGGCACTGGCTGTTATTACAGGACTATTGACTCTGGAATTTGCCTCTCTCCCTGCTCTGACAGAGCTCACATCTGCTAAACCTACAGGACACAGGCACAAAGCTCTTTTTTAATTTTTTTTTCCCTTCCCTTCCTCGTGCCCTTTTGTTTTAAAGTGCTGCCAGTGAGAAATTGCAGGCTGCAGTTTTGGCTTTCCACAAGGATTGCTGGGGGGGAAGGAAAATGGTCTTTCCCTCTTCTCTGGAAAAGTAATTGTACAATTAGGTTCGGATTTGCATCTGAGGCATAAATAAGGTGGGTTTTTAGAGATAAATAAAAACCTAAAAGAAGAAGTCACAAAGATATTGGGAAGTTAAAGAAGATGAGCAGTCTAATGTTAGCAATTTCCTTCTGCAGTACTACAGTGATTTCCCCCCCACCCCTCAAGTTACTCTTTTATAAAATTCACAATGTATATTTTTGTACTATCTCTTTGTAAATACAGTAGTATGGGCATGTGCTTCTGCACTGACTGGTGTTCATACTAGTTGCTTTGTTGCCAAGATGAGCTTGTTTGACTTTTGGGGGTTTTATTATTCTTTATTGCAGTTTGTGAGGTGTGCTATGGGCTTTTATTTTCGATTTTGGGGGGGCAAGATTGGAAAGATCGCTTTCAACCCAGGTTGGAATCTATGATTCTATCAGCTAGCTCTGTGGTGAGACACTGGAACAGGTTGCCCAAAGAGGTTGCAGATGCCTCCCTCTCCCTTGGAGGTGTTTAAGGCCAGGCTGGATGAGGCACTGAGCAATCTGGTCTAGTGGGAGGTGTCCCTGCCCATGGCAGGGGGGTTGGAACTAGATGGTCTGTCTTTAAGGTCCCTTCCAACCCAAACCACACTATGGTTCTATGATTCTATCTAGAGCCCAGTTGTAGCTGGGTGGCTCCAGGGTCCCACCAGAGGAAGTGTGAAAACACGAGATATAGGCTTTTTGTCCACTGTAGCTTAGGGAGTGGGCAAAGGCAGAAGCAGGAGGAGCTTCTACTTCTGCTCTTCTAGAAAATAGTTTTCTTTTTCCTAGTAAAAGTTAAGGGATTAAATATTTTGCTCGACACTTAACTAAGTTCTAGAAACTAACAGGGATGGATCAGACCTTTAGAGAGGGGTATTTCCTGAATGAGCAGAGCAAGAGGGTTCACTTTTTCTCCTAAGCAGAGAAAAAAACCCAACAAACCAACATTACTATTCTCACAAGTGGTAAAGCAGTCAATGTTCTTTCTGCCTGGGTGCCTGCAGTGGGAGGCACTTTCTGTTCTGTGCATCCTCATAACCCCACAGCCTCAGGTAGGAGGGATGGGATGGAGCAGAAGTGTGTTGCTTAGGAGCTGGTTTTAGTATCCAAAGTACAGTTTGCAGGGAGGTGTGGGGTAAGTAGGTGGCAAACAGGGCTCAGCCTAGTAAACAATTTAAGCTTGGTGTGAAGTAGAGCTGCAGCTCACTGAATACTGAGGGATCCTAAAGGAATTCTGTAGTAGGATGGAGTAAAGAGACCAGCAAACTCTGTCCAGAGCAGCAAGTGATAACACAAACTCTGGCCACAAAGAGCAGGTTGTTAGTTTAGTGTCAGCTCTGAGCTCTGAGCACATACCCAGTGTTTCACAATTACTTCTGTCCATTGGTTAGGGAAAAAATTAAACCCCAGCTCAGCCCTCAGAAGTCTTTATTCTCTATTAGTGGTGTTGCTACCGATAGGCTCGGCCTAATTAACGTGATGGTGCTTTCCCATTCCTCCACCACTCTCCTTATTACCAGATGAGAGAGGCATCTATTACTTAGTCATGAGGCATCCTGAGCAGCTTGCTTTTGAAACTAAAGCCTGTGTACCCTGGGCAGACTGTATTTCTGATTTGCATATGGAAAAGGTGGTTAAAAAGCTGATGCCCCCATATTGCCTGCGAGTCAAGTGGCAAAAGTAAATGATTTATCAAGTAAAGGTTACGACACCTGTGCCTTTATGTCAACACAGACAGAGGATGCCAAGTCAAGCGCTGCCTCTAATAGCTCAAAGAGAAATTCAGATTCAAATAAAGCCGCCCCTCCACCCTCCAAAATAGGACCACTATGTAGTGAGCCACTGGAAAGGCAGAGTGATGGATGCAGTAGGCAGAGGCAGTGTCCAAAAAAAGCCAACTGAAAAGTTTGGAAGCCACTAAAATCAGGCAAAAAGCCCCCTTTTGGGTCTTTTGTTACTGAATCAGAACTACTGACTTAAATCAGTGTATTTAGAATCATAGAACAGTTTGGGTTGGGAGGGACCTTAAAGATCATAGAATCACAGAATCATAGAGTAGTTTGTGTTGGAAGGGACCTTAAAGATCATCTAGTTCCAACCACCCTGCCATAGGTAGGGACACCTCCCACTAGACCAGGTTGCTGGTTTCTTCTGCCATGGAGCTGTCATCCTGCTGCTACTTTTGTTGACACAGAAAGACAGTCTTTTTTTTTTTTTCTAAATGAAATTCTATATAAATTCTATAAAATTCCTCTAAGGGAATATATTTGACGCAATCTGACACAAAACAGCATGTGCTGCTAATGAAAGTGCCTTATTTTTGACAATGCTCATTAGGAAAGGCATGTACTGGGTTTTGTTGTTTAAAAACAGCCCAGGAGGGAGTGATCCTTGCTCAAACCCAGCCACGCTGTCCTCCATGCCTCTGTGATTTTATTCCAATGTTCTTTGAAAGCCTGGGAATGGCCATGTATGGCAAATGGGACTGTTGGCACATCCCCCTGCACAGGACTCACTTTTGCAGCAGTTTGAGACTAATCAGGACGATGCCCAACTCACCAATTGGAAGAGAAAAATCAGAGCCACCAAAACGCTGACCATAATGTTTTCTCAGAGCTTGTAGCTAGACTGTAATTTTAAAAAAGCAGACATTCAGCTCCAGCCTTCATTTCTGTTGATCCAGCAGTAAAGAGTTGCTTAACCCTTCTCTTTAAGCTTGACGTTTGGAAGCTCTGAGTGTTTGCTGCTCCCTCTTGTCTAAGGAGGATGTGTGGCCTGGCCATTCCTGGCCCTCAGGACCTGTACCTTAGGCTGACTCCAAATATACTATAAAAATCCCAATGGAAAACAGTCATAACACACCCTTATGTATTTTGATATTTTCTTTCTGAAAACATCCTCAGTGCCCACCCTTTACATTAATGTCCCACAAGAAGAGTCCAAAAGTGCATCTTTGTTCAGGAGTATGCTCAGTAAATCCCAGCTCATTGCCCTGAGTATTTTTACCTCCCTTGCCTGATTTAAAAAGCAGTCAACTTCTGAGCTGTTTCATGAATAAGTAGTGAGTTTGGCTGATAAATTATATATTTAGTATCAAGTGGGCTGCGCGGTGTAATGATGTGCAGGAGCAGGAAGATGCAGCTGGAGTTAGAAGCTGGAAGTCCATCTCCTTCCCTGCTTGCAGCAGGTTTGACTTTAATTGAAAGCCCTGCTCCAGTATTGTTTTTCACTGTGCATCATTGTTATTCACCATGCTGCATTACAGAGAAGCATTTAAAGTACGGGCTGGCGCACTTTTAAAAATGATTCAAGTCATAAATAAGGAGGATAAAAGTTTACAGTCAACAAACTTAGCGGGGAAGCCCAGGCTGTGGGACACAAGTAAGTTTAGAAGATTTTAGAGACTTAATATTGTCGTGTCCCACTACATAATCAGTTTACCAACAAGAGGTTTTTCAAGCCTTCTGGAAAAGGTAAGCAGTGTTCTCCAAAGGGTTTCAAGTTTCCTGAGCTATGAAAGAAAAGACTAAGTGCTTAAGGACTTTAGCAGTATACCTCCACATTCCCCGTTTCAATGTATTTCTGTGTACCCCAGTTGTTTCCAGAGCAAATGCAGAAATAGGATTTAATTCGGGAAAACACATCCCATACATGAATTGAGTCAAGGGAGAAGGCTGAAAAGTGGGGTGTAGGCTGTGATTTGTTCTGGCATGAAAAGAAATCTCAGAACCTGATGGGTTAACCCTCCCCTTCACCCCCTCCTCACCACTGCTGTACTTTCTGTGACCCTGTTTAATGCAGAGAAGGTTTGAGATTGGAGGTAGTTTAACCTGTGCTGTCGACAGAGCTATAAACCAAAGCCCCCTAACAAATGGCACACCAAAGAACAGATAGAGAGACAACATGTTGCCTTCCCAGGCATCTGCTCACAGCCCTGAAAACTGGAAAGCATTGGTCACAAGCAACTTTGTGTTTCATTTTCAAGGTCGGTGCTGAGGCCATTGCCACCAGGACTCTGCCTTTGTGCACGCTCTGGACCATGGCATGTGACAACCATTAATCCATACACCAATTATTCAGATGCTTATAAACAACTTGAAAGAACTGAGGAGAGCTAAAAGCAGTGCCCCCCCCAATTTCCCAGTTACTTAGTTATTACTTTTCACCCGTCGCAACCAGTTCACGTTAAAATCACAAGTTTTTCTTGCTGCTGAACTTGGAAAGAATTGTATTCAAACAGTCACTTCAAACTACAAAGTACAGTTGTCCTAAAGCACTACTTTTTTATAACTTCTTCCCCCCCTCCCCCAATAACGTGATATTAAGCACAGCCTTAATTTTTTCAACATCTGGCTCAAATTAGCTGGTAACAAAACTGCCAACAACTATTTTCTTAATCGACCCTGGGAATTTGATACAACTTGGAAAAAGGCACATTTTATACCTCGTCCTTCTCCTAAAGAAACACAAATGTTTACTCGAGCTTCTGATTTGACCATAGCAGGACAATAAATTGGCTTTATGGGCCTGCCTCCACTGGACTTTCTTTTTTTTCCCCCTCGTTTTTGTGTAAGGAAACAGATGTGCTCACAATTACAGATGTGCTCCTGCTCACTCAAAGCCTACCGTGCAAATGGCCCAACCAGGAATTTGAGGTTATTTTGTTATTTATTTTTCCATGGGAGTCATTTGAACCATCTCCTATGGTATCTAGTGGGGGACTAAGGTGACTTGATGGGTCTCTCTGAGCTCTTTTGGCACACAGAATGAACTGCACTGCCTTGGGAACAGCTTGGAGTAAAAAGATCTTGGAAAACCCAGCCCTTGAGGACAAAAAAAATACAGCACTAGAAGCCAGCATCGTAGAAAGCAAAAAATGAGAGGCTTTTTCCAGTTACAAGAGTGTTATCACCACACAAGCCCAAATAAAGACTAAATAAATAAATAAAAATAAATAAAACAAAAACAAAACCACAAGAGACAAACAAACTGCAAGTGACATTTTGCCGTAGTTACTGAGACCATGTGGGTGAAGTGAGGGGGGCAATGCAGCTGGGCTCCGCAGTGACAACGTTAGAGGACACTGGAGGAGGAAGAGGAGGAAGAGGCTGCAGGCATACAGAGAAGTTGAAAGCGTCCCACCTGAGTCTGTTGAGGGATATTTACAAAGCTTGGATCCCGTGGTCCAACACTGACGAATCGGTTTGCGGGGGAGGTGCTGGGTGTCGAGTAGGCTGTGAAGGGAAGGGACACATGCGTTGAGGAAGCGGCACTAGATCGGCACACGAACAACACCAAAAAAAAACAACACACTGTCTCGAGAGCCACCTAAGCAGATGTTCAACACAGAAATGTGCAAACGTTTTAGAGAGCGAGAGTTTGGTTTCAAGACACCCAAGAAGTTCAGTCTTAACGATGGGGGATATAAACAGGGAGGGCACTGGGCTGCCGGGAGAGGGCTCCTTGCAGGTTGGCCTTGAGGACAGGGTACTGGGGGTCACTGGTCTCCATCCCATTGAAGAACCACTCGAGGCTCTTCCACACCAGATGGGCTGCAATGAGTGCTTGGAGACAAGGTGCTGGGGAGTCACTTGTACTGGTCTCCATCCCATGGAAAAACCACTAGAAGCTCTTCCACACCAGGACAGCACAAAGGGCTTCTCTACGTCCTGTTTTCACTCCAAAATGGGCTATCTCTGGTCTTAAAGGGGTTTTGTAAAGAGGGGAATTTACTAAAGCACTTATTAGCAGAATCAGGCCCTTACTTTGTGCTATTCCAGCATTCTCTGGCCACAGAAAGTTTTGGTTTTCATACTGCTGTGGTCTGCACTCTCTAAAATGTTCACTTGATGTGTTTGACAAACTAGGAAGATCCTTTTGGTAAAAAATTAATGGGCTGCAGTTTGACTGGGGTGGTAAGTGCAATCAGTCTGAAGGCTGAAGCTGCCTTTAAAAACTGGAATGGCTCCCACAAATGCAAAGCCATTAAATGCAATGCAAGCCAAGAACCCAGATTACTTCCAAACTCCCAGTACTTTAATGACTTGATTGTTGCATTATATTCTCCACTGCAACTGTCCACAATGCCATGAGTTTCCAAAAGCTTTCAATGCATTTTCAGCCTTCCTCTCATTTGAAAATCCCCCTCATGTGACTTCCCTTGGTCAGTTCATTTTTTGGCATGTTGAGATCTAAATTCAAATACCCTAAACAGATGCCTTAATACTAACAGTGATTCTGTCTATTTTCAATATATTTATGGGCATGTGTTCTGCTGAATGAAATCCCCAGATAACCCAACCATTCAACGAAGAGACAAAGAAAAAAGCAATGTTAAAAAGAAAGGGACTTGCCAAATTCCAGTCTTGCTAAATATAATGTTTGGGCCTCAAAGTTACAGCAAAATAAGGCGAGGTAAGAGTCAGAGGAGAAGTGTCTCCAAAGTAATTGGAAGCCTGTTGCCTTTCTGGAGGTAAAATGTTGGATGAAGAGGCATTACATTGGAGGAGCCTTTGGTTTAGGGCTGCAATGAATCAGACCAATGTTCCACCTTATCCACTGGCCTTTCTGCCCCAGAGCCATAAGCAAATGCACCAGGAAGAGTTAAAACATGTCACACATTTACTTTGCCATATTATTTCCCACCCTCTGGTGATTTTCAGCTTGGAGACTCCCTGCATTTAATGGTCTTTATCATTGAGGAATGCCTCATCTGTCCTACAGGCATCCAGAACTTTGTCCTTCTCTCCCATCTCTACTCAACTCTCATAAACATCTCATGATGGATCCCAATTCTTACAATTATACCAGACAGCTTCACTTTCTCCATGAGCGTTCTCCTGAAATCACCCCAGGAACCACACATCTCCATTTCTTACAGATATGAGGAGAGATAAGGCACTCCTGGCTTCTACTGATGAATTCTTCCCAGTTGTTCCCACTGAGATGAGCTTTTCTCTCCAAAGATCTGAGCAGATTTGGCAAGATCTTCTCTTTGGCTTTTACCATGTTAATTTGTTTGATAATTCAAAGAAGCCACAGATTTGCGAAGAGTATCTCTCTCTTGCTAGTGCTATATATTAAGATTCCTCTGTGTTGTTTTATGGTGAGATTTAGGGTTTTTTTTTCAACTAACTACTGAGACCTATGTTGTACAAGACTAAAAATTCCTTCCGAGGCGGGGAAAATTAACTTAAAGCTCAAAACCCAAACATCTGTTGTTTGGGTCTCTTGGTCTACTTTTAAGGAAGCAGAATGGGTGGAGAGGCCATTTAATCCCTTGGAGCAGGTAAGTTCCACTCCGAAGGGATGGAACTCAAGCTCGTATTTACAGTTCCCTGTTGGCAGGTACTTTTGCTGTGATATTTGGTAGGAAATCAAAGGGAAACCATCAGAACTCTGTCTTAAATCGCTTCTCTGTTCAAACAAAACTTGTACAGCATTTGAAAACTCTATAATATGCACAAAAGTCTCCTTAAAGCTTAAAGCTGGCTGAATTTCTATGTATACCTTTCTTCCATAATGCTTCAAACTATGTTTAACTTTCTGAAAATACACGGATGTCAGCTTGGTATTTCCTTAAGAGCACAGAACTCAGCTGATGGAGCCAAGAAGTGAAGACTACCAAAGCTACATCAATTCAGAGCAGGCTTTACTCTGGATCCTCACAAAATGCTCATCCCGCTTCACTGTAAAATATCATGAGATGTCTGTGGACTGTAAGGGGCCATTCTGGCTCAGAAAATGAAGCGGACTTGGAATACACATTAGCAGTGACGCCTGTTGAAGGTCAAGAAAAGGAAGCAGCACTAAGTGTTGCTTCAACCATCATCAGTTTCTAGCTGTGTCTTACTGTCTTAATAAAAATCCCCTTGTTTGATTAGGAGGTGAAATCCTGGATGTTCAACCAATTGCTCCCCTATACTCTGTCTGGAGATTAGGAAGGGGCAAACTGATCTAACTGGTTAAGGCTGTGACATATATTGCAGCAACAGGACAAGAGGCAATGGCTTTAAATGAGAAAAGAGGAGGTTTAGATGGCCTTTGAAGGTCCCTTCCAACCCAATACATTTGATGATTTTATGATATTATGTTACATTACACATAGGCTAAGCCTATGGTGGGGCCCTCACACTACTTTTTAGGAAAGAGAAAAGCCAAAGGATGGAAAGGAACAGAAGCTGAGTCTCTTAGGCAGCTCTTCTGATCTCTGTCAGCTTTGTTCCACAGGAATTGCACGGTGCTTCACTAGTTTACACTGTCTGAGAGCTGGCCTGTTACTTTTCTGCCCAGCCTGGTCCTCCTGCTGCAGGAATTCACTAGGGGTGTTTTGCCACATCATAGGCTGTAGCCAAGGAGATGAATGTGATGCTACAAATTTGATATGATGCTTCACTTCAGGAACCAGTGAAACAGGAGCTGGCAGAGAAAGAACATTTGCTCACAGACAGCTTTGATATTTAGCCAAAATGGCAAGAAATTGTAGAAAAGACAAGACAAACAAACACTTTTGGGACTGTCATGTATTGTAAAGTTGCCTGCAGTAGGAGAATGTTAATTTAAAATACACTTCCATGAAATAATGTCTATTAAGTGTTGGAGTGTGTCCTTTTATCAGACAGTTCTGGATGAAAAGGAGGAATTTCTGTATGCTGAATATGAATCCGTGAGTGATAATTTATCATATTCACTACATCTCTCTTTTAGAGCCCAAGACAAGAAATCTGGGTGCTCGATATGGAGAGCTGCAGTGTTTTGCAAAGGACTGGGAGTCAGTTTAGTGAGAAAATTAAGAGGAGGAACGTGATGCAGTTTACAGCAGTTCCTACCATGGTGTGTTCTGCAGCTGAGTTTCTGAGAGGGAACTGCAATTTCTAACAAATTAAATGATACAGTCATCACACTCTTGTTTATGGACAGCGAAAGGAGTGAACAGAAAGCTGAAACAGCTTGCCCAGAGGGTGCTCAGTCAGTGCATAGCAGAGAAAGGGAGAGAAATCCAATCTGATTATCAACCCAGCACTACAGCACCAAAACTCCTTTGTGAAAACGGACATTAACTGGTAACAATCTTGCCCACCAAGGGGAAAAAGCTAAGTTTGTCCCCATGTAGAGCTGTGAACCTATAGAAAATAACATTTAATTTAAAAAAAAAAGCTCTTTAAAAATCACAGTGCACAGGATTTAAAAAAAACATGGCAGCATCTGAGACTGCATTGGAATGAGGGCCCCAGATCCTGCCACTCAGATTCACTTGTGATGGTGACGAAGTCCAACTGGCATGTAGTGGAGTTTGGGCAATGAGATAGTAAACCCAGAAACTGTCAAGTTCAAGAAAACATTGTGCTGTGTTTGTTATGGGTTACCAACCAAACAAAATCAGGAAGAGATCTGAGATAAGATAATTCTGGGGCTGTGTCTGGTATCATGGATGCATTCTACTTGAAAAGGCTCCCTGTGCAGGAGAAGCAAACCTCATGAATCCCATCTCCATTGTGTCTTCTCACTGAGGAAAATGCTGGCTTTCTGAAGGGATAGGATTCACAGCTAAAATTTTCAACTCCCAGGGTCTGCCTGGCCACCCAGTAGCAGCAAGTCCCCAGTGAGCATCTCCAGGGGCTCTTCCTTCCTTGGACAATGCTAATGTTCGTGTTTTGGTTAATGTCACAGCTGGAAGGTTTCACTATTGCTCTGAGAATCATTAACCACCTTGTTGTGATTTTTAGCTCTGGTTTCCAGGAGGCCAGGCTGTATTGAACAGCTGCTCCTGGCTCCTGTACCCCTCAGGAGGGCCATAGTCCAATTTTTGGTAGAGCCGTCATAACCATGTTCTGTTCCTGCTTGACCAAAAAAAGGATGGAGAAGGGAGCAAACACCAACCTCTTTCACTCCTTGCTGGGTGTGTGTGTGGATTTCTTTCTCTTCCACAAGGCTAAGGCGAGAGCCTGGCCAAAATCTAACATCATTCCTGCCTTTGTTGCATAAGTGACTTTCCAATATCCTAAAGCCCAACGGGGCAGTCAGCCAGAACGCAGCGACACTCCCAGAACTGGGGCATTCAAGCAGTCCGTAACCATGGAAAACACCTTTTTTTTTGTGTATGTGCAGCTTTTATAAAACTCTGGTGAATCTGCCCTTGCTGTTTGAAGGCCAATATTTAGTTAAAGAAAAAAATAAACGAAGGTTGGGACTGGCTGACACAGTAAACGGTGGGCCCTTCCGGCAAACTCTGGCTACAAGGTGAGGAACTTGGTTTTGCTTCACTCTTTATGTAGCCAGCCATTTCCACTGGCTTTGCTGTATGTATATAATATATTTTTTTCTTCGGAAACATTCCCTATAATCTACTTTTCTGTAAAATTTGCCCCTAAATTAAATTATATGCTTCCTTACAACTCCAGCCACTGTTATTCAAAACCCTCACCCGGAGGAAGATGTGTGTCTGACTACGTACAGAACTATATGTTTAGACATTGGCGTAGCTAATTAACAGACAGTAATTATTTTCCTAATCTTTTGTTTAAATACCACTAACTGCCTGCTCTTGAGGAAAAAAACCCTCCATTCCCAATTAATGTGGCAGCTGTTGGCTGCACGCTGAGCCACGCTGACCGGCCCGAGCTGATACTGAGGGGTTGGTTTTCTGCAAACTTCAGTAGCCAAACGTCAGGTTTTTCTGCCAGACATGCATTTAGGAGGTTTACACGATCGCAGCATCAAAAGAAAAAAAAAAAAAAAAATTAAGATTACTGCTGAAATGACTTTGGGATTTTTTTTCTTCTCCTCGACACCACACGCTGCCAGTAAACTGAGTCACAACCGTCATGACAAATAGACATTGACCTAGTTTCAATTTTCCCAGCTCTGAAGACAAGGAAATAGCAAGTCACTTGTGGCCCTACTCAGCCCTAACTGTGACTAAACATTAACCTTTTAGGTGCCACCTCTGAATGTTATTGATAGGAATCTTATTGATGGTATCTCCCATTAGAGAGCCTCAAAACTTCCTGATGGCGTGAGCATTGGTCTAAGGTCAGAAAGGAGGTGGGGAGGGAATGAATCAACTCCTCAGCTCAACAAAAACCTGCTGAGCAATTCTAGAAGCCCTGATTCTGGAAGATCATGTTCACAGTCTTACACACTGTCTCATGCTCAAACCCACATCCATTTCCAAGCGAGCCAGGATATCGTGCTGACAATGCAAAACCCCTCAGAACTACCAGGTTTTTCAGATGCACCCCTGAAAAGAATATGAAGCCTTAAGAACCTCCCCTTCGCTTGGTCTGAAGAGCCAGCACCTCTCTGCACTTCAAGTAGTGGTTGCATATAGCATTGAAATAATAAGCTTGAAATGCACACAAAGGTATTTGCTCTTTCGATTAGATTGATTTTTGTTGTGGATGTTATTTGGACTCCCTTCGCTGTGGAACAAGTCCCCTACAGTTGCCATTAAAGCACTGAAAGCTTCCCTTTTGTTTTTAAATGTCAGTTTGAGCACAGCTTCATTAAATCATTTCACAATTAACTCCCTGTACATCCAGATTTTTTTTTTAAAGCATCAGACCCAGCTGAATCACATTTGTTTCCCAGCAGAGTGAGTCCAAAGTGGTATCCCCAAGTGTGCATCCAGGAATTTGTATATTTGACTTGTGGCTACACAAAATACATATGGGAGCCGTGTGGGTGGTGGAGACAGGATTAAAGCTTTCTCCCTGGGCCTAAGAAATACCAGAGCTTCTTGCCCAAAATGTGGGGCTTGGGAACCAAGTCATTAGGGAAAGAGGTCTGGGTTAATCTAGGAAGATCTATTCCCAAAAGGACTATAAATTAAGAGAATTTGAACAAATTGTTAGTTTAGCTCAGGATGAGCAGTGATGCTTTTGATGAGGCTCTCTCTGACTTCCATGGAGTATCTGTCCTCTAAAGCCTGACTCGAGATAATAAACTCATACCAAATCATGACAGCAAACACGATCCCAGGTCTGTGTTACAGCTTCGCTACTGGCCCTGATTTGTCCTGTATGAATGTCAAAAAAGCCAGAAACAAAACTGCAACCTTAAGCTGACTCTTTTATCATTAATACAAAAACAGCTCCCAATTTTGTCCATCATATTTATCCACCATTGTTCTTCACAGTGAAAAGGTTGCCCAGAGAGGTGGAGGAGGCCCCATCCCTGGAGACAACTAAGGCCAGGCTGGATGAGGTTCTGAGCAACCTGATCTAGTGCAGGATGTCCCTGCTCACTGCAGGGGATTGGAATAGATGGCCTCAGAAGGTCCCTCCCAACTCAACACTCTCTGTGAACCTATGTGCAGAGTGGATAGCTTTCCTGAGAGCTGGGACAGTCCTCAGCTCTAAGTAGCCAATACATTGAGTGCCCTTGGTTCCCACTGTGTCTATACTTACTTGGAGAAGTGGGAGAGGTGGCCCCTCCTTCTGTTGATGTGGTTGGAGGTTTTGTGTCTGGCACTGGCAGAGGCACAGGCCTGGCCATTGGCGGCGGAGGTGGTGGTGGCAACATTGGGGTAGGAAGGAATGGATTGTGCACCTTGCCTTGGCTGCTACCATTGGGCTGCCGAGAAAACAAGCAAACAAAAATTATACTAAAAATCAGCTTTTTGGGAAGCTCCAATAATAACAACAATCTAGCTGAAGGCTACACACAACACATTTATAATTACTCAAGAAGTGGCAGAGAAAGTGCTGGGTCAAATTCTCCATTGACTTCAAGGAACTTTGTCTCAAACCCTGCAAACCTCTTGAAACCACGGAAATTCCTGCTTTTAAACATTTCTCCTGTTAGCAGCTGGTCTGAACTGTCCTGGATTAAATCTCCTGCTCTCTACACTTCCTGCAGCCACTAACTGATGCTCAGTGAGAGCTGAAGCAGTATTTTTGACCCTTTAAATCCCCCACTTTCATGCCTCTATTGTACCCTTACGATATTGGTGCCTGGGACTTGAGTGTAAATTTCTTAAAGATACTGCTCATTAGGAGGAAAACCAAGCATTTTTAGTGGTCTTAAAAGTCGAGCTGATATCTCATTACAGGAAAATGGATAAGTATATATTAAAGTAACTGCTCTCCCATATCACTTCTGAGTTAGCAGGAATAGAGCTCACTCTTTAGTTGCCATTAGGATCAGATGGAGAAATGAGTGAACTTAGAACTGCTTCATTGTACACACTGGGAGGAAAAAAACAGAACACAACCTCCCTTTAGTCAGGGAATGGGCTGAATTATACAAGTGTAGTCTGTCAATTCATCACCAGCAAAACCCATCCATAAGTCAAAGTGATTTCAAATATCACAACAATAAGAAGCAGGCTTATAAGAAAAACAAAAAAAAAATAAAAGGAAAAGCCTCCCCTTCCCCAACTTGTTAAGTTTATCTTTTAAATGTAATGCAGCCAGGACACTTGAAAACCATACAGATAGATGCCAAATACCATTATAAAGAGAAAGTAGGACAGCCTGTGAATCAGGTGTTCCATTTTAGTGACAAAAAATGATGAGATCACTTTTGACAGCACTCTCCAAATTGATCTCACTGCAGTTCTTCTGGCACTGAGCATTGGCTTTTCCATTGATGATAAAAGCTCAGCTTTAAACACGGATCCATACTCTTAAGTACTGCTAAAGAAAATAATATTTTAATTCCTGTTATGGTTTCCATTAGCCTGAATTACTGGGGACAAAATACTGATACTGGCAAACACTGGGGACCTTGTTTTCCTTTCACCTGCTTTGGCCTTGAAGCTGTGTGGGTGCAAATCACACCTGTGCTACAGCAAAAATGGCTCAGGGCACAAATAAGACAGAAATTCATCTGCATTTAACTTAAAGCACTCCCCATTTACTTCAAAGACTGCAGTAACTAGTCCTTGCAGCAAGAAACAATCCTTCAGGGATATTTATTTTTCCAACATCCAGTACCTTTGATAAACTAACATATTAGTGGCATCTCTCAAAAACTATCTTGTCTCACCATTAGGTCCCTTTCCTGCCAAGAAGACCTCTGCTGCATGTTCATTGTGAGTGTGCTAACAGTTCATAATGCTGAATGGGTTGGGATAAATTAAGCAAATGAATACTCAAGGAAAAAGAAAAGCACTATATTGATTTGTTGTCTAGACATAAATGTATCTGCTAACATATTGCGGGCATTATTCAAAGCCAGTACTGGCTGGAATAAGTCAAGTCAGTTTTTCTGCTGGGGAAAGGAAAGGGCTGAGAACAATATAGCTTATTAAATAAGTGTAATAAATTAGGGGCTAATAATTAAACTAATTCTCATTAACGCTTTCAATCCTACGTATGTCAGAAGAGAAACAGTAATTTGGCCAGTTATTACTTCATTGGCTGGAAAAAGTTACATGCATTACATTTCATGAAATATTCAGAGCATTGTTTTAGGTTTGATCTACATGAAATTTATAAATTCTGTATTTGACCCGAATGCTGTTTCAATAAGTGTAAGATGATTCACTCTATTTGATTAAAAAAAAAAAAGAAAGAAAATGGCTATTTGAAGCTTTGGAACTCTGCTTAATTTTTCATAGAGATAAGGGGAAAAGATAACTGCTTACAGAAATAACAAACCATAATAAACTGTACTTTTAACATCTTGAGTTCAAGTACTGGTCAACTTGATCTAAAGTGCTATAAGGCAGTATTTTTTTTTTAATGAACTTAGCTGATCTGAAACATCTGTTTCTCACCCTCCCTTTTCCTGCTGCTTCTCCCCCTCACCCCCCAACTCTCCCCTGAACTTCCAAAATAATTAATAAAAATTATTCTGCCTTCATATTTTTTTAACCCCAGTTCCACCAGGGTTACAAGGCATTTGTGGAAGGACCCAAAAGGTCACCATATCACCAGCTTCTCTGACAGTTTAAGCTCATTTCACCACAATGTGGTCGAGTGGTTTTTGGGGGAGGATTTTTGTTGGTTTTCTTGAAATAGTTTTGCAGTAGCAGCAATTTTTTTTTTCCCTTTTCCTTCCGACGACTACTCAAGGTGCACTCCTCGATGCAACCCACCAACATGCTGTTAAAATAACCCCCTCATCCCATGGTTAATTTTTACACAGGACATACAACTTCTGAAGAAATAAAAACGGCTTCCTTACATTTAGGAACCCCACCTGTCCAGCCTGCTGACCAGCGTCGGGGCAGACAAGTTGGACAAACTCTTTCAGAGTCTCCTGAGGATGATAGCGGATTGCTGGGTGTGAGAAGTATGGCCCAGGCTGTTGGATAATGGGTGATGTTGGAAAATGAAGAGTCGATGGTGTTGCATGTGGACTTGCTATAGGAAAGAAAACAAAGAAGTTATAGAGAGTTTTGTCTTTGGAAATTCAAACAGTTTAAATCTACTGTATTGTTTATACATCTGAGCTTCACCATTAATATCTTAGACAACATTGTGTCCTATACTGACTTCATTTAGATCCTGAAAGCAAAGGGAGCCAGACATTTCAAAGGATTTTCCTTGTTTTTAGCAGACACTCAGAAAGGAATCAGCAATCCTTTGTGCAAGTGAAAACTATTCATCATCCTAAGAGCATTCTGAATCAATCAGGCAATAAAAAAATGTATTTGGGACATTAGGGTTGATTTAATTGACATTTCATATAACTTGGATTTGCACATGTGAATCCATTTAATATTGTACTGTAAGTGGTGGATAATTTAAAGATGGTCTAACACTTCCTGCTTTCGGGGTGAGTTTTTTTTTTTTTCCACCTCAGTTTAGGAACATTTATTTTAAGTAACATATTTTCATCTAATGAACACGCACAAAGTGGCAAGATCATTTTGAAAATTACATTTACATTTCTCCCGAATAATGTCAGGCTCAAATCTCCAGCAAGCCCCCAGCTTGCATTCAGGGATGACGTTTAATTTGGTGAATTTATGGGCCAACAAGCCAGCTGGAAAATGCACTCCAGCCAGGGTGTAAAGGTGTAATGTACACAAGCCCCTTGGCACTGATGGATTTTACCTCCAGCTGATTTCAGCAGAACTACAAGAGCAGCTGAAGAACCTTACACTCTTCTAACATGACGTGACACCTTTGCCTGCTTCTTTGGCCTACAGATATATTGAGTTGGACCCTTGTGAGCCACCAGTGCTTGCCACTGCTGGCTGTCATTATGAGGTGGCAACTGTGCTGTGAATTCTCCCTTTTCTCTCTGAAAAGAGAATTCACTTTTCCTTTGGAATGCCCGATTAACCTGCATGAGCAAAAGCTCATCCCTAAATCATAGTTCACTTCTCAGCAAACAGCCATCCCTTGGCTGTGACATCCTAGTGATCTTCCAAGGGCTCCACATGCCTACACTGCGCTTGTACACAACACAAAGCTGATTAGATAAAGGCTGTGTAAGGGAGGGAATATCCTACAGAAATTCACATGTTGGCTTGGAAGGAAGTTAAATATATTGGGGGGAGGGGAAAAGTTTTGGCACTTTTTATAAAAATTGGAGAGATAGAGGAAATTTAACTGAAAACCAAACACAAACGAGCAAACACTCATTTCATAATGAATGTTATGAAAAACCCTCAGTTAAATAAAAGCCAAAGTCTGCTTTTGTCTTGTTCATTGCCAATACCACCACACTTGAGTAATTATTTTTTTCTTAAGCATTATTAAATCATTAGCAAACTCAGAGGCTGAAGATGCAGATAAACAGAGAGATGGCAGCAAGGAAACCTGCTGCACTGTGCTATAAACATTCATTAAGGGTTGTCTGGGCAGCACTTCTTTGTACTTTTTTCTTCACAACTGGATAGGGATGATTACTTTGACACCACCACACAAAAGAAGCTGCACTTGTGCCTGGGGTGTTGGTGTGGAATGAACATGAAGCTCTCACCCTCACCATGAAAAGTCTCCTTGTAACCCTGAGTCCTCCCCAGCCTGCTCCTTTTTAAAATATTAATAACAGAAAGAGAACTCTGTGCTAAATGTGAGATGCTATATCTAATGGGATGGGGAAACACCTCTAGAAGAGAGCATAGAGATGAGGAACCAAGTGGCAGAATGCAGCCTTCAGCTTTCTTTGATCAGACATACATACATTGAAATCTCTTCTGATAGCATGGGCAATCCATCTTGTTACAGCTAGATACCGGGCTGAACTGGAAAACAGTGTCTTCCCACAGCCATGCTAGCTCAGCAAGGCTCCACTGGGGAAAAGGAGACAAGAAGCAGCACATCCTACACTCCTTGTTATGGAAATGTTGAGGGTTAGTCCATGGCCAAGGCAAACACCTGTGTGCCCAGCCCACTCAACCTGCCTGCACATCTGGGCTTATCTCTTGTGTTTTTGTTTTTTTAAAAAAATCTAGTTATCTAGTTAATTATTTCTTATTCACTTTTAAGACACATAGTTTTGTTCTGAGTTTGCATCTTAAATTAAGGTACGTTTGAAAACTCTTCTGATAAAGAGCCCAGATCTTCAAAGGGAGAAATGAAGGCTATTTTTCCTATCCCCATACTCCTGGGAGAGGCTGTAACTTTGAAGTGAGCTATTAAAGGTAGAGATAATGTGGGATTCACCTCACTAAATGGAGGTGTCTACCATGCAGTTAATTATCTTAGAGTCACTGGAGGACTAAAATGGACTAATGGTGTCTAAAGAGCTGTTCTCATCCAAAACTAGACCACTGCTGTTAACTGGACTTCACTGATGTCTCCCCATTGGATGCAAAGGGAGCCCACCAGTACTAGCTCCAAGGCAGATGCCTCCAGCCTATGCACACACCTTCAGTTAGGTGAATTCCACCCAAAGTACCAGCCTCTGATCTCACACCAACCCCTGAGGTGCAACTGCTTTAATGACACTTAGGTCATAGCTGCTCAACAGGTATGAACCTATCATCATCTTCTCCAGGAAGCAACAATCATTTCAGAGCTTGTCAAAATATTTTGCCACAAACACTGGTTCCATTAAAGTTGATGGGAAGCATTTTGATGACTACAACAAAATTTTCATTAGCCTACAACCTCTCCTATTTTTGATAGAAAACACGTTCTTCCTCTCTTCCTTCTTATCTCCTTTTATAGGTCTCCCTTTCCTTGGATGCCAAATGGAAGATGAAGGATGAAGATAAAAGTGAGTAATGAAAACTCACGTGGCAAGCATCTAATTAAGTAAAAAAATAGATTGCAATTTTAAAAATATTTGTTCATAAATTTTCATTTTAGCACCAGCTCTGTTAATATTATTGGAAGCTGTTTCACAGCCACACCATCCTTCATACACATCTGGGAACAAATTCATTCTCTTTCTTTGACTGGGTGAAAAGATGATAGAAATAATATTTCACTCAAATAAGAAGAAAAAAATGCACGCAGGCAATAGATGAAATTCAAAGCAAGGCCTAAGACCACACCTCATTTAGCTTTTCCAAGGGAGGGGGGTCTTCATTTAACAATTTGGCTTATTTTATAAAAGATATGCTAGGTTTATTAGAAATACACTCATGTAAGTATTAGGTCTTTCTCTTTTGCCTTGACGTCCTCAGCATGTCAAGGTAGAAAGAAAGAGTGCAAAGCCTTTATTGGTGACTTTCCCGGACAGAGAGAAGGAGAAGAAAAATGGATGGAGAAATGATCACCAATTATTAAGGAATGTTAAGTGCTGCAAGGAGAAGGTGGTTCCTCCTCAGAGTCATGGCCAGATCCTCAGAACAACCTCAAAGGACTTTCTGCTGATCACAAGAAAGACTTGGGGAAGAAAACAAGACCAAATAGGCATCAGTCCTCAGTCTGTGCCATGCAGTGACATGTAAGGATCATTTTCTTTGAGTAAATTGGTTATGTGTAAGAAGTAACCAATGGAATAAGGATCTCCAGAAGGTTTGGTTTTGCAGTTTCTGACCCCAGGAAATGCCTAATTTCTCAAATAGCAAAAGAAAGGGCTTTTGATCAGAGGAAGAAGCTACTGCTATCAAAGTGATCAAGTGTCCTTCCTTCAGACCAGAGAGGAATTCAATTCTAAAGTCCAAAAGCTGTGGTCCAGAAATGGATGATTACTCTGATACCTGTGTTGTGGTCACCAAGTTTGGCAAATGCAAAAAAGCCCTATCAAACAAGTTCTGAGTGCAGAACACAACCATGTTTCCAAACATATGGATTCTCACAGTCAGTCAGAAGACACAAGGTAGTGCAGCAGGTTGCTGTTTGCCTATAAAAGGGGCAAGTGACCATGGATGAGCCCCTTGGGTCATGATTTTCAGAAATGCTTCATAAAAATTAAAATCCACTGCTGAAAAGCATGCCTAGAGTGATGCAAGTGTGGAAGAAGGGGCTACTACTACTTATGTGCTTCTGATGGAGTATTACAAGTCTCAATCAGTGACTGTAAATTCTTTTGAGATCTTCAGATGGAAGATAAAGCAGGTCTTTGTCTATTATTTATTTACTTATTGACTTATTATTTATGTATCCCTAAGCAGCTCTGTGCTGCCAAACCATATTTCTCTTGGCGTCTTTCATCCTGTGGCATTTATATTTTATTATTGACCTCACTAAATGACATAAACTATAAGTTCTACAACCTACGTGTATTTCAGCTCAGAGCTTCATCCCTACCTGCTGTAGGTATGGAGGAGTTGGGACTATCTGCTGTTATTAAATCTGTTATTTGTGCGTGGGGGTTGGAGGCAGGAATCATCCTTCCATCTCAAGGCGAGCATAAATATTTCAAAGCACACATGATTCTAATTCCATCGAAGCTCATCTGAAACATCCCAGACTTTTTATTGAAAATGAGATGATAATGTATGGCAGCCTGCAACAGATAGACCAGTATTTTAAAACTACTGCTGTTGGGCCAAGTAATTATGCTGTACAGCTGTTGCGTGCTATGCTGGATTTTGGGAGTGTTTTATGAGTTTGTGGTGCACAACAGTCACAGAAATAAGAGGATTTTTCAGAATGTTGGACTCAAACATCTGATTCCCTTCATGATTTGTAGTAGCCATTAACAAACTAACTAGTCTCCTTCTCTGGAGAGATTCAAAAAACTCTGGTGACATTCAAAACCTGCCTGGATGCCTTCCAGTGTGACCTGGTCTAGGTGTCCCTGCTCCAGCCCGGGGATTGGACTAGATGATCTCTTGAGGTCCGTTCCAATCCCTGATATTCTTTGATTCTGTGTCATTCTGTATCATTCTGTGTCATTTTTGAGGCAACTAACTTACTAACTAACCAACTAATAAAATAAAGAGGGTTCATCGATTAGGTTAGCACTTCACAGATCTAAAGCAAAAGAAGAGCCAAAACTGTGATTTCTATCTGACTGAATGATCAAATGCTAAAGAATGAGTTAATTTGAAACAGGTTATAGTTTTCTTCAGATATTTAGTATCCTTCTATCCTGGAACAAAGGAGCGATCCTAATAAAGACACATGGGATCCCAAGGAATGCTCACTGATGTGGTAAAGGGCCTTCGTGATCGCACCTGCAGTGCTCAGACAGATTTCTCCAGCAGCACAGCCCAACATCTGGGGCAGATACATTGATCCTTCCACCTTCCCGTCTCCTCTTCCAAGAAACCTTGCCAACCCTCTTCAAGTCCAGATGATGGGATGAAATCTCTTTCTTCAACAAGTTGTTTGAAGTTCTTTGAAAGGGTCATTTAGTGCCGCTCTTCTCCTGCTATCACCCTGTTCAAAGAAGTTGTGGTCTGGAGAATCAAAACCACTGCTCCTTCACAGACACAAGGGCCGGTCCATCAGACCAGGCCAACAGTGGATTGGCTTCCCTAGGACACAAGGCTCGGATACCCCCTCTGGAAAGTGATAATTAAGTTTACTAATAGCTCATTAAACATTGATCAATCTTCCTAGAAATAGGAACTTAGAATCATAATGAAACAGTATTGTTTTTATCAGCTTGGTTGGTTTTTTTTCTTTTTTTTTTGAGGCCACTATAATTGGCTTCATTACAATTAAGAAAAGTACTTTTTTTGAAAGTAATTTCCTTGGAAATGTTATAGAACGGTTTGTTCTGCGAGATATTTCCACTTCAGGCATTAACTTGCTTTAACTCCCTGCGTGCTGAAAGCTTCCTCCTGGCACTGAAGCCACGCAAGTGCCAGTTCATATTATGCAAGATGTATCCCACCCTTTGTACCCCAAAGGTACTTATTCTGAAAATTGACCATATTAGAGGACTAATTGGCTAAGCCACCAGGCTGGCTGATGTGAAATGCTTTCAAACACCATGAAACAGCTGTGTTTATCGGAAATATGAAGAGTGACTTTTTAATAAGGAGATCTGGCAAGAATCCAAATTTGTTGAAAGGAACTTACACTTCTGTGTATTAACACAATGCAAGAGGTAAAGAATGGAAGCCTAAAACAATAGCTTTAAGCCCACAGATTTTTTCGTGATGAAAGCAGTTACCCAAACAAGGGGAAAAAAATAAAAAGAAAGAAAAAAAAAAAGAAGAAACTTGGGCTGGGATTTGCAAAGGTCCTGAGAGAATTCATTAAGACCTTTTGAATTTCAATGGGAGCTGCAATCCCCATAACTCTTTCACAGGTTCCATTTTTCCTACTGCCCATTAGTAATAGATTTTAGGTGGATAAATGCACACCATACTTTTATTCAGGTTAGCAAGGGCTTGCCTCTACTTAAACACTGAGCTGCTGAGGGTAGGACTGACCAGGCTTGGGACCAGCCCTCCAAAGGAAATTTGGATCAGTGAGAAACTTATGTATTACTTAAAACCCGATAATGGTGCAAAGGGGCTGTTTGGTAACATGTCTGTTGGGTCCACAGGTGAGCCAAATTCAAACCAGTCCTGTCTTGCTTTCCCATTTGCTGTTAAATCATGGATCTGGGAGAACAAAAATAATCCTTACCCTCTCAGCATGGCCAAACTTTAGGTATCACTGATGCTTCCACATCATGTAGGCAAAGGCAGAATTCAAAATTCAACATAAACAGCTGATCAATGCAAGAGATGTCAAAATAACCTAAATGTGATGGGTGGAGGATCCAGGTTCCTGCCCGTGGATATCAAAATAGGACTGAACTGATGAGTTTCCACCTCTCAGCTCTACAAATCCCTGCTGAAATAACAGACCTACAGTATCTCCAGGCTGGGGCTGGCTCTCAGCCCCTTTATCCCTCTCTGAAGAGTGGTGTGAGGAGCCTGGACCCTTTGTTCAGAAAGACTCCTTTCTGTAAGGGATTTTGCAGTAGCAAGTGGGAACCAGAAGGACATTTTTTTGCCAGGGCCCACAGAGTTCCTAGCAAATAAAAAAAAGAAAATATGCTCAAAGCTGTGTTTGGGCATGGGGTTTATTGGTGTGCTTGGGATTGTGAGTCTTCCAGCCTGCTTTGGAAAACCCATAGAGCTGAACTGAGCATGAATTCCAGATTCTGGCACAGGCAGGGGCCCAGTTAAGTTTGCTATTTTGAGCAGATTGTTTTAAAACATGTCAAAATCCTCCTGCCTTTGGGAGACCAGAATACTGTGGAACTGATGTCAAGGTATAGAAACAAAAATCCTACCGATAGAAAACACACTTTCTTTCCGTGATCAGAGCTAGAGGTCAGAAAAAAAAGAATTTAACCTATTTGCAGAATTCCTACTTTGTGTCAAGTGCTGTCAACTTTTGCATATTATTATTGTTTTTAATACACATGATGTATTCCCACATAGAAGATAAAAAAACTATGGCTAGGAGAATATATCATGTCTTTCTTATAATGAAATGCAGTTGATAAGTTTACAATAGAAATGTAAATTCTCTTAAAAAGCACAACCTTTATGTGCGTGATGATACAATTCTGCTTTGATACTAAAAAGGGCATGGTAATGGAATCTGTGACTTTGGAGTGATATATTGCTGTTAAGTTAATAGGACTCCACATTCCCATTTCTAATATCAGTGTTTTTTTCCCCCCCTTTCATTCTGTAGATGGTAAGCTGATACTACATAAACATTGTTAAAGCTATAGTTCCACGCTACAGTAATTCACTTAACTTTAACATGATTTATGGTTCTGTCAATAGAGGAGGTTGAAAATCCAGAGCTCCGATGCTTAAACATGGGCTCCGTGTTTAAAGCAATAATGTGCTTTTTTGTGTGCGTCTGGAGCTGGAAGAATTTAGCATAAAGCAGAGATAAAAAATATTCTAGTTCACTGCACTCTTTAAAGCATCTAGTTCAACTTCAGGGATACATCAAAGAGAGCAAAGAAACTTAACACAGAATCAGTAAAAGCAATGGCTAAAAAACTTTGGTCCTGTCACACTTTATTTTTATATTATTTTTAGGGATGCATGAAATCCTGTTAGCATTTTTAACAAACACCCTCCTTCCCTCTCCTTTTTATTTATATATATTTTTTCCCCCTATTCTTTCGCTCAGTTAGATCAGCTCCTTTTGTCAGGATGAGTTTAAATCTGGGTCCACTGTGTTAATCACCCCCCATTCTTCTTCCTGGCACTCACCCTCCAGGCATTTTTGCCTCTTTAGGAGATTAAGCGACCAAGTCATCTTGTTGCTCTAACATGTCCTCACTGGAGCAACATATTAACACAATTCCTCCGCAAAAGAGCCCTCTTTAGAAGTTTGCTGCAGGGATGACAAATTAACCCAGCATGGTGTCCCACACATCTATCTCAGTACAAATTATTAGTGTAATAGAGCTTTTAGTTATGCATTTATCTAGCAATTATTGAACGGTTATACACAACGAAGCTGAGCAATCACGGCCCTTTATGAGGCAATCTCAGTGGGTGGCCTTACAGTTAATTTAGGATAGGACTGTCTAAGCAGTTCACTCACACACAAATTAGCTGAACAGCCCAGCTCCTTTAAATATTTCCTATGTCACAGGCTAACTCTTTACAATACAACAAAGGTAGAGTTTTAATTACACGGTTCCTGACTTTTGTTTAGCCGAAGCTTTAACCGTTTGCAAGCCTTTCCTCACTGCCCTCCCCTGCCTGGGATGTGGGAGTAGATGGCAGTTTGGGTGGGGGTATCCAGTAATTACTAAATCCTGACCTTGGGGCCATCTGTTGGAAAACTTTTTTTTTCCTTCAGTGTCAGACTATTTCAAAGTGAGAGGAAAAAAGTCAAAATCTCTGCCTACACGGACCCTGACATCCCAAACTGGAGTACCCAGCCCCTCATGCTGCTGCAAGAGCACAGCTCAGCTCTTGGCCAGTTTTACCATTCATGGTTTCTTACCATGACTTTCTGGTCTTTCTGACCAGTCATTCATGACTTTCTTACCCCTGTGGGGTGGCTTTCGCCTCTTTGGGCTGCCTTACATTACCAGCCCTTCATCTGTGTCTGTGTGCTGGACTGAGATCGCCCTGTTTTGGTTTTGTCAAAATTCAAAGGAAAGTAGAAGGTTGCACTACATTAGTCACCACTACCTAAAGGGGGCTACAGGAAAGCTGGGGAAGGGGCTGTTTGACAGGACATGGAGCCACAGGACTAGGGCAATGGTTTGAAACTAGAGCAGGGAAGGGTTAGATGAGAAAAGAAGTTCTTCCCTATGAGGGTGGTGAGACACTGGCTCAGGTAGCCCAGAGAGGTGATGGAGGCCCCATCAAAGTCTGGAGATATTCAAGGCTAGGGTTCGTGATGCTCTGAGCATCCTTATCTTGTGCAAGATGTCCCTGCTCACTGCAAGGGGTTGGACTCAATGGCCTTGGAAGGTCCCTTCCAACCCAACACATTCTATGATTCTAACAGGCACTGACACTGTGGAGACTTTTGATAGAGAAGGGCCCGATGTCTTCCAGACATGGGACATACAGTTTTTGCCACTTGGGCACAGAGTACTATTCTGCAGATTTCTCTTGGTAGGCTTTTTCATGATAAAAATCTCACTGACAGTTCTTATTATGGAGGAAATTAATATAATGGGAACCACTCCACTAATTGACTTTCATCCCTCCTTCTCTTTCTGCTCATACACCCGTTTCCTCGGGTTCTTCCCTTTGTGCTGCATTTCTTGTTCCTTGTAATCGTGTTTCTCTTTTATTTATCTTCCTAATGTTCCATCTCCTCCTTTTTGTCTTTCCTTGCCTTTTCTTCCTTGTTTTTTTGGCTTGCAGGATCTGTGCTGTCATATTCTGAGGAGATGCTTGAATGCTCTACAGCACAGGCTGCCGTATTTCCTTGGTTTACAAGATCGTGGTCAATTTAATGTTTCAGCCAGCTCCAGATAGAAAGTCACCAGAGTGTAAGCAGCAACACAGGCAAACCTAAAACCACTTATGTAAATACTGCTGTCACCCATAGTATTTAAATCCTCCGTTGTCTGGTAAAGAGCTCAAGTGGGTTGATGTCTGGGAAACTTTGTAAGATGCCAGCATTACACGATAGCTTTGCAATACTGGATGTCAGCAATACTCCATTGACCGCCAAATAATGGAGCTTCCAGGTAACAAAAGAATGTTGTGTAGGAGATGGGGATCTGACTGGTTGAATTTTCAATGCTTTGAAGTAAATTCTAAAAGTGATAGCGATGCTAAAGCCACCCTATAGGTGATCAATTTACCATCTGCCAGACGCTGAATTCCAACCACGCTGGTCCAGAGAAGACATATGGTGCATTCATAGAGTCATGCCCAAAAAACTGCCATCATCAAGTGAGGCTCCATGAATCACTTTGCGAGCTTATCACCAAAGAAACTTGGATCTTACCACCATCTGTTGGAACTACTGAGGAGTCACTGAAGCATTGGCATCCATGCGCCAGCACTCACTGCACATCTGGTCCTTTGGTCAGCCAGCTCCGATCCTCTCTGCTGGCTACTGCCCAGCTGGGTTGGCTACTGGCAGCTGCACCAAGGCAGAGAGGAAAAAACTAGTGCACAGCCTTCCACAACACAGTGCAGAATGGGCAATTTCATGAGAAGAGAGGTTTTTCCAACTGGTTGATTGAGTGGAGCATCTCCAATTGAATGGAGAAATCCTCTTAAGTATCTGCTCCTCATCCAGGTTTGGTTTCCACAATGACTCATGGTGGGGATCACTGGAAAGGGCACTCAGTGTCCTGGGATACCCCAGCATAAGACATGCACTGTGTTCTAAGCATGGAAGCATGTTAAAGATTCGGGAATATTCCTCAGAAGTTATAAATTACTGGTTGTCAATGACAACACCTGCCATGAATAGTCTGCAGCTTCTTCTCTGCTGTCTATTTTGATCATACTTTACAAATGCATCTCATATACACATCCAAGTGACAAACTTGCACATATGAACATCAGAAGGAGATGGAACCTTCTTGTCATTGTTCATTTGGCTGAGGAGCTTACTCCGATGATGACCTACTTCTTCTTGACTTTCCTTTCTCTGAAATATCTCTGCAGGCTGAAGATGAAATTTTTGAAGACCACTGAGGATGACCTGCCACTGACCATTCACATAATGCAGAGGTATCCAAAAAGATACCCAAGTCTATCTATCACATTATAAAAATAATTTCTGCGGGAAGATTCAACTTCCAGTAACTAATGGTGGCTATGAATTGCTCAAAGATTATATGCTCTTATAGATTGCATTATACAATTTATGTTACCACTCTTGATACCTGAAAAGCTTTTCTCTTCTGCTTACTGTTCTGGAGTACACTGGAGACAATGGGACAAAGAACAAAGCTGGATTTGCAGAAAATAATCCATCTTAGTATATTACCCTTCACCAATAGAATGATTGTTATAGAAGAGAAATAAACACAGCCAGTGTGCTGTGGGAGAAGAATACTGAAGAGGAATGTCAAAAAAGAACAAAGAATGAAGTCTGGAGCAAGATTTTTCCAGGATGATGACACTTGAAGAATCCATAGATGGATTCAGAGGTTTTGTTTTTTTCTGAAAGCCTGTAAGACTTTGTTTGTGAACAAGCATAAGTAGAAGATGCTTCCAAATGATGTTGCAGAAGAAGTTTTAGTTAATCTGTTAGGAATCATGTTGATTCAAAACCATGTTATTTCTTAATGGGTAAAGACATCTCCTTCCAAACAAATAAAATTTGGGAACTGCAATCATTGTATTTGTTCTTTTAAATTCTGGCTGTCTTTGAATGTTCCTCTCACACAGCCAGTGGATATCCCCTGGTGCATAGAAAAAGTCTTGAGAAAACAGACTGTAGATGAGATTTAAACAAGACCTCACCAGTGATACATTTCCTCTCTCAACCACACACAAATCCAAAATACAGAGGGGTCTAAACAGGGGCAGACAAAAGAATTCAATGATCTTAAAAACCAAGTGTGAAGTGAAACCCAGCTAAATAATGACGGGCCCATTAACTAATCAATCAACAACTCAAATTTGAAGGGCTGAACTTCTGAAAGATAGGAATTCAGTCAGCTGACCTGTGCTGAATATAATGCTAATGGAACATTTGTATTATTAATACTTATATTTCCTACTATCAAGGCTTTTAAAAGGAGATACATTTGCTAGATAGCTCAGACCCAGATTTCAAGGGAAATCTGTAAAGAATTTAGATGCCTAAGATGTTCTGCGGATCTAGGTGTGTGTCTGAGGCTAATAAAGAATTTTTATGGGATTAAGTGCAACAAATCAAAATCCAGGAAGAAGATTTAACAAAGCACAAACCCCCATGAAGTGCAGTTTTGGTCTCCCTTCAACTTAGTGCAGTTCCACCACTTCACATCACCTGGAGTGGGCAGACAAAGAGGCTCCTCCTGGTTTGTGCTGCCCTCAGTAAAAACCACACTAAAGCCAAACAGACATTTCAAAATAATTTCCAGCATGAGCTGCTAATATGCCCTTTTATGCTTCACCATTCCACCAGTTGCTTAATAATCTTATTTAAATGAGCAGAAAGAAACGTGCCCTGACCATTCATTCCTATTTTTATATCTTCCAGAGAGGTTTGTAAGAAGATTCAATCATTTGTGTATATTACTATGCTCAAGTGAGGTCCTTTTTGAAATGTGAAATGAGTATTGCCTTTACTTTTCTAGGCCAAATGCAAATGCAGCTTTCAAACAAAAAGATAGAAGCACATCTAGATCCAGAGGACATCCCTTTTACTTGGAAAGTCAGTCACAAGAGTACTGTGAATGAAACCAGCCAAAGCATAGCAGGAACCAACTTCAAAGAAGTCCCATAACAAGGAGGTTCTTCAGTACACTGATACCAACAACGTGAGTACTAAATGACCAACCATCAGAAAGAAAGCCATGGTGCTGGAAGACATTGGAAAGGAGTGATGGGTCCCTATCTCGCGAGGTTAGATTGAATCCATGTTATGAGTGGACACAAGCAGAAGATGCTCTCTGTAACACATTCTGAGGCTCTCCCCACCCTCTTCAAATGAAACCCTAAACCCTTAAGAAACCTTAAGCGTCTACCTCAAGCACTGTTGAGTGGTCACCAAGAAAAGTACCAAGCAGCCCAGCCTAGCAAAACCAAACACAGCTCTCGACAACTAAAAACCAAGCTTCTGAAGCACAACCTGTTGACTGGCTGGGTAACAGGTGGAGATGACTGTCCATGGAAAGGTGCTGGGATGGCCACTGGGAGCCATGGCTAAGCTGCCTTGGGGGGCTCTTGGGATAGGCCTCACCTCTGGGTCCTGTAATGACAGGTCGATGGTGCTGTGTGAAAGCCGTTCCAAGGGAGGAGGTCTGCGAAGGCGAGGGACTGCTGAAACCAGACTTCTCTGACTTCTTTAATGTAGTTGGCGATGGCATTCCTGGCAAGAATGATTGATAAGTGCAATTTAATAATGCTAGGTCATGGAACGACAGCCTATGCATTGTGAAAGTGGGTGCAGAAGCAGCTAGAAAAAACTTAAAGGACAAAATGAAACAGAACACAACAGCAAGCCAAAAGCTCACTTTTATTTGTGGTCTTTTTTTTTTTTTGAGGCAGAAGCAGCCATGGTTTGCTCTGAGCAACGAGGACTAAGATGCAGCCATATTTTTCTTTTCAATCTGAAATATGGATAAGATGCAGCTTATTATTGCTACTGAAACCTACTCTGCTTTATTTTTAGGAATCTGAAATAGCTGGAGCATTTGGATTTTTACAGGCTTTTTATGAGTTCTGTCTTTCACTCACTGGTTTAGTAGATTATTGCAAATAGATCTTTTAAATGTGCAGCATGACTCAAGGCACAACCAGAGAGAGTTTTCTGAGTTCAAACCTGCCTCTCCTCACTCTCTCGACTTCAAAGGTATTCTGAAAGGAATATATTTATGTGGTTCCCTTCTGCTTTCAAATGTTTTTAAAGGGTGAATGGTATTTGTGTCTTGATATTAGAAGCCACGCTGGAATTATTTGGGAACTGTTATTATTCCCTTGAACTATTTCAAAGGCTTCCAATGAAAGTCAAAGTTAAGTTGCCATTGGGTGAAGAGGGGCAGAGATGGTGTAATGCTAATACCACCACTCTGTAAGAGTAACCCTCTGTTGGTATCCTATCAAAGAAATTAGCTGAATGTTGCAACAGGCTCTTAAAATATGAGCCTTTTCTGCCTATGATTTATGCTGAGATAAAAGAATATTACAGAGTATAGATGAAGAATATGTATGTGCCTCCCTGTTCTCTCTATTTTTTATAGCTTTAGAAGCATCTGGGTATTCTGATCATCTGCACATGCTCTGAAAACACCTAATTTCCAGGGAATACAGTACATCAGATATTTTTGTATGTCTGCAGGGCTGTAGCCAAAGAAGGGCACAGAATAGTCAAGGTTTCAGGTGCAAATGCAAAGGATCAGATAACGTGGAAGCTGAACTTCCATCAGCAAAGCCATTCAACCTTAACTCCAACTCTGCATTTTGTAAAATTTAATTGTTAAAAGTAAAGAGAGGGGCCTGGACAATATTATCTCTGCACAATATTATTAGTTTCATATTTAAGAACACTAGTTATATAGTCCCTCGTATGTTGATTACAATATGCAGGAGCCTTCTTTTACTTTATGTGCTACACTGCTGGGGTTTCATGGTTTCAGTGAGGTTATCCAGTTTATATTTCAGAATGTTAAATAAAGTGAGGCAGCAGTTGGAGTTCCAGTGTTGTACATGCAGCTTTTTGTCTCAAAACTGTTTGCTACAAAGGTTTGCTCTTGTGGAGGTTTTTCTTCAAGAAAGGCTGCACTCTTAATCTGTCAAAAATAAAAGTTCAGAACTGACAGACTGTTGTGCAAGGAAAACGATCTTAAGGACTTTGGAGTGGGGACAAAACCAAAAAGAGCAGTTTGGAAGTAAGATGGAAAAGGAGACTGAACTAAGGTATTTCAGTGCAATGTTCCAGTGAACTTCTGCTCAAATTTCTGCTCAAAATCATTGCTCTGAGTGTCCATATTCAGGACAAGGATACTCAAAAGAGGGAAAGGTGCTGTTGGCCCAGATTTCCTTATGATAGAGGAACTGGGGACAGAAACACCAAATATGTCACACAACATCAAGTGCCAGTGTTAGGATTTGTGCCTGGGGAGGAGCAGAGGAACCGTGCTGCTGGCAGCAAGGCCATGGATAAACCTTTTCTGTGCAGGGCTGTGGAACAGCCTTTGTTTTCCACCCAGCAAGGTTTCAAGATAGCAGGCTCCATCCCTCTAAGTGCAAAAATATCATGGATAGAATAAGAGCCTGTTTGTGCACGGGGATTATCACAGTAAAACAGGTCTGTGTGTGAGCTGCTCCAAATGCAAGGTGGTGCAATGCTCTTGCCTGGAGGCAGAAGGTCCCTCAGGCAGCTGATGGCTCTGCAGTTCATGAGCAGAGATCCAGAAGGGGACAGGAGTCCTGGGCAAGCAATGGAGGTCATGGAAGGGCTCTAAGTATATTCACTGTATAGTTCATCTGGCTCATGAGCTCCCTGCTTTCCCTCATATCCTCTAGCTGCAAACTCTCTTCAGTGTTATGGGAAAGGTAATAAAGCTTCTGAGAAAGTGAAGAAGCTTTTCTTATACTACTGTGCTAAAAAATCCTGCTAGACTCATCTCAACCATGGTTGAGGCACAGACATGAGTGGAATATGGTTAAAGTCTTAGCAAGTTGATGTGATTGAGTCCAAACACTGAAACTTGAGGAGCTACAGAAACGACCTTGCACTGTGGCGATGCTGAGCAGTGGCATGTTCATGTGGGGATGGATTTCATATGGTCAGAGATTTTAATGCAACACAATGTTGCAAAATTGAGTCAAAAGACAAATTGCAGCACTGATAATTGGTTCCTACTCTTGTTCTATTTGTTTGCTATCATCATCCTGACTGTCATTATTATCACTACTTTGTGTTTTCTTATTTACTTCAGCGTCTTCTGAAGTGTATCCGTTTGGAACGGTCCAACTCTCCCATGTTTTTATTTTGTTTGAGCTTTGTGGTGACACATTTTAGTTTGAGTGATCATATCCATCAGATCTCAAGAGAAAAATGGCTGCATCCTAGTTCAGAAGAATATGCAAACAGGAGCTTAATTACATCACTTAATATTGACCAAGAGAGAGAAGAAGATGAGCGTGCCAACTCATTTCCAAAGCATGTTTTGTCCTTTAAGAGGGGAGGGGATGACAGAAAGTTAGGCAGTGCAAAGCAATTAGCATCATTCACATTCTATGTTGCGCCAGCATGGGGCTCTAGCAGCAAAATTCAAACATTCTTTGAATGGGTTAATAAAAGAAGAAATACAGTCAGCATGCAAGAAAAAAGGTTTCCAAGAACAAGCCAAAATATGTCCCATTCTTCTAAATTTATCACAGCCATGTCACATTATCCTCGAGACTGCCAGGAATGTCAATTTTTTTGCAATTTAAAAAAAATATCTCATTTAGCACCATATGTTTGGTTAATGTGCCTGATATATCCTGCGTATTCTTTAGTCCATCCATTTCTAATACTCATTTTCTCTCTTTTTTAATTTTTTTTTTCCCCCTTGCTAAGCCATATGTTACAATGCCGGTCATTCTATGGAAGCTCCTTTCAGGAGCTGAGAGTGAGGGAACTGGGGCTTAATCACTCAGAAAAATTGAAACCTGAAGCTAAAAGTCTCACTTTTAGGCAAACCATCTCAGTACTTGGGTTAGCATTGTGGGTGCCTAGTGCAAAACCAGGCCACCTATGAGATGGCAATGTGTATAAGAGGTGGGGACTATGCTAAATGACTAACTATGGAATTAGGTGTTTAATTTTTGGCACCCAGGTTGGGAGATTCTTGGCTAGTTTTAAAGGTCTTCTGTTTTGTACCTAATGAGTTTTAACACATGTAGTGGTCCCCCCTCAGCAGCTTCCCGCCTCCTCCTGCCTTGCTCAGGGATGCAGGAAATTAAAAAGTTCAAACTGAAGCTACCCAGGGCAGAGCTCAGGGAGGATGCTGCTGCCTTGCACCACTTTCCTCTGCATTGCTCCCAAGAGCAGGAGAATATCAGGGAGCACTGCACTGAAACCCAGATCTCAGCACTTCCCATGGCTCCAAGGAAGGGGCACTGCCAGCTCATAAGGACATCTCAGAGTCCAGGCTCTCTTCTGCCTCTTCTTTTCTAACAAATGACAATATCCCCCCATCCCATCTCAGCTTCACTGGCCTGTGAATAGGGAATGGAGCCAAGGATCCTCCCCATTCCCTGCCTCTTTCTATCCATCTGCTCTGAGCAAGGAATAAACAGGAACAGCCAGAACACAAGGGCTGAGTAACCCAGGTGGGGTTTAAAAGTGTTCCTCACTATTCTGTGTCTAGGACGGGCATCCAAATCACAGTTGCACCTGGCATTTTTAGGAATGGTTTCATAATTCAGGTCTGAGTCTCCTCTGAATGTTATTTAGAGCATGAGAGAAGAGAATCAGGCTCAGTCTATTTACATGGCAGCTTTTAACGACTGAATAAATGGAAAAGTTAATTGCTAAATAAAAAAGGAAAAAATAAAGGGACTTGTGGCATAAAACACAGATGGGAGTTGGAGTGGGTGTATGTTTCTTTAACTCACTGTGCTCATGTTCATGTGATGCCCTAAGTACAAGGAGGCCAAACATACACGGTCTGAGCCTGCTTCCATTTTTTTCGCTGGACAGAGGGAACCAGATCAAAGAACATGATGGTGCTAAATGGAACAAGATGTGTACTTGTCTTTTTTTTTTCCCCAAAAGGAAATATTAATTTGACGCTGGTTTTTCAGCCGAAAAGAATTTTAATTGCAGTACACAATGAGCGGAGGATTCAGACAACAGTGATCTTGAATCTGTTAGCAGAGCTGTGTTTCTCTATCAAGGAATTTGTGCAGCCTCTTCAACATTAGAGCTTTCCGAATTTTCATTAATTTGGCATTTCCCTCAACACATGAGTTATTTTGTTCATTCCACATCATGCATCACACCCTTCTGCTCAATGCACAATGCAAGCGTCAATGGGATCCTTGTCCTTGAGAGACTCTGGTTTTACTGGAGCCATTGCCTGGATGTCGAAGTCCCGCAGTTAAGACTTTCAAAAAACTCTGCACTTCGCAAACCTCCAGCCCAAGTTTAACCAGTGAATTCACAGGAAAACGTCATGTTCCTCATCTTCTAAAGGGGCACTGTGATGGTTTTTAATTCCTCTACCTCCTTGTGTTTGCCAGTACTAGAATTGCACCACGTATGAGTCTTCTTGAGGGCAGCTACAGAGCTTCAAATTTTCAGGTATGAGGCTGATATTTAAATGGACCAGAAAATGACATGTGGAGAATCAAATGCACAAATCCTTCCCAACACAAATAAATGCCCATCAACCTATTTACCATCCATCTCTGCACCTTGCTAACAGAGGTACCGGAGTTAGGAATAACTTTGATGGAATGAGTGGAGTAACAGCAGTGTAAGAGGAGAACCATGTCCCTTCTTTCCAAATCTATAGCTTCATCTCTACCTCTGTCTGTACATCCACCCAATTTCACTTGATTAATTACAAATTACTGACTGCACACATCCTAAACAATCACTCAACAATCCATTTCAAGTCAGCCATGTGGGTAGACCACCTAATATTTGTCTCCAAAGATGATTTTTGGATAATTATCCCAATATTCTCAGCAGTTCTCTCCCCCTAGATCCTTCATGGAAATTTTGTAACAAAAACTACAAATGAAATTGGGTTTAGATCTTCATCCTCAAGGGGCACTATGAAAAGGAACCACAGCAACTCAGGTATTACCAGGTGAACCATGAACTCAACAACATGCAGAACAAACAGATGAGGCAGAAAAACAAGGTGGCTGTTGGAGGAAAAAAACCCCCTGATAGACGGCAAGAACTTTTTCAAGGGACTTTCATCCTTCTTTGCAAATTATTCCAGCAATTTCACTGACATCTCAACAGAAATGCTGATCAGCTGCTTGAGGGTTTTTTGCTAGGTTTTTTTTTTTTTTCCTGGGGAATACTTAATTTCAGGCTTCTTGATATTTTGCTGGCTATGCTGCTGTCAATCATGAGTCGGTTCTACTTAGTGCTGAGCAAACTTTATTTGTCATCAGCTGAGATATGATCGTGCTAACTGCCATCCATCAGTTTACTGTATTAGTGGCTCCAGTGTACACAAAACACAACACAGATGGAAATTCACTCATCCTAATGAAGTGCTCTTTAGTTTTCTACATTCTCAATAGACACTCACTCCCCTGGTTGCACTCTGAGTGCCCGTGATCACCGAAGAACTAACCCACCAGCCAGCACCTTGCTCCACAAGGCTAAACCCTGCTTAATAAATCCAGATTTTTATTAATTTTATATTTTTTTAAAGCAGAAAAATGAAAACTCTCCCCCCCCCTCCATTCACTTATCAAACTGCTGCATATGCATCACCAACACACGCAACTGCTTTCCTCAGAACTCGACATCTGACAGATCATGGGGAAAACAGAGCTAATCTCCCCGTACCCATCAACAGTGTATCAGAGGTGACTGCCAGATACTTAAGAAGCCATCCAAAAGAAATGTCACAACTCTTTTTCAAGACACCACAAAAGAAATGTTCCAAAATAAAATAAAGCAAATGCACGGACGAGTAAATGAGCCAAAGAACTTAATAAAAAGAGATTGATTAAAATGAGGACTAGAATGTTCAAAAGGGACTGAGAGAGAGAGAAGGAGAGAGTGAGAGAGAGGTGCCAAAGGCACATTAAATGGATTCAATGGCTTTGGGTTTTCAATGCTTTTTGGACTTCTCAGCAATTTTTAGCCAAAAATGATAATTCACGTTAGAATCCAAATTCTGATGTCACTCAGGAGAAGCAAGGTTGAAATTTCCCCCTTGCAAAGGAGTGCTGCTCCATTTCCAAAGCAGAAATACCAGTTTATATTGATTTAAAAATCTCAGCTGCCGACACTACAATGTTCACCATTATTTTAAAATCTCACCCCAATAAAATCTGCCTTAAATTATTTGGTGCACTGTTCCCATAGAGAGTTATTTCCTTATCTGTTTATAACTATGTTTACAACACCAGCTGGAGAGTTTCAGATATCTCAACTTCATCCCTCCCTCATCACCCAGGTGGTTCTTTCAATAACTAATGAACTAGTACTCAATATAAAACTATTCCTTCAAATTAGTTTTATATTTAAGGACTCTAATTAGAAGCACAATGAACAGCATGATAGCAGTTCGGTTTTGCCTTTCCTTTAATACCAGGGTTCAGTCTAATTTTGTGTTGCATAAATATATATTGTAATAAGAATAAAAAAAATAAGGGTCCCAATGATGTCTTTGAACATCTCATCATTTAAAATTCATGGCTACATTTGTTTCATTTCGAGAGTTATTGGAGAGTTTTTCAGCACACTCGGCAGATGAGATGGAGCAGCAGGGACAAACTGCAGCTATCCATAGGAGAATATACCTTTCTGTGGGTGCTTTGGGGATAGAACATCTATAGCTGCAAGGCAAAAAAATGCCATCATAAATTTGGATGGCATTTACAAAGCCCTCTAAAAAGTCTTTGCATATGATTATAGCTGAGGTATGATATTTTTGCAAGTAAAAGACCCAGAATAGATTTATGTTTCAACTATGTCTTCTTGAGATGCATATGGATGCTAAATTGCAAGTGATACTAAAGGGAATTTTAGCAACTGAAGTGGATGGAGTAAAATTTTCCGATGTTTTCTTTTTTTTTTTTTTCTTTTCTGCAAAATGACATGCTCCTTATTTGCATGTCATCAAAAGATCATTGGCTAGTCACGTTGTATATATAGTAATGATGGCTGCTAAACACCAAAGGCATGAGATGGAAATGGCTAAAGATGTAGATTTTGTCAACCTCTGACCTCAGCTACTGTGTGTAACGGATGGTGACAAGACTAAGTTTGGTGTTAACATTGGTTTGGAAGACACAATCAGTATACACTGCCATCAAACGTACACTTTAATTAATAAAAGAGCTGTCAAAACAGCCCCAAAAATTCACTGTGCGCTGTGCAGTTACCTGATATCTGCCCAGTTGGAGGTGAAGAGTTTATAAATGATTCCAAAGAAAGAAAGGGGTGCAAATGGAATTCATGTGCATCATACCAAACCCAAGTGGATTTGTAATTTGACAGGTTCGAGAGCGTGCTCACGGAGCTGTTACACTTTGCCATACACAGCTTCTTGGTATTTTTACCCATCTGACTGCCCAGGTTTGACAGTCACAGGACTGAACAGTCATCTCATTTCTCCCCAACACACAAAATAATTTGTAGCTGGCCTAAAGCTGCTGTGTCTGAAACCAGTGAGAGCCCACTGGAAGGTCCTGCCACCAGCAGCTCCAGCAGAGGTCATAAATAAATGCTCTCTCCAGGAGCTCTCTCCTTACTAGACACCTCCAGAGAACCTCCAGAAGAGAGGGACATCCTGGTACATCCCCATCCCCCCAACCCAAACCAACCCCAAAATGTCTATGCACCGAGAAGAAGAGCATTGGCATTGTTTCAATAAGCACACCCACCATGTAGTGCTCCGCGGTGTTCGGGGTTTCTTAGATATCCTGATTTTATAAAAAGAAAGTAAAAGAAGAAAAAAAAGAAACAAGGTGAGAGAGAGCACTAGCATATTGGCTTTTTAATTTTTTTTTTTTTCAGCAAGCAGGATACTGTGTGAAATCTTGGCCCAGTGAAGTGATCAAGGGGGAAGGAAGCTTTCAGTTTGCTTAAGGGAAAACTGAGGAGCAAGCAGGAGAATTACCAAAATACCACATTGCAGAAAAGGGGTGAGTTTAGGATTAATCAAGCTGTTAAAAGGAGAAATGGTACTTTTAAGGAAACAAAGGGGCAAAGGGAGCTATCAGAAGTAACATTACAAGATGCGTGTGTGTGAGGATGCTGCTTCACTGGACCAAGAAAGCTACAGTATGGGACAGGATTCTGGTTTTGCTTTTATCAGACACTTTGCTAGATAGCTTTGTCCAACCTCAGACACTGCCCCTCTGGCATTATGAAATAATCCTACATAACTCGATCTCATGAGCTCAGGAACACAGAGAAATAGCCATGCCAAATCAGATTACAGGGATCCACCTAGCCCTGTATCCTCCCTGACACTGGTAACTAATGGCTGCCTAGAAAAAAAGAGTAATAAAAAGCCCAGGGAAAGCAAGCATACAGTGATAATTCTCCAAAATACTCTCCCAGCCTCCAACATTTCAAGGACTTCCAGGACAAAGTTGATACCATGCTACTGAAGGTACTCCAATCCAAATGCACAGATTCACCCACCTCCCCCCCATTTCTTCTCCCCCTTGTTTTTGTGTTTGTTTTTTTTTTTTTAAATTTATTTTATTTTATTTCTACCCCCCCATGAGATCTCGACTCATCACACAAAAAAGGTTTCACAGTTTGGTGCTGGCAAGTCCGGTGTTTCTTGCCACTAAACTCAGACTGAGCTAACAGCTTTCAAGCCCAATGATGTGCTGAGTATAAGAGCATCCAACACTTTATTTTCCTACATAAAAAAAAAGTGACATGTGTGCTGAGGTGCTCTAAGTGTAAATAATTTAGGGAGATGATATATATATATTTTTTTTTCTTTTTAAGAAAAGCAAGAATCTGTCTGTAAATTGCTATTAACATTTTTTTCCAGTATATGTGTAAAACACATGTTTGAGAAGAATAGAAGAGAGAAACTGTCACTCACTGGGAAGCTTTAGAGCTATCTGGCTCCCTGGGAAACTGCATGCAACTATTCTGGTGTCCAAGGGTTTGACCAGTGAGTTTCCTCTTCCTGCAAAGAATGAATGCAGAAGTAATAGAGGGTCTGAGGGGATGGGGAGGGTAAGATTTTAGCAAATGGCTAAAGATATCCCTATTCTACCCACTGCAGCAGGTAGGAAGCAGGTGGTGGAAGAAAAAGGGGTGGGAAAGGAGACCCCACCTGCCTTCCCCTTGTGTCCAGGGCAGGAGGCTCACCTAGGAGAGCCTTCTGAAATCCCTTTGTGATGCCGGCAGGTCACGGCAGCCCCAGCTCTTGCTGCCACACAATGTCAGGACGTTCTGCTCTGATTGTCTTGGGGTCTTGCTGTGACTCCCTTTCAGGATGGAGCAACGGCTCACCGGCGCTCGGCCATTGAAACTCAGCCCGCCGGGTTGGCTTCATTAACACAACCCCCCCCTATGCCCAGACACTGACTTCTTCAGGGTCACTCTCCATTTTCAGTGATCCCCTTTTTAAGGGCAGATTTCCTGAAGTTTTAATTCCCTGATCAAATGGGTGCCTGCTTGTGAAATTTTTTTCACTTAGTTATTTTTTTTTTTAAATCAGCAAAAGTAAGAGTCTGGGGGAAAAAAAAAGCCAAAAAAGAAAAAAATTATCCTTTCATTTTATCCTTTCATTTTTGATGGCATATTGACTTTTGGAGAGTCTAAAGGCAGGAGTGATATATTAGGGCATCCCTGTAACATTCCTTAAAGTAAAAATTAGAAAGTGATCGAAAAGTTTTATAGAGGAGAGCAGAAATATAATTTTAAGCCTCTTAAAATTGCTTGAACTGTGAAATCAAGTAATGAACACTAGAAAAGGATCTGTCAGCTGGAATCAAAGCTTGGGCTAGTCAGCATTTTCTTCCTAAACCTTATTATGGCAAAGATTTTTTCATCTCTGCACTCAGCTCATCCCAACAAATAAACCAACTTGACCACCTGTTACTGGGTGAAGTTCTCTGCCATCTCCCATGAAAGCTTATTCTCTCCCTTCAAAGCCCTGGGCACCACTGGGAAGGTGGGAAGACAAAGGTGGGCACTGATTCAAGTGGACACCAGTTCAGAATCAGAACAATGCTTCACAGAACAAATTACAAGCAGCAGATGAGGGAGGGAAAGAAAAAAGATTAATTAAAAAAAAAATGTAGTGCCAATGAATTCTGGAAGGGGGCAACATTTTTCATCAATTTATCCATGAGATATTTCATAGAAGCTTCTTTTTTTGGGGGGGGGTCCTGATATTACAAACTAGCATTTGAGGGGAGAAACATTTTGCTTCTGCCATAACAATTGTGTGAACCCCACACTAGAATCATAGAATGGTTTGGGTTGGAAGGGACCTTAAAGATCATGTAGTTCCAACCCTCCTGCCATGGGCAGGGACCCTGACTGTGCACATCAGTTCTGTGTTTCTTTTCTAATTCCTAAGTCAAATGCATTCACTATTTCAAAGAGGTTCAGCTCCACATGGCTGCAGGTTTCTAGGCTTAGAAATAAGTCTCAGCTATATAATGTTGCTAAATAATAAAATAATATCATGGACACAGAACAGCAAGAAACTGTATAGCTCCGGGAGCCATTCTTTCAAATACATCACTATGACAAACCCACATAAGAAGCTTTCTAGTACAAAGGCATATCAGAAAAAAAAAAGAAGCCATTTCATATAAAGTTGGACTTCTCTGGGTGATTAATGCTACGTTCAACAAAGGAGACAGTGTCTGTCTAATTACATTAAATACTTATCTTCCAGGGATTGGCAGGGTGTTTCTGCTCAATGTCACTTTTCATGACAATGTAATGATAGATCCGTTTACTTACCAGTGCCATTAGCAAAAATTGTACTGTTTTCTCAACTGCCCTCATATCATGAAAATATTTGATTAACACACTGCAGCTTATCTAATACTCTAAGCAACATATTCCACATAGTTTTCTCTCTATTAAAAGAACAAGATTACAGCCTGTGAATTTTTTTTATTGCGCTCACACAAAATCAAATGAATCATGTGTGATGTACTTGGAGTATCTCCCTGGTTCACCAAAGTGGTTTATTTTCTTTAAAATATCAACTTGTGCTCCAAATATTAAGATTTTGGGAGAAACAAGCAAACAAACAAAGTCAGTGCTCTGAGGCACCGCTTCCAGCCTTTAGTTATTATTTCCTTTTTGTTTCAGCACATCTTGGGAAACTTTTCATACTTTAGTTAAAAAAAAATAAATAAAGCAAATCTTTCATTCCTTTGCTAAAAAATAGATATGGCCATCCCCCAAGTCTTTAAAATTCACTGCATTGACTGTGAACTGACTCTTCAGAGTCATGCCATGGTGCCAACATATGTAGAACAATAAACCTCTGGAAAAATGTACCCAGGAAAGGCAGTTTGTACAGTAACAAGATGACTTCATAAGCCTGTATTGTAGGGAAAAGCTGTGATGTAACATTCCAGGGGTATATATCAGCTACCTGATATTTACTAACGAGGTTAAACTACTCTCTGTTTGTCTCAGCACTCTTCATAATTCACTTTTTAATGGATGGATGGGAGAAGTCAGCAGTGTATGACACAGCTCATTTCAGAAATAGGACGGGACAGCTCAGGACAGAATCTATTTCAAAACATGCTCCTTCTCTCCATACCATCATATGAAGAAGTCTATGCTAAGTGACTACAAAGCTTCAAATCTACTCAGAAATCCTTTGAGGGGTGGATTTATCTTCTTAAGTAAAAGAACAAACTGAAAAAAGAAAGAATACTTTGGAGGATGTGGCACTGTCATCTGGTTCCATGTAGAAAAAGGCAACACTGGAGAGATCTCATAGTGACCTACCAGTACCTGATTTTGCCTACAGGAAGGACTGTTCACAAGGGCACGGAGCAACAGGACAAGGGCCAGTGGTTTGAAACCAAAGCAGGGCAGGGTTAGATTAGACATGAGAAAGAAATTCTTCCCCATGAGGGTGGTAATACACTGGCACAGGTTGCACAGAGAGGTGACATCCAAACTCAGGCTTGCTTCTGAGCAGCCTGATCTAGTGCAAGATGTCCCTGCTCACTGCAGGGGGTTAGACTAGATGGCCTTGGAAGGTCCCTTCCAACACTATGCATTCTATGATTCTACCAGTTCTCCTCTTCTTAGTGTCTCATGCCCAGACAGGAAGAGGCTCATGGACAGCTTCCTCCAGCCAGAAGGCAGGACATCAACTCCATCTTCTTAAAAGCTCTTTACACCACCACAAAATGGCAGAAAGACGGTACAAAAACTGAATCACAGAATGCTTGAGGTTAGAAGAGACCTCTGAGATTATCTAGTCCAACCATATGATGTACAGCAAGTCTGAATTAACCAAAACTGTCTTAAAATCCTGAGAGACTAACTCTTGGGGCTAGAAGATGACTCTGTGGCCAACCAACCGCCACATGCGACTCTCCAAATTAATAAGGGATTTAGGATATTCATTCCCTGAGCCATGAGGGTTCGGGGTGTGCCCACAATTATCTGGATAGAAGTCTGACACACATTGTCCCTCTATCAATGTCATTTTCCTCTAGTCCCCAACAGATTGTCGGCAGCTTTGTGATATTCCAGGTGTCAAAGAAGAATTAAAACCCCAACAATTGCCCAAACAAAAGGGACAAAAGACGGATGGAGGGAATGGAGGAAGGAGGGGGGGAAGGGGTGTGGGATACGTGTTTCGGAGCCCTGCATATCAATTTAATATGTGCAGCTGACAATGATGCAAATGTCCTTGGGAGGGAGAGAGGAGGCGAGATCCGTGCCCAAACATACACACGCCACCGTCAGCAAGATGGCAGGAAAGAGAAGAGGGAGGATTCCCAGCCCAGGACACATGCCTCAGCAGGCAAAGCAATCCAATGAAACAATCCTCTGGTCTGGGAAGGATTTTGGAAGCACCTGATATGGAAAAAAAAAAAAAGGGGCCCTAAACAAGCCAGATGGTACTTTTAGCTGGCAGCGGAAAGTAGGAGACAGCCAAAAACATTACGGCATCTCCCCGAGAGGCCAGCAAATCGATTTTTAACCATTTTTTGTTGTTGTTTTTAAAGTGATGCCGTGAATATAAGAAAAAAATAATAATGTTTCTCTGCATTTTTAAACGGCTAATTTTATGAATAATACACTTAAGAAGGCAACAACTGGAAGAGAGGAGAAAGCAACTGGTTTTTCCCAGGGTGGTTGTATATTTGACATCAGGTTTCTATTCAGTCACCGCCACTGTTTACTCTGCATTAAATGCCAGCTTTTCTTCAGGGTTTTCCACATAAAATGAAAGGGGAAAATTCTGAAAAAGTAGAGAAATAGTACTCTGAAATCACAGCAGCACGACAGCTCACAGGACATGGAAGAAATGTAGTTTGTGAGACTGATTTGCCCTCTTAAAACCTTCACTCCCCAAATTTTTGAACAGAGGGAAAACAATTATTGAATAACTTACAAGCTGCCATTTGGCAAAGGATTTGCATGAGATATACAGCTGTTTTGGGAGAATTTTTAATTTTTAAAATCTCCAAACTGGACAGAATTTAGTTGGATGACAGGACTCTCTTCAGGAATCATTTTGATGTCCAGTGTTGAACCATTACTCTGACAGCCAGAAGCAGCTCCTTGCACAGGAGATTAGGGGTGGCCAAACAGCTTTCACTCAAGGAAAGGAAGAGAGATGTACATTTTAAGGACTAAAATATCAGAGATAGGACAGGCTGAGAGAGCTGGAGTTATTCAGCCTGTAGAAGAGAAGGCTCAGGGAAGACCTCATAGTAGCTTCTCAATACCTGACGGGAACTACAGAAAGGCTGGGGAAGGACTTTTTGATAGAATCCAGCATGGCAGGACTAGGGGTAATGGATGCAAATTGGAAGAGGGGAGATTCAGCTGGAGAAAAGAAAGAAGTTCTTTACTGGGTTGCCCAGAAAGGCTGTGGATGCCCCCTTCCTGGAGATGTTTAAGGACAGGCTGGATGAGGCATTGAGCAACCTGGTCTAGTGGGAGATGTCCCTGCCCATGGCAGGGGTTTGAAACTAGATGATCTTTAAGGCCTTTTCCAACCCAAACCATTCTATGAGGAGTCATTGAATGAGGGTGAATGACCCTTTGCTTCCCTTTGGCCAAGCTCTGAGGAAGAGTCAGGATGATGCTTTACTTTCATTAACTGTTATTTCAATTGAGGACACTGGGAAAGCTCAAGACAGGGTGAAATCTAGACCACAGCCAAAGTGCTTTCTCCTGTTTGGAGCAAGGTAGTGCATTAGTGTTACAGCACAGCAGATAATACTCCTGGAGACAAACGTGTAATAAAAGGGAATGTTACACTAAGTAGAAACGAAGTCCATACATTTATATTTTTCAAACCTCATTTTTCAAACCCTCAATTTTAAAATAAAATGTATTTCCTTCCTATAGGTGGAACCCAAGACTTTATCTCCAGCCACTGCTGATATAAAACAGTCCCATTCTTTTCAAGAGTGATGCTGTTGGACACAAAGAGGGTGGGAGCCATCTCACTATGATGGTTTCTGAGGGTTCAAAGACCTATACACAAATCTAAGGCCAATGAAGACTACCTACAAAACAGTAAACCAGTGCATAATTTTCCTGCTAATAGGATGTCTTTGGTTATGCTGTTTTGGTGGGATATATCCCACTAAAAATAGCAACAAGCATTGATGTAAAAGAGCGGCAGAAAGAATGATCTCAGGAGGGCTGTGGACTGCGTGGGAGCAGTGGGAGCACACCACGGTGGAGAAGGGTATGGATTACTTGCTCTCCCTCGAGCAAGACAACAGTGAAATGAGAATAAAGGTGTTGGCATTACTTGCTCTAGATGAAGATACTCCTGTACTTTTTTCTGTGGAGCTGGAAAAATGAAAGAAAATGGAGAGTACATGAAAGGCATCCCTTATTTACTGCCCTTATTGTAGTCTGTCCAGTGGGGTTTGGTTGTCTGGAGCAGCATCACATTCCTCCTGCAAGCTCTGGGGTTATAGGTCAAGGTTCTAGATCTCACTTTGGGTGAGCAAAGCAGCTGTTATCACAGTACATCCAATATCTGAAGGGGGCCTACAGGAAAGGTGGGGAGGGACTATTTTCCTGGGCATGTAGTGATAGGACAAGGAGAAATGGCTTGAAACTAGAGCAGGGTAAGTTTAGATTAACATTAGGAAGTTCTTCCCCCTCAGGTTGGTGAGATGCTGGCCCAGATTGCCTTGAAAGGTAGTGGAAGCTCCATCCCTGGAGACATCCAAACTCAGGCTTGCTGAGGCTCTGAGCAGCCTCTGAGTGCAGGATGTCCCTGCTTACTGCAGGGGGTTGGACTGGATGTCCTTTGAAGGTCCTTTCCAACCCTATGATTCCTGGAGGTATGGGATGGCTCAGCAGCCACTTAGCTACCCTATTACCTGAGCTAAGGGGCTGCCCAGTGGATTTGGCTGTTTTTTCAGGCTTGATGACTGCTGTGGTCAAGTGCTGGGGCAGCACTTAGCTTGATATAAAAGCATCCAGAGAATGATTTATTCACTACTTCTAGCAGTTAAAAAATAACCAAAATCACTCCAGAGAATCAAGCAAAAATGATCCAGTAACAGACAAAAGAAATGGCTCTCCCTTCCACAGCACCCAGAGAAAACTGGAACTCACTGCTGAGGGATGTTCTGGAGGCCAAAATAAAGAATGTGTTAAAAACATGTGAGTCCATCTCAGAAAGAAAAGTCCACTGAAGGTTGTCAAACACAAAGATGCAAATGGAGCCTCTGGCTCATGAAACCAAGCTGTTTGCTGCCAAAATCTGCAAGGCTGGGCTCTGAACAGCATCACTGGATGTCTGTCCTGCTGTTGTATTCTTTCCTTAAGTGTCCACTACAGCTCCTACTGGTAGCATACTGGGCAATGTGAGTCTTCAGCCTAGCTGAAAAAGCCATTTTTTCCTCTCTGTGGGCAGATCTACAGGGTTTTACAGGCTGGAATGTGCTGTACCTGCCAGCTGAGAAACAAGGAAATTGCAGCAGGTTCCCAGCTCCATTAAATTAAGATCTCAGGATGGCTCCACACTTTAGGCAGAAGCAGGGGAACACCTAGATTCAGTGTGGCAGAGAGAGTGTGGGAAAGGAAACAAGGAAAAGAGATGGAACACAGTTTACTTCCCCTTCCTGAACCATCTTCTCTCTGCCCACTAACACCTCGCACTGCACATTTGGGGTGAAAATTATTCCTTTCAAAAAAAAGCCTGTTTTCTCCTCTAAAGTGAAGATCAAACTCTGTGCAGGGAGTACAGTAGCTGCACTGTGAGCTCCACAGCTGATGGTTGTACTGGGAATGTTAATAAACAGCACCGAGAGCAGAACTTCTGCATAAAAAAGGGTGTGTGTTACATCTCCCTCCCTCCCTCCATCCTCCCTCCTCCCCCCTGTCTCATGCAATATTTACACAGCTGTGCTTTGTAAAATGTGTAGGGGAGGTTTTTTTATTCTTTTTTTTTTTGGTAATTTATTTACCTAAGATAGCCCAGCATCTGTTTTGCAGCGAGCTTCCTTCACAAAGTTTCAGAGTTGCCTTGACTGATGCAAAAGGAGGTCACAGTCCTAACTCAGTGATCCCCAGAACCATTTGTTTCTGCCCCTTTGCCACTCTCTTTGGCTAATTTGGGCTCTACTCTGTGTTTTTGGTTTGTCCTCTGCTTGGAAATGCACGTATCCCTGGGGAGAACTGATCTGGCTAGGTGAGCATTTTAGTTATCTATTTTATAAAATGCAGAAGTGCACAGGAATTTGCAATAATATGCATCATTTACTGGCTCTCAATCTCTATTGTATATTGGCTCTGAAGAGTACTAATATTTTCCAGCTGCCTCCAAAAAAAAAAAAAAGAATAAATAAATTGTGAAATGCAGTCTTTGCAGTGGGTCCTTTCCCATGACTGTCTATCCAGGTGATGGAGACTTTTCCTGTGTCCTGAAGAATTAATAAGCCTGAACATTTCTGTACCAGCAGCATACCACAGGAGATAAAATATTGCTTCTGCTTCCCAAACACATTAGAAAAAAAGCATGTCTGCTGAGCTCAACTGCTAAGACAGCACATGAAAGGAATGCAGTCCATTTCCTAACCAAGATCTAATCTATACAAGAGTTTATAGATCCAAGTCAACATCCTGAATTGGTCCCAGAAGCAAACAAGAAAAATAGTTCAACTTTTGGAAGGCAGGTACAAGACTTTCAATGTGCTTGATCTCATTTTGCCATTTAACAGTCCTGTTCTCCACTGGCAGATGATCTTCAAGGGTAACTGCATCAGAGGAGACCTCTTTAGAGCTTGCAAAGATTCATGTTTGACAGACTCCAAATCAGCAAGAAGTGCAAAGCCATATTCAAACTGAAGGTGCTCCTGTCCTTCAGAGCTCACCTCTGAAAAGGCAGAGGAAGTGCCTGCTATTTTCCCTAATACCACAAAATCATAGTATGCATTGGGTTGGAAGGGACCTTCCAAGGTCATCTAGTGCAACCCCCTGCAGTGAGCAGGGACATCCTAGGTTGGGTTGCTCAGAGCCTCAACAAGCCTGGCTTTGGATGTCTCCAGGGATGGGACTTCCACCACCTCTCCGGGCAACCTGGGCCAGTCTCACCACCTCAGCCTACTTCAAGGAAGTTTAATGTGTTCTCTTTGTGACAAATGGTGCTAGCACTGGGCCAGTTGGAAACACAGCTTTAATTCAGTATCTGAAGTGAAATACTTTCTGCATTTTTATACTCAGAACTCCTACAGCTCCATACCCCTTTTTTAATGATGCATTTCCTGACATCTGGAATTAGAAGTGAGAAGCAGAGCCACAACATGGACTGGTTGACTTCTGCAGGACCGTACTGAAGGGATGTTTTCCTCAGGAGGATTACAGCAAAGCTGAGGCATGTGCTCTGACACTTGCATGGGATTATTAGTTTTATTAAAAATGGAAAACACAGTTTAGGCAGAATCTCTCAGGGCCAAGTCTGTTGTCTTGTTCACTTTCTGGAAAAATGGGAGCATCTGAGAGGTGTGAAAACATCTAAAGGCTTTTCCATAAGTAGTTCTTTCACTGCCTCTAACTTCCTTCCATGGTTTGGAGACAGTGATGCCAACACGATGGCATGTTGTCACAGGTCTCATGCTATTGAATGAGCTGCCAAAGAAAAGCTGAGCTATTGATCCAGGGGTAATTTGCTGTCAAAATGCCTATGAGTAGTGTTAATCATTTGACTTGACGAATGCTGTGGCAAAAAGATTGACAGTGCCCAAAGCCCCACCATTGAGCTGCTGCCTCTTTCATGGCTCACGTGAAGTTCTGGATTTTCGGTGGCCTTCATCAATTTGAGCTTAAAATTCTCCATGAAGGGGCAGTTCTGGAAAAGTTCAGTTTAAAATAAACAACAACTTGTATTGGTAACTCATCAGCTATGCAGCAGTGGGATTCTGATTGCCTGGCAGCGAAACACACACATTTTGTGCAGTATCTGATAAAAGATCTATAATGTGCTAACACAAACCTATCATGTAGCACCTGTGACTAACAGATTGTGATATCAAAGTCCTGATGCCTAAGTGCTCCTGTAAATGCATTAAACTTTTAGCAGGAGGAACTGTAGACTGCCAGTGACAAGGAGCTGATATGGTATTTCAGTAAAAGTTGATAAGTGTTACTGCTCTGAGAGGAAAAGAAAAATCCTACCTTCTTGAAAAACCACTGGGCAGCTTGTGTTTTGATGGGATACAGTAATGCAGAGAGCTGGGATGAGGGAACACATGGACTCTGTGAAAGCAGGAAGACATTTAAGAACAGCTCTGTATTCTACAGTAGCTGGAGTTCCTTGAAGGCTGCTCCCATCATACATTTGGCTTTGCGGATTTACCTCTTCACTTGAAACTAACTTTTTAGGTGACTATATTTTGTACAGAGAGGTGGTGGAGGCCCCATCCCTGGAGACATTCAAGGCCAGGCTTGCTGAGGCTCTGAGCATCCTGATCTAGTGCAGGATGTCCCTATCACTGCAGGGGGTGGGACGAGATGGCCATTGAAAGTCCCTTCTAACTCAACACATTCTATGATTCTAGTGTGCACATGGACTGACGTTAAAGTCCATGCACCAGTTAATGGAAGCATGAAAGGTAGTGCAGGGCCCAGCAAATCCCACTTCTCAGCTGTGATGGAACAAGGATGCTGGAAGTCTCGGGAAGTGTGGGGAGAAATGTGTGTTTAAAGCCCCAGAGATGAGAAGAAGCACAAGTTTAATTGGGAAGAGGGAACTGGGGTGAGCAGGAACAGGAGTCCTACTCACAGCAGGCAGTGGAACGAAGCTCAAAAAATGTTCTGGAGAGAAAGTGAAGAGAGGAAGTTTGGAAGAACCTGGGAGGTGGCAGGTTCTGTCTGCTGTAGTGCTCAGGGAACCCACTAATGGCACAAATGAGCCTGATGAAATCCTCCCTGCTGTAAACCAAAATGTTCTGGCCATCAGGGAAACATGATCCATTCCTGACCTCCCATCTGATGAGCCAAGCTATGGCATGGACTGGAGGTTGGTCTGGCTGTGAAATGTTCCCACTGCATTAAGATATCAAGTTCAACGGAGGAAAAAAATGGTGTTGGTGCCTGCTGATGGATATGTTGAGGTGTAATGAAGCTGCTGCTGCACAAGGCAGGTACGATCTTAAAGGCTACAAGAATGTGCTGTTTGACTTTTCTTTACACACTGAGAACTGGAGGGCAAGGCAATGTCACATCTGGGAAAGACTGAGTAAATATAATTGGCAGGGATCCTGTATGCAGACCTCCTCTGGTCTCAGGAAAAGAGATGTTTCCTTGGTTTTATCTTTCTCAAATAGGTCTATGAGTAGCCAAATAGCTCAGTGTAAGGAAATTAATAAAGACAGTGAAATTCCTGTGTTTAGTGCCTGCCCACTATGGCAAGGCACTGAAAAGTAGTGCCAGAGAATTATTTGATATTGAATACTCTGAAGTTGAATGATTTCCCAGTAAAAAAGGATTATTTTTCTACTCCTTATTTTGTATAATGCACGGTTCTCATGTTTTTCATCATATTTTCTACAGCCAGTCCCTTGAATCATTGGCAGTAATACAGCACAATCACTGGAAACTTCTCTGAGCTCCCAGTTAGTGCCTGGCGTCAAGTCTTTTGATGAGCCCACAAACCTTTTGCCTGAGGACAGATCAGATGCACTCTGCATCACTGATGCTGGGACATACTATACATATTTTATCTTGTAGGGAGTGCCAGGCAACAACTGTGGTTAGGGCGTAAAGAATGCATAAAGAACACAATCCAGGATCTCCCGTATACCACTTTCTCTGCCATTTCCAAGCTATAATTCCAAACAGACTCTGCAAACAAACTCTTGTGGTCTGCTGATCACTCTTTCTGATGTGAAAGACATAAATAAAAGTTTCTTAGTAAATACAGAGAAGTTTCCTTGCGTGCTGAGAAACTGCTAAGAAGAAAGCTCAAGCCAGATTTAAGAAAAGGATAATTCAAACAAGAGTTTGGACTGGTTGCCTGCATGTGGTTGTTCCACAACCAGCAACAGAGAGAGACACAGCATCATAGAGTTAGTGGTCATGGTCACTGCAAGGGTAATATTCCAAAATAGAATCTCTGCTCCTCTGCTGCAAAGAAATCACTCAGAAATTATTTTCAGACAGTCCCATAGGCGGTGGCATGAGAGCAGTGAGCAATCATGAGATTGACTTTAATAGCATCTTTACTACCAAAGACGTGTCCAGCAGTCTAACAGGAAGCTCTCTAGCCTGCTGCAGGTTCATATAATATTATCAACTTCAGAAGCCCTTAGAACTGTAAATATGTCTTTCAGTCATGCAGTGCAAGTGTTACTGCTAATTCCTTTAGGTTTCTGCACTGAAAGTCTCACTTGGTTCCTGTGGCTTTCAAGGTGAGGACACACAAAAGCCCAGCATGGTGTGACCAGCAGCAGAATAGCCGAGGTGGAGCTGGGACAAGGGAAGGTGGAAAAGCCCCATCAGTCTTTCAGCAGAAGCAGGGCCACATGAAATACAACTAATTGACCCTTCAGCTGTCTCAAGAAGCACAAATACCTACCTTTCCTGGGATTACTGTCCTCTAGGGACTGGGCTACCTTGTGGAAATACAAGGTACTATGAAGATCTAAGCACAGAAACTAATAAGATGCTCTGAATTTGCACCTTAAATATTTTCTCCATGCCATGTTGTAGAAATACAATGGAAGAATAGACATTTGACATTCCTTACTGTGATGGGGGTGAGGAGGGTGAGCCCTTGTCCCAGATTGCCCAGAGAAGCTGTGGCTGTCCCATCCCTGGAAGGGTTCGAGGCCAGGCTGGATGGGCTTGGAGCAATCTGGGCTGATGAGAGGTGCCCCTGCCCAGGGCAGGTGGATAGAGCCAGATGATCTTTGAGGTTCACTCCAACCCAAATCTTTCTACGATTCTAAGCAGAACAGGCAAATGCCATCCATATGCTACGTTACTGAATGACTGACAGGGCACAACGCAAATGTTACTTCTGGACTGAATCAAGAGAACACATAAAAAAATGCACAAATGGAACACTGCTACACATGAACGCAATCTTCTCTTATTATGGAATTAAAAAAACTTATACCTGTTATTATGGCTCACCCCCATTACAAGCAGAGCTGCCACAGAACTGAACAAGGGCCAGCTTTGTACCCGAGTTCAATGCCAGTGTGATGTTGCTTTATTTTCTTACTAACATCATCTTTATCCTCTCTTGCCCTTCCTCTCAGTTAACAAGAGTTATGTACTGAAAGTGCTGAGATAAAGTAATGGGGAGGATACCACAAAAAGTATTTGAAAAGCAGAAGTAATTTACTACGTGTCTGCTTTGTTTTACCTCCTAAGCCTTCCTGTTGTGAAAGGGAATTCATCTTTTCTGGCAGACTCCAGCCTTTTTAGGCCTGAGAGCTCCCCAGGAGCTTTCCAGTGCAGGTAAATGGATGTGAGACTCAAGGAAGACGGAATTAATGTTGGTTTTTGCTTTGGCTGTCATGTCTGACGTACAAGGAGAGTGCTACATCCTTGCTCACAAGGAAGATCTAGATTTAAAAAACAAAAGGCTGAGTCCTTCCCTTATCACGATGGGTCTGAAATGCCACAAACGGAAAGGTCTTGTTGCTGGTGGGTGAAGCATGTAGGATCTTCACTCAGCAAAGTCTCCACATGAGACAAACACCAGGGTGCTCCAAGCCCCAGGGGCTGGGATGGAAAAGCTCAGAGGAAGGACCATGGATGGACAATAGGTGCAGCCTGGATTCTGCTTGCAGCAGAGACCCTAAGAGTAGGCACAGGGGAAGCATCCACTGCCTAATCTAAATAGCACACAGAGTGGTTTTTGTCCTCTTCTGTTCTCCTGCCAGTTTGCACATATGTTCTGAGTATACAGCCTGCCCTCCAAAGACCACTTACAGGGGCAATCACAGGGAAGCAAAGCAGGAAAAAAGTATCCAAAAAGGGAATTCGTTCAAGAGACAAAAAATGGAGACAGATGTAGAGCGACCAGTCACGGCTGGCGGTAAATAACCCTCTGCCTGGAGTGTTCTCTCTCTCTAAGAAGGGCTCACATACTCCCTTTCATATTTCCTTTCTAGGAAGTCGGGGCTTTGTTTTTCTGGCATTTGTTCTTTTTTCTTTTCTTTCCCCTGTACACATTTTCCCTTCTGTATGGTTTGAAATTGTCTTTCGGTTTTCCCTTTCTCTTCTATGTTGTGCTGCTTTTCAAGTGTGGCATTTCTCCAGTCTCCCTCTCATGCAGACCTGGCTTCCTTGGCAAGATCTTCCTCTATGGCACCCTCACAGCCATGAGAACTTCTTCTCTGCCTCCTCGTGTGCATAAGGACACGGGTGCTTCACACCTGCTCCTGCTCTAGGGCCCCCCTCTTTTTCTCATGTGCACACCTGAGAATTAAGGAAATGCAACACACACAGAGAGAATATTCATCCTCTCACTCCCATAAACCTGTCAAGGTGCACAGGCCAAGAAGCTATCTCTGCATAAATCTAAATCTCCTGTGAGGAAGCAATCTACTCAAAGGCAATAAAGCCAAAGGATGTATTATCTTTGGTGTGGATCCTACTGGGCTGGGAGGCTGGCTGCTGGCTCCTCTCTGAGCTTCCCTTCCCAGCCAGAACAGCCATCCCACAGACGAGTCTAAGCTTCCTTTCCTCAGTCTGATTTCCTCCTCCTGTTGTTTGGCCGCTAACCCAAAGGACAGGCTTTAATTAGGGAGTTTGGAAACCTGGCTCAGGCTGCTCTGCCAGCACGGGATAAAACTTCAGCCTGCCTTCTCCACCACCATCACTCTGAGCCGCTCATACCTGCCTTATCCCACACAGCCTAAAAACCAACCACAGGGAAGAAATGCCAAGTGGAACAAAAATGATGGCTTTAGTCTTTAGACTTCTACTGAGAAAAAAAAAAATAATCAAAACACTGAAGAGCTGAGAGATTACTGTATGTAAAAACTGTGCCATCATTTTGACTGGAGATTAAATAAATGGCAAGGCTTTTTATTCTAGAGAGATTGGAAAGGATGGATCTGAAAGAGGTCCAGGCTCTAAAGCTCCCCTCTGAGAGAGGAACTCTACAATGAGCCACCAACTAATATAGGATGTTAACAGTGTTTGTATGGCTTTTGGATGCCCAATATATTTTCTAGGCAGACTCATAAAACATTTCACACTTCTGGAGACAAAGCACCCACGTCAAAAATACATAGGGCCTGATGTTAATACCAGCCCACGAGTGATTTGCAAGGTGAGGCAGGACACTGTTCAGGATGTGTCCCTTGAGGGGAAGCACCCTGTCCCAGTGACATACCACTGCTGCCCTGCCACAGGAGGATCCTTCAGTATTGTTTTGTCCCTAGCCACTGACAAACTGTGGCTCTTTTGGGCAATCTCTCCACCAGCCCTGCTCTTGTGGTGACCCTGTTCTGCAGAGAAGCTGAGGCAATGAATTCTGAGGACAGGCTGTTGGAAAGCCACAGCAGAAGAACTGAGGTGGGGATGGGTGGATAGAGCACAGGGATGATTTGAAAGCACATCCCACGCAGCCAGGATAAAGCTCTTTTTTTCTCTCTCCATAGCCTTGACAGTGATAGATAGCTCGGTGAATCTGAGCTATATCTAGTTGGTACCTGGCTCAAGTCCCTGATGTTGCAAGGTGATATTTTTTTGCCATTTTACAGGCAAGACTAAGCAGGATCTGGCTTTTTTTTTTTCTGTAGTAAGGGAGGAAGGTCATGGGGAAGGAAGAACCTTCTCGTTTCTGTCCTGTTCTTGTCTTTCTGATCACCTCAGGGAGCTTGATACAGGCAATTGTGCTTCATCATGATGGGCACCCAGTGGTGCCAAGAGTGGCAGAGCTTTTTAGCAGCTTGAAGGCTTTATTTAAAGACTAGTCCAGCTTGATGCCACCACCTAGTAAGGACTTGGATGAGACAGAGCTAATGACCGTATGTGGGGAAAACCACCAGAAGCGACAGCAAAATTAATCTCCAACCTCTGGCTTTTGCACAAATGGAGAACATTTGTCATTAACTAAGAGCACCCCAAATTTTGGGGGGAGTTAGCCCCGCTCTGACAATGATGTAGAAGCAGTGACCCAGTCAGCTTTTAACCATCTGTGTCTGCAGAGCAGGTTGTGATCCCTCCCTTTCAATGGGCGCTGAGCTTTTGTTCCTGTTTTTGCCGCTCCATAAGCAGCCTGGTTTAGCACAAGGTGAAGCTCTGCCTCACATCATCTGGAGCCTGGAGCTGATGGAGGAAACAGCCCCTGGTGTCTACTGAGCAGGACACATCCCTGAAAACACCAGAGCCCTGGGGACGATGGCGGCAAGGCAGTCATGGGGAGCCTGGCACTTGTCTGCCTGCAGGTCCACCCTCTCCTCCTGCCAAAGTGCCACATCTGCAGTCAATAAGGGCCCACAAGCTGGCTCCTCCTCATTAGAGGAGAGAGGGCAGCTGGCAGGGGATCCTCCAAGGGCTCCCAGGCGCAGGAATCAGTCCCCTCCCAGTCTGGAATAGCCCAAATTTGGTGACTTTCTGGGCATGCTGTAAAGCACAGCTGTTTGACAGGGTCTCCAGAGAAAGCTGTGGGTATGTTTCCTACATGATGAAGGAAATAGGTGGCTGGCCAAGTGCCCATGGACCTGATTTTAATGCTGTTCAGGTTGAATTTACTTTTCTCTGCTGTATAGTTCAATATATGCAGGGCCTCAGACAAGACTGTGTTGTTTCAAAACAAACCCAAACCATATTATTTTAAATCCAAACAAATAAGAAAGAAAAAAAATACACGTATTGCACAAAATCCTTTGGGCTGTTCAGAGGACCTTCTCAAAGACTAGAAGGCTGAAGATGAAAGCACTACTTGCCTTCATCTAACAAAAAAAAGATTCCTCTAATTTTTATTGGCAGTTAATACTGAGTATTTAGCTGTAAGCAAAGCCCAGGCATTAACATCACCTATGCACATAGCACTGACCCAGAGAAATATTTCCAATAGTATTAAGCACCCAGATGATCTCAAGAGTAGTTATCGATGGACAGTTAAATATGTAACACAACATAAGTCAAAAGATGACCAATGAGAAAGATCACACACAAAAATTAACTGATAAAAAGAAAAAGAGCTTCCTCAACCTTACAAAGGGTAACACCAGGTGAGGTCTATGTTGATATGAAGCCTCTGATCACACATCACGGTCTTACAGAATAATAAAACAACTCCTTCTGTAAGTCTCTTAGAAGCCATCACCAAGTGTTGTATAAAGCTTGAAAAGCCCTTCTACCTTATATAAATTTAGGGATATTTATCTAAACATAACAAGTGTAGGGTCCAGTCCAGGCTGGTACTGTTTTTTGCTGAGTGATCATCACTGCTCCCCCACAGCTGAAATCAGGATGTTTTGCAAGAGAAAGACTTGCCTATCTTTTGCTGCATGATTTAAATACTTCAGATATTTGGCCAAAACACAGAAGTGACACACTATAGAAACATTCACAGCTGCGGGAGCAATAAAACCACTACAATATTTTCATTAGGATGACCTTTCCTCAGAAGGAGTTACAAGATGCTTTGAATTGATCAACTTTCTACACAGCATTCACTGATAACAAAACCCAGCCACTGGACATGGTATTCTTGGGCTCCCGAGAGCCATGGCTTACCTGGCTCCACTTCATGCCATCCACTTGACTGGCTGCCACTCCCTGGAGAGCGCCCTTGGCTTGTATAAAACGGCTCCTCACCAGGACTGTCCATCTCATCCTCCACAGACTTGAGACGCTTTGTAGAGCTGAGAAAGGAAAATAAAACCCCCACATAATAAATACTATGCATATGTTGGGACTTATCTGGCTAGATCTGCTCGAGACTAAGAAACCATAACAGATGTAGGGCTCCAAGATGGGGAAGGTTTGGGTTCTGCACAGACATCCTGCTTACTCAGCACCCACTTATAAGAATCACAGAATTATAGGGTTGAAAGGGACCTTCCAAGGCCATCTAGTGAAACACCCTGCAGTGAGCAGGGACATCTCACACCAGATCAGGTTGCTCAGCGCCTCAGCAAGCCTGGCCTTGAGTGTCTCCAGGCCTCCATCACCTTCCTGCACAATCTGTTTCAGTGCCTCATCACTCTCATGGTGAAGAGCTTTTACCTAACATCTAATCTAAACCTATCCTGCTCTAGTTTGAAACCACTGCTCTAGTTTAAAAACATTTAGAATATCTCCTGCCAATGCCAGTGCTAAAAGATTCCCTCCCTTGACAGGGATTCAGGAGGCAGAAGAACCCTTTCAGAGGTCCCTGGTGGCCACTAACTCAGACTCCAGTCATTCTGCAGGGAGAAGATCCCAAAGTCAAAGACACTTAGCTTGGCTCTGCTCTCTCTAACGAGATGCACAGCCTACATGGGGAGGTTACTGACAATTTCTCCTCTAAGCACTTCCCCAAGGCTGGGCTGCTTTCTCTGAATCTGCCTTCTATTAAGGCTCGAGGCATTGAAAGAACAGGCTCCTCCGTGTGGGGGGGAAGGTATTTAACAGCCATAAAACATTCCACCGCCATTTCTGTTGGTTTGGAAGCCTGCAGCTCCCCACCCCAAGCCCTGCTCAGGTAGGAGTTGGCGGGTGTGCAAAATGGCTTTGTGAGAAACAGGAAGAATAACTCCTGGGGTATGCAGGGAATGCAGGTTTGGCCATTCCTTCATTTAGAGAATTGTTATGTGTCAATAGGGGAAATTGTGTGCATACAATATAATTACCGCCCCATCATTCTGCTGAATCTGTGTATTTAAGGAATACTTTTTTTTACTTCTTTTTTTCCTGACTGGGAACAGCCTAACGAGAGGGAAAACAAACATATTACCAAGTTATTAACTACCCATGCTGTTTATAATTAGCTCCTTATCAGTGGTAGCTATTTGCAGAAGAATAGAAGAGCAACAACTGGGCTCTTAAGTAACATTAATAACTTCACTTTTTTGCTTCTGGAGTCACAACCAAATTCTACCTGAGAATGGGGCTAATGACAGCACTGTAGGGTTCAGAGCTCACAGGCAAAAAAAGAAAGAGCACCAAGTTTTTAATTGATGTGCAATGGGAATTGCAGTCACAAGCTTGATAATGTGCACACTGAGTGCAGGATGCGGAGTGTTCTTCCATCCATTGCAAACTGTAAGAAGTTGTTGCTAAGAACTTCTCTTTAAAGATTTTTTTTTAATAAAGCCAGTAGCTATATTCAAACTATAGAGACTTTTTTACACGTGTACTTGCTTACTGCAAAGCTGGTGGCACTGCAGACTGATATAAAAATGTGAAAGAACCCCGCACTGAAGTCAGACTTTCTCATCATGTCTTTGAAACGAGTGATCTATTTTGGCTGTGGGGGAAAAAAAATAATCAATCTGGTACCTTAATTGCATGCAAGACTTCTAGAGTGAGTGGGCTTGTTTATGAATCTAATCTCATGGATGGGGTAAAGTGAAACGTAAAAAAATCCAAAATACCCTTGTTTGATAGCTGGCATCAGAGGCAAAATCTAAATCATCTGCATGAACAATTCAGTTTTCTAAAGGCAGAGTCACAAATTTCTAAATGCTGTCTCAGAAGCAGGATGCTTTATGGACCAAGCTCCTAAACTGGTGTTAGGCTCACAGATAACACTCATTACGATAAAGAATGCATGTATGCCTGTCTTAAGACTTTCGTGCTGGGGCAAAGTGGCACATCTCAGTTCTCCTCTGCCATAAGTGAACCTCCACCAACTCTAGAAGAACTTCTCCTGGTGTACTGAGATATAAGACAGAAATTACACAATGCAGAAGCTTTTCTTCAAAGCTCATATGCACAGAAAGAACTTCTACAGCAACTCAGTTCAACACTGGGCTCTGTGAAGCTGAAACGGTGCCACATCGTGAGGCCCCTGAACAGCTTGTCAAAGAATTTAATGGTTACTTCCCCAGATGAGTAATGATGCTGGGGCTGGGTTTCCAAGTAACTTGTTATTAGGCAGAGATTAAATTACCTGGTAGAGGATGTGCTGGGTAAAGACCTCCTCATTGCTCCTGGGCTCATGCTGTAGTACGAAGAACTTTCCAAATCTGAGAGGGAGAAATTAGGGCCTGTTCCTGCAGCTATCGGTGCTGGGGAAACAAAAGAGATGGCAGTCAGTAAGTCATGTGAAGAAGGCATGAATTGCACTTCAGAACCACTTTTCTTCTTCCTCACAAGTGTGTTTAGTTTCATGATGAGAGCAGGTGGGACACAGAAATTAGGAAATGCTAATGGTAACTGCAATCAGGATGTAAATTTTATCACAAATACACAGATTCTTTGTTACATTCTTCCAAAGGTATTTTTTTTCCTCAAAATGGAAACAACTATGGTGAGACTTTAAGAACTGCCTTTTTGTTGAAACCCTTCTAACATCCAATGAAACTTTTTGCTTCCACTTTTAGGACAGCATCACATTTACTGGTACAGTTGCCCATTGGCTGCAGCATCCCTGTCATGTGCCTGCCATAACCTATAAGCAGTATGGGCAGGGAAATACAGACCTCAGGACCTTTGGCATGTATGTGCTGTACATCCAGAAGTGTGGATGTTACAAATGCTCCTCAGAGAACTCACAAAAGCAGATGAGAAGCCTCTGTTCTTTTCTGCCTGTGAGCATCAGAGTTTTCCTCTGGCCTCTCCTCCAGCTAAATCAGAGCTAGTGACACCAAACTCTTCAAGAACTTCCACACAGCAGTTTAGCTCCCAGTGTACACCTCCCAGTGCCTTACAGAGCACCTAAGTTTTATTGCAAGGGATATTAAGACTTTAAATTTCACCTGTCATAGAGCCTTGAGTTTGCATGGAAATATTAGGAATTCCTACACACCCTGAATTTTGCAGGCACAAGGCTATGAACTTCCTGCTGGGAAGGGAAAAGGAATGTAGCAGTTTAATGTTCAAGTCAACATATTTCACAAAAGAAACGGCACTATATGGTAGTATATCCATAGCAGTATACCTGAAGAGGGCCTCCAGAAAGGCTGGGGTAGAATTTTTTTAATAGGATATGTGATGGCAGGACTACAAATAATGGATGTAAATTGGAAAAAGGGAGATTCATCCCACAGCAGGGGGGCTGGAACTAGATGATCTTTAAGGTCCCTTCCAAACCAAACCATTCTATGATTCTATTTACAGGCCAGCACAACGATTACAGATGGTAATTCTTCTCTCATGTTTCTGAGACATCTCAAAAAAAAGGCTGCACAACCAAATGCATCAGCCTGGCCTGGGGTGAGTAGCCCCTGATTCACAGCCACAAAGGCAGCCTCAGTGCCACCCAAGCATACCCAGCCAACTTTAATCCTGGATCTGAGAATCTGGACCATTTTCAAAGCCAAAAAAAAAAAAAAAATCTTTCAGTAAATGCGATGGGGCAGGTGGAGCGAGGAAATGAGGACGGGATCTCTCCTATCACCCCACTAACACGTCTGGGCTGAAAACACAGGCTTCTGGGAGTGCTGCCATTGATGGTGACAGAGCCAGTTTTTCACCCCAAGTCTTCAGGAGCTCCCAATGTCAGATCTGACAGAGGAATAATGTTGCTTTGCAGCTGCCTCATCATCCCCTACCAGGCAATTAGTTGTTGTTTGGCAAGGATCTTTTTAAGACAGAAAGGGAACAGCCTGGATAGCCAAGGAGTTTTAAAAAAGCACGGGACGGAGAATACACAACACCATTAAAACTCAGGAAAATCTGGAATGATCATTAAAAGGAATGAAGTTGGGAAGTAATTTATGACAAGGACACTCCAACCCTTTGTTATCTTCTCTTAACTATCGGGTGCTTCCTGCACACTGGGGATAGGAGAAGGGGGTGTTAACAGATAGAAAGAAAAATTAAGGGGTGTAAAATTAACTCCTTTTATCAATTTGTGCTTTCTGCACCAGTTTCCTGACAGCAGCTACAAGAGGCCGTAAAACTGATGAATTTGCATGGAAAAAGAAACGGGTGTAAGTAATTTGTGTAAAAGGTAACGGGGACATGGGCTGCCATAATTCAGACACCCTGCAGATAGGAGACTGCTGCAGTGCGAGCAGTTATGGGTTAGAAAAATGACCACACTGCAGTCAGTCTGACTTGAATGGAAATCAATCATAAAGGTACTCGCTGCAGCATCTACTCCTCACTTTTCAGCAACTTCCTTGCCAAACAGATCCGTGCTCTGGAAAACCTGTGCTGATCAATTCCTCTGCACCCTCTACCTACCAAAGCCCAACTTACAGGTGAGGTGTGCTGTTTTCTAAACAGGAATGCAGAAAGGCAAGCACTAAATTAAAGCATGATTGTTTTTCTGTTGTTTTTCTTCTTTTTGTTTTTTCTTTTGGTTTTGGTTTTTTTTTTTTTTAACTGAGGCACGATGAATATCCTCAGCATTGCAAGATTAATGAAACAGTTTTATTCTAAACAGATAGGGAAGAAAAACTAGTGTGTAGATAAAGCTTCTCTTTTTTCCTCTCATCCTCCTCTCTGTTTATCACTCTCTCCCCAAATCCTGGGCATTTCTGAACTGCCTCTACAGGAAAAGCCTCCAGAATAGGGGAGGATATTGCTAAGGCTGTGGAAACTCGCCACAAAGCATAAAGGGTTAACCACAGATATATTTCCATATGGGCAGCAAACACTAAGGATGCTTTTTGTGTATCAGGTCAAACCACCTTGCCCTGCTTGAGACCTTGTGCACAACCTGAAGGTTAAAGGATGAAATCCACCTCATTCACCCACATGTTCTGCAGTGAAACTCACTCTCACTCTGCAGCTAGCCTGGCCAGGAGGCATTAGACCCTACTTCAAATGGCTTCCCACACTGCCTTGGTGGACTGTCCACCTCACACAGGAAAAATGGTGGGAAGGACATACTTGCACTTATTTTTTGGTTTTCCAGGCTGAACAAGGCACCGAGCAATCTAGTCTAGTGGGAGGCGTCCCTATGGCAGAGGAGTTGACTTTAAGGTCCCTTCCAACCCAATTCATTCTATGATTCCCCCTAAAGGTTGCAGCTGTGGAGAACAAGAAAAGGGATAAAAGTGACCTAAACTCGAAGTCAAACCTCTTTATTGGAGCATCACACAATCCACCATGCAGCACCCCTATACTTCTGTGAGGAAGACTCTCTGGCTCCACATGAAGCAGCAGTGTGGCTGGGAAGCTGTCACAGCCTGCAGAAACTCCACTAAAAAAACATGCTGTTAGAAGTTCTCTGCAGCAAAAGTGACCTTCTGATAGTTTGGGAACATCTCCCAAACAGGAAAGGATGTCAGAAACTGCAGTTGTGAGTCAAAACAATGTCATCCGACGAGGCAGGGCTCCAACCTGGCGGGGGGCAAGGAGGAAGGACCCCTCTTTCCCTAACACCCAGCTCACAGGCTTTATCAGCAACAAATTGGTGCCGGCTTCAGCTCCCATTACAGCTGCTCTAGCATCACAAAAAAAAAATAATCTGGGATACATTTTGCTGGCTCTGAGGGGCTGGAGGAGTAGTTTGTACAAAACGAGGAGGAATGTGGGGACCTCTATGCTCTGGGACATGGGGCAGCATCGTCCCTGCTCCCACCCTCCACTACCAGCTTGTGAGCTCAGATCTTCACCCAAAACAATCAAGAAAAAACAGAGAATTTAACAACAACAAAAAAAAATAGCCCCCTGATATAACCCAACTGGAATATTTGTTTTGAAAAATTTATTGAATTAGAGAACAGGAAACCCACTAAATAAAACCAGCCAGGCTGGCATTTGTCTTCCTTGGACTATGGGGCTCTCTTCTAGTCATGCTAATATTTAGTTTCTCTGGTTTTTGGTTTTGGTTTTTTTCTTTCATTTTTATGTATTTATTTTACCAAAGGGGCTGGGATGTAGCTACTAACATCATTACATGTGTAACGCTGCAGCAAAGTGATAATGTGTTTAAGGTTAAATGGGAGAAACATGACATTTGACTAATAAACTTTTTCCTGTGTTGTGACTCCACAAACAAAGGGAAACACAAAGCAGCTGAGAGGAAAAGGGGAATTGGGCGAGTTTTTCTTTTTTCACAAGGCCTTTGTTTTCCACACATAGTATCTTTAGATTCAAAGAGGTTTTGCCAAACACAAGAGATATGAAATGTGTGATGTTCATTTTAAAATTACAAGTACAGCCGGCTATTGACTGTCTAATTATGCTGAGTTCCATTTATAAACATAGCTAACCACTAAGTTTATAGAGACTTTTTGTGCTGCTTTAATAGGATATTGATCGAGAGCAAGGTTTGAGTGGACTGCCATTGAATTGTGTAATGGCATACAAAAGGCAAGGTCACGGCAACTGTTCACTCCATGCCTGCAGTCTATTTTTTATTATAATTTTTTTTTCTCTCTTCCACTCAATACCCAAGCCCAAACAGTGTGGTCTGGATACCAGTACCTTGCTAAGGAATATAGAGTATCTCTTTAAATGATAATTTTCAAGTAGTGGACTTTAACAGCCTTTGCTACTGCAGTGCTTGGTACAGCAGAAAACAGGGGCTGTTCTTCAGAGAGACCTGGTTTATTACTCCTCAGCTTTCACACGTGTGCTCTGCCTTGGGGAGAATTCTTTATAGTCATGGAATCACTGCTGAGTTGGAAGTGCCCTTCCAAAGCCATCTAGTCCAACCCCCTGCAGTGAGCAGGGACATCCTGCACTAGATCAGGTTGCTCAGTCCTCAGCAAGCCTGGCCTTGAATGTCTCCAGGCATTGACACCACTCCTCTGGGCAACCTATCCCAGTGTCTTCTCACAAGTCTCATAGGGAAGAGCTTCTTCCCAGTGTCTCATCTAGCCCTGCTAAAACTTGAAACTATTGCCCCTCATCACTCCCTGCCCTGGCAAACAGTCCCTCCCCAGCTTTCCTGTAGGCCCCTTCAGGTCTTGGTGGGCTGCTGTAAGGTCTCCCAGGAGCCTTCTCTTCTCCTGGCTGAATAACCCTAACTTCTCCCAGGATGCAGGAAGGCAGCACTACCCCTTCCCACACATCCTAAGCCTTGCCACAGGCATCCAGTGCATGCTGGGGCTGGCAAGATTTGCCCTGCAGCTCATTTTTGGGTCTACCTGGCCACTGAATGAAAGGTGTGAGGAAGCTGGGTTTCCCCCATCACACCCCTCCTCAATGCCTGGAGCACTGGTGATTAATGTCTAGCACTCACTAGCCTGCCTAAGGGCAAGGACAGCTTCAGCCCTGGCCTCCATGGCTGGAGCAACTGCTAGCCAAGCCTCTGTGCTGCAGGACCTGAGCCTTCTGAAGCACCTCATCCACACAAGCACTTCTTACCTGTGGAATTAGTGTCCCAGGACTAATGAGCTGTGTCTATACAGGAATTGCTTGTGTGTTTGCAGTTTCACCAGATCCTGAGAAGGATTAAAAGTCACCCCCACTTGCTCTGAGCTGCTCCTGTACCCACACAGCTAACACCTTTAAACTCAGAGCATGGCACTTTGAGTTCAGGGTGCAGTCAGAATTCCCTTGTTTATCAGCATGAGGAATGATGTCCTTTTGACAAATAACACAGTGCAAAACAAATATGTTTGATTTGGCTCTGGCAAACGTTCATAAATCCTAAAATCTTTCTTCACATCTTGGGCAGTGCAGTTTATCTGGCTGCTTAGGACCTCCAAGGGAGGAGGAGATCTTGCCAGCAGTTCTCTGCACCAAGAACATGTGGAGCAGACTCAAAGCCAAGAGGGGTAGAGCTTTCCCCATTCCTATTCACCCTCCTCCAGCCTGCCATGGCCTCCCCCACCTCTGCCAAGGGAAAAGGAGTTGGCACCACAAGCCACCCCTCCACCAGCACCTTCTCCAGACACTGTCCTCTGGTGCCCTGCAGATAGCTGCAAACAGCCGCCAGAATATTTTCCTAACAAGGGTAGAGAGGGAGAAGGTTTTGCTTCGCCAACAGTTGGCTGTCAACTCACTAAACTTGTTTGTCTCTGATGTTTCTGCTTCCGAGCTTTCTGTTGACAGCCCAAGCCTCTCTAGAGATGCAGGAATGAAGTCCTTGTTATCTGGAGGGATGACTCCCCAGTACCCGGGATGAGAGACAACGCTTAGAATGAAGCTCACACCCTTCACCTGCTAATAATGGAGGAGATGTGACAGAGTGGTCTGCAACATCCACATCAGATGAGGTGGGAAGGGGACTATCTGCTTCTCAGATGATCAACTTTCTCTATTTCACTGGGCTCTGCAAGACTCAGCAGCTGGGTAGTGTTTCGAAAGAAAATCTGCATCTCTGGGACTGAAGAAAGCAAGTTTCTGTTACCCAAACAGTCTAGACTTGTTCAATAGCTCACAGAAACTGCACTGATCAGCACTGATAGGAAAGACAGATAATGGTAACAGCTGACCTTTTGCTTGATTAATTCATCCCCCAGATTTGCATGAGGGAGACAACTGCCTATTACTTGAGACACCTCGTCATGTGGACCTCTGGGAACTTTACTAAATAGACCTGCACGTAATTGCTACCAACAATGTTTTGCAAGAGTCATTTCAGATAACAGCAGCAAACCACAGGCCAGTTAGAACTGTGGGAAATCACCCATTTCTATAACTGTATTATCAGAGGCAAGCATGGAAATGCAAAAAAAAAGCAGGCTGGTAATGAAGCGGGAGGAAAGAAGGTGCTAAAATGCTAGAAGTGTGCAGGCCTTGGGATGAGGAACAGCTGAAAGAGGTAAAAAGTTTTGTATTCAGCTTCCAACCAAGAATGTCTCTAAATTGTCACTGACATGCTGCTGTCCTATCCCTGGGCTAAGCCATATCCTTGGAGCTGAACTCATGCAAACTGCACCAACAGCACCTGGAGCTGAAACACAAAGCTAAACGTTGGTCTGACCTCAGGCAAACCCCACAGAGCATTAAAGCAAGAAATGGAAACACAAGGCCATAACCCTCTCCCTGCCTAACCAGGCTGGGGGGCCAGCAGGCCCCCCGGCCTTTCTCCTCCCACCGTGTCCCCTTGGAAAACACAACTCACCAGTGGCATGTCCTGCAGCAGAGACACCAGGAAGAGCATCCCTCAGGCCCCACGGAGGGGCAAATGGTGGCTGCTGCCCTTCCCCACTGGTGTTAAATAGAAGACTGGGTGGAGGAGGCTGATAAGGAACAGCTGGGGAGAGGAGGAGAGGAGACTCCAGTGGAGCCCAGGGGTGTGGGATTTGGGGGAAAATGTGTTGGAAAAGCCTTGGTGTGGGGAAGAAGCAGGAAACAGGGGAAAAGAGGGGTATGTGGAACCTGCCTAGAGGCAAACTGGGGGAAAAAATGGAAGGACTTGAGTGTTCACCATGAGGGTGGTCAGACACTGGAACGGGTTGCCCAGAGAGGTGGTGAAGACCCCATCCCTGGAGATATTGCTGAGGCTTTGTACCTGCCCATGGCATGGGGGTTGGAACTAGATGATCTTTAAGGTCCCTTCCTACCCAAACCATTCTATGATTCTAGGAAAGAGGCATGAAGATGGGCTTGCTTAAAAATGGTATCTCTGTGTAAAGCCAACAGGAAGAGAGCAGAGACTAAACATGAGGGTCCCCTAGAGACTGGCTTGATCCTTCCCTAGTCATGGTGGCTTCTGAAGGAGCAAGGACTTTTTAGGAAGTAAAAACAAAAGAACAGACTGTTGACAATGTGATTACTCGAGCTACAAACTGTTAATTGCTGCCACATGAGTCTGGATGATAGCTGTTCATAAGCTGATGTCCCCAGAACAACAGTAACCCATGTTTTCAGTCAGGACATGGGAACATGTAGACAGTCCAGTAAGGGTTACATGGGACAACCCAGTCCTTTTAAAGACCTTGACTGCCAATTCAGGCAAATCTGCAGCAGTTATTTTGTTACTGTGTTATATTAAATAATTCTATTAATATCAGCATGCAAATTCATCCTGATTTCAGTGGGAATTTGTTGCTAGAGCCTACACTAAACATATCTTAGTGGGGAACCCACAGCATACCAGACTGTGGGCTTCTCAGACCCCACAAAGTAAACAAGGTTATGGCTGGTCAGTACATGTCTGGGGCATCTCCAACGAAAATCCAGGGTACTATCAAAAGCAGAGCAGCTAAATCAGTTGCTGGCACTCTTCCCTCTGAGTCAGTTCTGAAGTGATATCCCGATATGCTTTGGGGACACTATTTTTGGTAGAGGTGCTGGCTTGTAGACAAGATATAAAACTGAGGTCTCGACCTCCGATGTTTATTAAAAAGTTCATGAAAAACAGTGCAAACCCCTGCGCATGGAACAGATAAAAACTGAATCCTTTTATTTTGCCCAGCCAACATCTCATTTATGTCCTGTGAAGTTCATGCCAGTCCTGCTCCTCGTGCCTGCAAGTGCCCTACCCTTGGAGGTGGAGCATTTCAGCAGCAAGCTGAGGGAACATGTTGGCCACAGCTCATAGTTTGCAAAACATACTGGGTGCCAGGATTTCTGACACATGACTTTTTAGTTTAGTTACAGTAAAATATAATAGAAATTAATTGACATGAAACATGATGCTCCTGAGGTCAATGCTAAACTCCCAGACTCAGACTGGGGATGGCTGGGAAGGGTGAACTCCTGAGTGGGGGGCACTTCTCTAGCAGCTCTGTCCTGTACACACATGGAACATGGCTGACAGAATCCAGAGGCAGTTCTGCTGTCTAGGGCTTCTGCAGCAAAGATAAGATTGTGGTGAAGTGGGATGCCTTGCAGCGGGGGAGGGTGAATCCTTTGGGCTTCCAAAGACTCACACTGAAATAAAGTGACATAACATGGAGATTGGTGGCAACTCGGGGTTTTCCCACCATGCTACAGGTACCAGCAAGGTGGAGTACACAATACAGTGAGTTTGGATGTCAAAGTCCCTATTTAAGCATGTCTGTAAGTGAATTGTTTGGCCAACATACCAAGGGCCCAACAGCTCCTCTTGATATCTAAGTCACAGAATAATAGAATTACAGACTGGAAAAGATCTTTCAGATCATCGAGTCCAACCAACAACCCAACTCTGATAAAAACCATCACTAAACCACATCCCTCAGCACTACCTCTACCCATCTTTTAAATACTTTCAGTGATCCCACCACTTCCCTGGACACCCTGTTCCAGTGTTTGATAAGCCCTGAAGTATAAAAGTTTTTCTCAGAAAACTCCCACCAGTTGTCAGGGAAGAAAACTCAAGAAAAATTACTGCCTTGAACTTTTTCTCCCTGTCTCTCTCCTCAGCAGATACAACTCTGATGTTCATGTATCTCCTACTTGCTGTGCTTTCCCTGTAGCATCCTATTTTTGAACAGAAAGCTGATTTACTAGCTTGTGCAAGTCTTTCCAAAGAGCGTAAATAAAACAGGAAAACCCTTACAGAAACTCTGTGTTCTGACTCAAAGCCACAGATTCTCTGCTAGGTTTGTGCCAGTTAGATTCCAGCACCAGAAGGACTCCAACTACGTGCACAAAGCCATTTATACAAACAAATATCTAGGAAGAGAATAATTTTTATCACTGGCTGTGATAACCAAGGGATTGGTTGCAAACCCTCTGGTTTTAAAAGGGCATGTAGAGGAGAGGTCCACCTGGAGCAGAGTTAATTGTNTCATCGAGTCCAACCAACAACCCAACTCTGATAAAAACCATCACTAAACCACATCCCTCAGCACTACCTCTACCCATCTTTTAAATACTTTCAGTGATCCCACCACTTCCCTGGACACCCTGTTCCAGTGTTTGATAAGCCCTGAAGTATAAAAGTTTTTCTCAGAAAACTCCCACCAGTTGTCAGGGAAGAAAACTCAGGAAAAATTACTGCCTTGAACTTTTTCTCCCCGTCTCTCTCCTCAGCAGATACAACTCTGATGTTCATGTATCTCCTACTTGCTGTGCTTTCCCTGTAGCATCCTATTTTTGAACAGAAAGCTGATTTACTAGCTTGTGCAAGTCTTTCCAAAGAGCGTAAATAAAACAGGAAAACCCTTACAGAAACTCTGTGTTCTGACTCAAAGCCACAGATTCTCTGCTAGGTTTGTGCCAGTTAGATTCCAGCCCCAGAAGGACTCCAACTACGTGCACAAAGCCATTTATACAAACAAGTATCTAGGAAGATAATAATTTTTATCACTGGCTGTGATAACCAAGGGATTGGTTGCAAACCCTCTGGTTTTAAAAGGGCATGTAGAGGAGAGGTCCACCTGGAGCAGAGTTAATTGTTGACAACTTGATGGGACTGCACAGCTCCACACCAGCTGATCCCCAAAGGACTAGACCCTGCAGCACTGTCTTCTCCCCAGAGGCCATCCATACACCCTCCTTGGACTATCTGGATTATGTCACAGCAAAACACAATCGATAACCCTCTGATCAATGGAAAAGGGTGGTGACAGGTACTCTTCATTCACTGCCGTTAGTAAGTATTGACAGGCCTGTAATGATCATGCCGCAGCGTGTCATTCATGCTGGGGGCATTAGCATTCTTTAAAGGTCAAAAAACAAATCCTTCCAGAAGACCGAATTCCATCCAGCTAATGGAAAATGTGGGCCTGGCCAAGTCATCAACTCAGTCACAACTGAGATGATCAGAGATCAAGTTGGTGCAGTTGTTGGCATTCTACAATCATAGAGTTGGAAAGGACCTTCAAAGGACATCTAGTCCAACATCCCCTGCAGTGATCAGGTTGCTCAGAGCCTCAGCAACCCTGGCCTTGAGTGTCTCCAGGGATGGGGCATCCATCACCTTTCTGGACAGCCTGAGCCAGTGTCTTCCCTCAAGGCGAAGAACTTCTTCCTAATGTCTCATCAGTGCACAGATCATATCCTTTTTCTAGAGGTCTGGTTAAAACACAGTTGTTGGATCCTGCAAGGGGATCCACTGGGTAAACTGGTCTGTGCAGGTGTTTATCTGCACTGTGATACAGAGTCTGCTTGTTTTCAGCTGAGGACAAGACAGGCTTATTAAAAATTAAAATAATGTGGGGTTGGTTGGAACTACATGATCTGTAATGCCCCTTCCAATCCAAACCAGTCAATGATTCTAAAATTAAAATGTTAACATCATGTTTAAAAAATCATGCTATTTTATTTCCACTGTTCCACAGTAAAAGATGTTTCCAAGAAACAGAGGCCACTTTGCAAGAAGTGGGAAGGGAAGACTCAATTTTCAAGAAGCCATTTCTGAACTGGGGAAGGGGCAAGATAAGAAACAAAGAAGAAAAAAAAAAAACACAACTGGGATTGCAAAAACCACATAAACTGGCCACAAAATGGTACTTACTTTGCGAGACTCTTACTAGCTCAGTCACACTGAAAACACCTGATGTGACAAAACTGTCCTGGAAGCCCAAATGTCCTACAAAACAAACAGAGGGAGAGAACTGCGATTAACTTTAAGCATTTAATGATGGTATTCGTAAATACTTTACTTTCATTTAGACTTAAAATGTGACATCTAATTTCCCACTTAGCTGTAATTATTGTTTATGTAGGTGGGTAACCAGTCATACCGCTATGTAGGCTGCTTTGTGGTTTCTATCTAGAGGTTAGGAAAGCTAACATGACACATCAGCAGGGAGATTTTTTAAATGTTAAAGCATCTCAACAGGAAATCTGAAACAAAAGAGGACTATTTTAATAAACGGTTACCTCGGGTGACCCCTAATGACTTCACAATTGAAATGAGAATACTGTACCTAGGAAACAGACAGGACAGCTAAGTTCCATAATCGTTTTAAACATTATTCTCTAAAGAAACATCTGATCGGGATTATCTACCCATTCATTCAAACAAAACAAGATTTAAAGATGTACTCTTCATTTTCAAAGGTTACACTGGGGAAATCTTAAAATAGCAGCTGGTTAACAAAAAAGAAAAATTAAATTAATGCCTTTCTCACTCTTCCCCCCAAAAAAATTTCAAATGCTTAAGAGTAGATTTTGAAAAGAAAAATAAATCTTTGTGTAAGAAAAGTGTTAACTTTGAGGTTTGAGCTGTCTTTAGGAAGCAGGCTGTACGCTTCTATGCTGGCTGTGAGGAATGCCTCCGCACTGGGTAGCAAAATGTTATTACACTTTACATAACAGCATTTCCCTTCTTCTCTGCAAACATGCCCCACCACCAAATGTTCGTTTAATTTTCACGGGTGTGATCAATTACAAAAGGAGCAGCTTTGGGGCTGTGGCCCAGGCTGGGCACAGGGAGAGGGACGGAGCTAGGGTGGATTCAAGCAGAGGTCTCAGCATCTCTGTGGCCGGGCTGACCTCCCAGTTTGGAAACCAGGGTCAAAGGAGAAATCTCAGGATAAAGAGATTATTAAAAGAACTGTAAAGTCCTGCTTGCCTGTGGGATAAGTGGCATACCTTTTTAGGCTGTCCTACTTAGAGTCACCAATTCCAGTGCATGCACACATCTATCATTGAATGTTTTGCAGGGGCACCATCTGCTCTCTTGTTAATTGTTTGTCAGATTGAGTACAATTCCCCTACATTCAGCATATTCTGCTGCCACTTGAGTTTAGGGAGCCAATACCTTCCTACAGTGACCAGAGAAAATGGACTGATGCAAGCTGCATATTTTTCTCCTCTCTTTCCTTTGGAATGAGTTAAAAAACTCAACATACCCCATTGTCATTCCCACTCTGTGGGTAAAAAGGGAAGTTAAAAGAAATAAATCTCATGTGCAGGGCCACAAATGGTGACAACACACCAGGGAAGATCTGGAGGAGATCAGTCTTTCTTCTCCAACCAAATCCTCAGCAAATTCTGCTCCAGCATGGAAGAACTTCCCTGTTTCTGTGAGGATCCAACTGTGCCAGAGATACACAGTCACTGAGCTAACAGTATTGAAACAAGTTTCTACATCAGGCATGTTTTTATACTCCAGCAATAATGATGAGTTTTCAAACTGTGTATATGTATATCTTTGGGCATCCTTGTGTATGTGTGTATACATATGTATTATGTACACAAACGTATAAATATACACAAATCTGTCATGCTCCAGCTGTAGATAAATGCACTATAAAATATTGAAATTGATGCTGAAACTCAACACAAACAAATTTCCTCAATCTGCAAACAAGGTTTTTATTTACATCAAGGGAATAAATTTTTCTCCACTTCAAATGAAAAAAATGTTCTTACAAGCTTTTATTCCTCCTTATTTTCAACTTAGAAATACCTCACAGATAAGTGGGAATGCTTTTGTCTGAACTGCTTTGTATTTTACCCTAATAAAGGTGCCAACCACATCACTCTGCTTTTTAGAAGCAGTTGCTGGTCGTACACAACAATTTCCCAAGTATTTTTAATATGAAGATCTACTTTTCATATGCTGCAGCAGACCTGCCTATTGAATTAAATGATCTGTGAATTAAAAATAATTCTCTCAGGTCTTCACTGAAACCACTCATGTGCCTAAAATTAAGCATATTCTTAAGTGCCTTGCTGGAGCAGGGCCAGGAGAGGCTGACTGCTCCACAGAGCCCTTTGCAGGGAAGCCAGTCCATGCTCTGTAACTTCTCACACTGTGCTGCTCATCATGGCACACACTGAGCAACTTCCAGAAGTGCAATGGGCAGCTCTACCAACATCTGCCACATGTTGGTTTTTCACCCAGCACCCTACTGGTTCTCCTCCGGTCTCTGCCTCTACCTGCACTTCCCTGGCAGGTTCCTGTGGTGCTCAAGAGTGAAGGTGAGACTAAAACATGACAGTAAAAAATGCTGTGGGAGGACATCTGGTAGATTTCTTTATTTTTAAGGGAAGGTCTAGAGCCTTTTGTATTTTCTAAAAAAACCCCATGGCTCACCACATTATCTTAACTCAGCAAACATGGGTATAACCAGAAATCCTTGAATAATTGAGTTGGAAGGGACCTTCCAAGGCCATCTTGTCCAACCCCCTGCAGTGTCAGGGACATTCTGGACTAGATCAGGTTGCTCAGATCCTCAGCAAGCCTGGCCTTGGATGTCTCCAGGGGTGGGCTTTCCTCCAGCTCTCTGGGCAACCTATTTCAGTGTTTCACCACCCTCATGGTAAAAATGAGCTTCCTGATGTCTAATGGAAGCACAAAGAATGCTTTTAAATACACTCTAGTTCTCAGGGATCCACAGGGTATGAGATAAGTTGAACCACTTGGGTAAGCTACTGCCATTATTTTGCTGGATACACACTAAATGTTAACTTAATCCTGTAGGAACAGTTTTTATATGTGTAGAAGTGATGGTATCCTTAAGCAACAAGCTGCAATGAGAGTGATCAGATTTTTCACCCTTCAACACCTAAAATAAACATTTCACAAATGAAAGGGGAATTTCACAATTCTCCCCATTTGTTATTTACTTATAAACATTAGGAAATCGGGGGCTCTTCTCGACAATCATTAATAATATCTTGCTACCCCTAAAAGCAATGCCCTTGGTTGTCTCTTGAACTCATCTTGATGCACTGGGTTGGCCTGAGAATTTGCACTTGGGTAGAAATCCCTGGAAATTTAGAGGTTTGCCAGGATAGTTCAGATTGCAAAATCCAGGTCTAAGACTCTAGTTTTTGCTGGGCTGTGATAACAGTGCAGCAAGAAAATGACAGAAATAGGATAAAGAAGCTAAATAAGTAAAAAGAAGAACGATTGGAAAATGGTAGGATTGTAAAACTATGCAAATTAAACATTTTGCACTTATAAATGTATCAATTTGGCTGTTTCACTTCATTCTGAAAGAGAAGAATTAGGTAAAATCAACCAATTACCTATGCAGTTTTGGCATTAATAAGTTCCTTTACTAAAAAGATGATTATTCATCCTAAAAACTTGCAAAATTTACTTTTTATAGGGCACTTTGCTCTGTGATCCTTCTGCTAAACACATGAGTGAAAGGACATAGAGATTGCTGCATAGGATCAGGCTATCATAGAATCATAGGAAGGTTTGGGTTGGAAGAGGCCTTAAAGATCATCTAGTTTCAAATCCCCTGCCATGGGCAGGGACACCTCCCACTACACCAGGTTGCTCAATGCCTCATCCAGCCTGGCTTTAAACACCCCCAGGGAGGGGGCATCCACAGCCTTTCTGGGCAACCTGTTCAAGTGTCCCACCACCTCTGCTGCTTTGTGTTTTTTGAGTAAAGCAGGTGTTCAGAATGAGGATGAGAGAATTTTTACTCACTTTATAACAAATCTTAGCTCATTCTCTGAAATTTGGGGTATAAATTAAGACACTTGGGGAGCCAAGGCAGGCCCTGGCTCAGCAAAGCAGTCAAAGCACATGCTTAATTTTCCTCACTCGCTTGACTCTAGCACGTGCTTACTTGCCCTGTAAAATAAAGATGGGATTACAAAGCTAAGCAGGTATTTAAATATATCGTTAAATCATTAAATTCAACCCAAGTCCAGGTCCAGCTAGGAGTCAGCTCATCACACCAGACCCCACACTTTAGCTCCTGAGGATGATCATGTTCCCCTCAGGGGAGAAAAACCCTCAGGGTAATAAGATCAAACTGTATAAAGCAAATAAATATTATGCCATTATCCAGTCACACATCTGGTATAGAGTACAAACACGATGCAACACTGTCATAACTCAAAAATCATCTTCCCATAATGTCCCAACTGATCTAACTGGAGAGAAAATTAATAATGTGATTAACATCTTCTTTTTGATCCCACTAAAGAAGACTGAAGAAAAGGCCTGGTTTGCTGGAGCCTAATTCTGCTCTCATGGAAGTTTTAAACAACTCTTTCTCCAGGGATCAGAGTTTCACCTAATTTTCTCCTAATTTACACTGGCAGAGGAGAAATCAGGATTAGGACTTGTTGTCTAATGCTATTTGTTTTGAATTATTAAGCAAACATTCCTATTTCAATGAGTAAACGTGTACAAAGGCAACTAACCTTCGTCCTAAAATCGAGTTTACAGGGAGAGCATTGTCTGCTTTCCCAATTAATGCTGTAAAAAGGAGCCTCAGACATTGAGCTACCAATCAAGAGCTTGTGTTGTAGCTTGAGAAAATCATGACTGATGTAATTACTTTTCTGTAGAAAGTCTGAATATGGCCTATAGGTTAAAGTTCATCGGGTTATTGTTCCTTAATTGAATATCAGAGATGTTTTCAAGGTGCTCAAGGTATTATTGTTATTTAATTAGCAGGCTTCCTTGTGTAATCCAACAGGATTATTTTCCTTATAAAACAGTTAAGATTGCACCGTAAATACACAAGGTAATTTCTAAACAGAGAAACAGCTGGTTTCCTGAAAACCAAGCATAAATAAAAAAGGGAAAGAACTACTTCTTTGAAGATGAAAAAGTCTAAGTTCAGTTATTTCTCTTCCACTGCAGTCCAAGTGACAACGTCTTAAGCTTTGGAGAACAGCTTTTTGGAAGGCTTTGATTCCTTTTCAGTGTTTTGAAACAACACGAGTCCCCCAGACTAGGGCTAAAGCCATTTCTAAAGCCTTTCTTCATGCTCAGCATCTGGCTATACATAGCCACCTTAAAATAGTAATAATCAATTAGGGTCTCAAGCCTATTATCTTCACCAAATGCCTGATTAACAGAAAAGCCCTCTCTGCTCAAAGTGCAACTTGATTCCTTTTGGATTTATCCTCTATCTAGATAATCCCATGTTTCACAAACAATGTGAAGCAATAATATTGATTAGAAAATTAACGTCTGTATCACACAGCACACGCAGGCCTTGAGAGAGGGGGTGTTATCAGAGGGAACCTGGATCACCCCGAGGATTCCCAAAAGATCAGCTTTTCCATGGCTGCACTGGCTGAGAAGGATGAGAATGACAGGGTTTTTTCTAATCTGTGTTCTCCAGCAAAAATGAAAGGATGGAGTATGCACACTTGGGTCAAAACCTTCATAACATTCTGCTTAATTGGAAAATTCATTAAATTTATTATGCCACAGCAGCTCCATGACTGCATCTACTTCCTGAAACTCTTCCTTCTGCATGGACCCAGCTGCTGTGGGCAATCTGGCATCATGGTGGGACCTCTCAGCACATCTCTCTTCTGGAAAGTGTCCACCTCTAGGACAGTTATGGGTGGTGAAGGGAGCACCATGGATTGAGACCAGCCCCTGCACAGGCTTGGTCACCATCCCATGCAGGACATGGAAAGCTTAGATGCCTAGGGCAAACCAAGATGGAAGAGACTATCTCACATTTTGCCCAGAGAGGTGGTGGAGGCCCCATCCCTGGTGACACTCAAGGCCAGGCTTGTTGAGGTTCTGAGCAACCTGATCTAGTGCAGGATGTCCCTGTCACTGCAGGGGGGGTTGGGACAAAATGGGCTGATTCAAATTGCTTTGTACAAAATATATTCCTCAAATTTGTAAGTGATAAACCTTTAATGGCAAATTAGAGCATACTTTTAATTCATGGTCTTTTAACCAAAGAGTTAAGCAAGATACTATACATTAAAGGTGATGCAGGCACAGCTCTTGTTCCCTGACAAATGCTCCCACTCCTATTTCAGTATGTTATTTCCAATTTAATTTTAATGCCATGGATATAGCTCACCTTGGACAAATTACACATTTTCTTATGAAATAACTGCAGGGCCACATGTCACACAGGCTGTTATTCCCTCTGGCTCTCCTACCTGCCTTTGGCTGGGGTTTTAAGAAGCACTAGAACTTTCTTTGTGGGCCCAAAGCAGGATGGATTAGACTGTCCAGGGCACATTGTGTCAGTACAATAGAGGAACACTTTTAAGACTTTAAAGTCATGTAATACAATTCTAGTCTGGATCTTTCTTGTTAAAAAAAGCAGAATGGGAGTGATTGAAAGAGAAAAGGGCCAATATTTGACAACAGAAATCAGCATAACCTCCTAACAGCGGCAGTCATGGATGACTGCCCTTTGACCCGGGGAGATTATGTGGGATTTCAATGACAACAGCTGGAAGTGAGCATGTGAGAATAGAGAACACAGATCTGAGGCCTCCTACAAAAGACAGCACAATCCCTGCCCAGATCTGAGCCTTGATTAGAAATTGTTTCCTGCTCCTGGCTTAATAGAGTGTGATAATGAAAGTTTGGTTAACCCTTTTCCCAATATGCAAAAAACCTTGGACAAACGATGCGCCTTTTTGGCTTTTTATCAAAAAAAAAGACAGTAGGCAGCTCTGCTTATTTTTCTGGGTGCACTTCTGACATCACCCCTCAAGTCCAGCCCCATTTCCACGTGATGGATATCAGGAATCAACATCTGAAGGTGCTGGGAGGTGGCTTTAAGAAAGGACTCTCACACCTTCACTGGGGAATCCACCCAACTTGCCACCATGGGTGTTCTCCAGAGATGAATTAGAACTGAAATACAAATGTAACGCCTTCCTGCACATTGCCTTTCATACTTTCATACATTTTAGAATCTCCAATAATAATAATTATGCCTAATCATCATTTAAATATTGTACTATTGAGCTCCAAAATCTGGTCTGCAAATTAATAACCATGGACCAGAGCAAAGGTCTGGGGCTGGTTGTGCCACCATCAGTCTGACCCTGTGTGGATCCACAGCAGCTTCAGCTCTCAGCCTATTTGATATTTAAGTGCAGAGACAGTGGAATTAATGGCAACCTGTTACTGTTAATGAACCAGCCACGGACTGGAATAAATCATGTCAGGTTTTGTCCAAGTGGAGAGAACAAGAACTGTTTCTTTCTCTTGAAGACAAAAGATCCTCTGGGAACATTCAAAGCCCTTCAAGTTCATGTTAGGGACCTCATGCAATGGAAACTATTCCAATATCTATGACGTCTGGTGTTGTTTCTCATTTCTGATGACTCCTATCATTGCAGGGTACTTTTTGGTACTCATGTGGGTGAGTAATCATTGAAATACAGTTTTTTGATACAACCATAAGAATTGAGATCCTCCCTCTCTACCATACACCAAATTCAATAAATAAGCTGACTGCATTAATATCGATAGGAGCCTATAGCTTGAAAAACAACAGATGTCTTAAATTAGCATATTTCTGTTTCAGGTCCTCAATCCAAAAAAACAAATATTAAAGAAAGGAAGAAAAAAAAATCATGATAAATGGTCATACTCATTTGGCAGCTTATAAAAATAATGTGCTCCTCAAAAGCCTTTCGATGTAAATGAGATGAAATCAACCCTGGGATAATAATTCTGGAATATTTATGGCATCCAACAATAAAAAGAGTAATAAAAAGAAAAAGCTTGCCTCCTTGAAAATAATAATATGAGGGCGTTATTTATCTTCATATTTTCATATCAACCCTGGTTACAAGAGCAATGACAGTTGGGATCTCTAAGGTCTGTGGTGACACTGCCAGTTTGGCTTCACTGTTGGAAGCATGACTCAATGTCCACATGAGCCTGGAGAAACCATCCTGTTTCCCTGATATTCCAGGGGATGCTGATGGCATGTGCTGCTATGAGGTGCTCCCCAGCAACAGGCACCCACCCACCCTCTCACCCTTCCAGAAGAATGACAAATATGGGCATGGGAAGGGGAGAAAGATATGAGAACATGGGTACTCACATCCCTGGCCCCTCACCCCAGAAGTTCTCTGTAAAATGAAGGCACTGATGGCAGAAAGTAGGCATGACATTGACTTCAGCATCCCCCCAGAGAGCTAAAAAATCTCCTAAAGACAATAATAGAAGGATAATTTCAGCTTTTTTGATGTCAGCATCATCTATCTGGCACAGCCTGAAAGCATCAGTTTCTCTGACTTGTCAGGGGACAATCTCACACCTTCCATCAACTGTCCTTGCACCTCTTACTTCTCCTCAGGTAGGAGGTGAAGTGAAAGAGTAAGAGAAGGCTCTGCAGAGACATTATGGTGGCTACCAGTATCTGAAAGAGCCTACAAGGAAGCTGGGGAGGGGGCTGTTTGCCAGGGTACAGAGTGACAGGATGAGGGACAATGGTTTGAAACTAGAGCAGGGCAAGGTTAGATGAGATGTTAGGAAGAAGTTCTCCACCATGAGGGTGGTGAGACAGTGGAACTGGCTACCCAGAGAGATGGTACTTGCTGAGGCTCTGAGCAACCCCATCTAGTGCAAGATGTCAGACTAGATGGCCTCTGAAGGTCCCTTCTAATTCAATGCATTCTGTCATTCTATGAAATTTTACCTCTCAAATTTTGAACATTGAACTTTGAAGAAGCTGCTGGCAAATTAGGGCTTTTAGGAGCCAGTGATGGGGCTGAATGTCACTCACAGCTACAGTCTGGTCTTCAGAACTTGCCTGGTACCCATAGAGCTTACTTGGGTTTACTCTACTTCAAATTAGAATTTAGCTACGGTATTAATGCCATAAATAATACTGTAGATGCTGTGTGAGGAACATAAGTGTGAAAATAAATGTGAGGATATTTAAAAACTGGTGTGGAACACTTAGGTATTCAGACTAATCAGGGACTGAAATAAGCACATTTGTTTCAAATCCTGTTTAGGGCACCACGGCCCCTCCCTCCTTTAAATCTTCCTCTTAACCATAGTGATGTTTATTGAATACCTGTCATTTCTCCAGCAGCATGTGCCAACAGCGGCTCACCAGTGCCAGGCGGCATGAAAACCCTTCTGTCTCCTATTCTCCAAGGAGCTCCCTTAGATCAACCACTCACCATACCCAATCCTCTGAAACCCATAAATTTGCAGATACTGCAGTCAAAATTCTTCCCAGGGAAGTGCACCCATTTTGCCCAGCGTAGCATACTGAAACATCACATGGCGAGAAGCATTTCTCACCATGTGTAAACTGTCAATTTGATTTGAAATTAAAATTTTTGATTAACATGAGCATTTCTGAGCCTCCCCGCTGGCAGCAGCCCTATTGCTGAAAAGTGACATGATTTGTGACACACATGCTGTACAGAAGCCCCATGCCAGCGATTGTTAAACCCATTTTCATTCTGCTTTAATACGGTATGACAGTCAGAAAAATAATTTTAATATTTAGGAGAAAAGAGGGTAAAGGCTTAAGGACTGAAGTCCTTTATAGGTGTAAAGCAGGATTAGAGCAGTCCAAGAAAAAAAAAACCCACGGCATGGAGGTCTCCCCATCTCACAAGTCATGTCTCTTTTCAGCAACAGGGACCATCTGCAGGAGGCTCAGAGGGGTCCGTGGTGAGGCACAAAGCACTCTTTTAAATCCAGTTGATATTTCAAACACAGCAGGAGGTACTTTCCACCTATGAATGCCGAGATGCTCGTGCACAGGGAAACGCTCACAACTTCAGTAATTAAACCCTCTGGTGTGGGAGGGTAGGATTTGCTGGTTTCCACAAAGGGCTATTGTTTTTTCTTTGTTGATCGTTTCCCCGGAGGTATCGGTGGTCACTAGAGATAACAACATTTATATGCTGAATTACTTATGAAAGAGGCAAGTTTTGTGACTATTAAGGCTTTTTAAGCCCAGGAATCTGCCTCCTTCATCAGGGCGAGGGGAGGATTTCTTTTCTTAGTTGCACCCAAGAAACAGGACACAGATTTGAGGGCTGTGACACACACAGGCAGGAGACAAAAGTTCAGTGGGGATTTTTATAAACATAAGCCTGTGTCACTGCTGCAAGCTGCTGACTCAACTGTGTCACCTGCCTCTTTCTCAGAGTGGATCAGTTGTTTTCTTTTCCAGTAACATCGTGTTCTGGGGAAGTTTTATCATGAAATGAGCATCACGAAGAGTCATTCCGAGCAGCACAACTTTGATAAGTGCCGAAACGCATCTGACTTTTCTTTTGAGCTCCCAACTCTATTCATCACATTAAACACTCAGCTCTGCTGGACCCTCTTCCTAGTCAACAGAGCATGCTGTCTGACTACCACAATACAGCCTGTTTTAAAAAATGTAGCATTTCAAACATCATTTTAGATGGTGAAATGAAAATACTGGGATGATTTGGATGCCTCAAAGTATTCAGAACTTGTTTATGTTAATAACAGTACCGGGGAATTCAATCTGCATGAAAAACATCACCCTCAATAAAACCGGGATGTATAGCTATTGTAAGGCTGCAAGTTCTTCCAAATAAGTCTTAATTTTAAACAAGTGTTGTATGTAAATATCTAGCTTTAATTAGTATATTGCCAAGAAATTATACGTCTAGACTCGATGATGCTGCAATTATTTTAAGGTCTATAAAACCCTCCCTTGGCTGATGGGAACTAAAGGTACCCTCCCTCCCAAGGTTACTCTGCAGACACTCTGGTAGCTGAAGCCCTCTGAAGACAGAATTAAAGAGCTATAAAAAGAGGTGGGTTTGGTTTTTTTTTGTTTTTTTTTTTTTTTTTTTTTTAAATCACACATTAGTTTATAGTCATGGGAGTAATCCACTTATTCAGAGCATGTGGCAGAATTCTCTAGAAAAGCCCAAAGCCCAGGAGGAGCTGGTGGGACCAGGGTCAGGTGAGGGCAGACAGATCTCCTGCTGGGTGATATGGACACAAACCCCAGCCACTTCATCAGCTGCTTCCTCTCACCCTCCCTTCCTAGCACTCCTCTCTCTTCACACCGAGGTACTTTTAAAAGACTGTTGCTGGACCTCACGATAATGGAAGCTGTAGAAATATCTGCTGGAGATTAGATAGCATAAATGTGAGGCCAAAATAAGGATGCTGGGCACGGCAGCCAAATCACAAGGATCAGCCAGCTCCACCTCCCCCCATCAGCTTTACTCTCCCTTCAGAGTTGCTTCTCACACCTTCCCTGCTGACACCACCTGTGAGCAAACTTTTATTTGCAATAAACCCCAGGAAAATCACATTACTCTATTTACCTATTGTCCTTCTCATTGTATTGCTTGGAACTTTCTCTCCAGAAGGCTGTTGTTCTGTCCAAACAATTATCTCCTAACTTTGACAACTTTCAGCCCCAAACAGTCCAACTTCTACTAAATTCTTGTGTTACTTAGTCTTGTGGCTGGGGAAGGAAGAGAATTTCTACCAGTCACAGCAAAACAACACATGTAAAGTTGGTACACATTACCAGGCCCATCCAGTTCAGTTGGGGCCAACTTGAGAGATCCCTGCATTGAAGATGAGGGAAACCCTATGAGCTTTTCTCCAGCAGTGTCTGGGCTGTCTCACCTCAGACAACAAGGGTACCAAGGTACCTTGGAATAAAGCTTTGATATACTGCTAGCAGAGAAGACAGAAAGGGCTAGGTCTGGAAGCACAGTAATGCTCATTTAGGGACACGTCAAGCTTGCACAAGCCCTACAGCAGAAACCTGGATGCTTATGGATGCAGATTAGGCCACTGTAGGCAAACACCATGTGCCCAACAAGTCTGGGCTTACAACTCCTGTCCAGACAGCAGAGTGACACCCAGTGCAGCGTCTCCTTCTCCCCAGAGGCACTGCCAAATGAGGGCTGGGAACTGAAGGGGTTGTCCTTATTGCCACAAAGTAGAGAATCCCTGGGTGGCCACCAGGTTTTGCACTGACTTCACCTGAGTTACGTAGGGTGTCTTCAGAAAAGAACAAAAGGGTGGAATGAATGACTAGCAAAGGCACTGAAGAGTGTCCACAAGGAACACATCACCCCTCACCTCCCTCTGACTCCACTGGGAGTGTGAAGACACACAGGCAAAATACTTAACATCCCCAGAAGAAACACAACCCTCCATAGGGTGACCCAGGAGCTCCTGCCTCATAGCCTAGGACCTGCCAGGTCTCCGCCTCCTCTAAATATTGATGAGGAGGTCCCAGAGACTTATCAATTGATCCCCCATGGACCAAGGCAACTACTCTTACAGGCAGTAGTGGAGAACCCACAGTGGATAATTTCCCCTGCCAAGTCCCAAACTAGCAGCTTAAGCCCAGTGGGAAGAGACTGCTGGACGTGGAGAGTAGCAGCAGAGCCCTGGATGATGACCGAGGCACTTGCGCTGTTTTATTCTAAGTTTGTGTTTTGTAGGGCAGGATGCCCTGTCTACATTCTTTTTCAGACTAAGAATGGACATTTATTAACAAGTATTTGGGCGGACAGCCCAAAAACTCCAGACTCCTGGCCTGGGACTGTAGGACAGAGAAGGCCAGTGACCCTCGTTTGTGTTTACTGTACTCCTACAGACACATGTTGGTGTGATGGGGGCATTCACTTTCTCAGGTTCAGGCCAAGGTCAGGCTGGAACACGGACCAGATTTATTTTCCCTGTGTAATCTGCTCAGCCTGTAGCCCAAAGAGAGTCCACTAATTGTGCTTGTTATTGTGAGGGATTCAAGATTAATGAGGTAAGCAGAAGGGGCAGAGAGGAAATTTCTTAGTCCTTATCTAATTTCATGTGCTCGTCCCATGTGTGGCAGACATGGTGGTTCCAGAGGTGTAGCCCCATGGACCTGAGATGACAATGGTAGGATGAATTGCTCCAGGAGGCTGCCTCCAGCAACTCAGACACTGTCCTGGTGTAGAGGTGGGGGACCTAAGATGAATCTAAAGGCTGGAATGTTCAGCTGGCCTCTTCCCATGATAGAAGGATTGCCTCTCTAGACCCTCTCACTCCTCCCTAGCATAAGGTGATTCACAAGGGTGAAATAATGTGTCAGGAGGGTTAAGTCCCTGTGTCAAATTCCCTATCTGTATATGTTTGGGACAACCTGAAGATACCATACGAGTTAGGACTTTGAGTCTGGGCCATGCTCAGCAACCTTCTTCCCATGCCCTGTGTCAGCCACCAGGCTTGCTCCAACAGAACTATGCATGTGTATGATAAGACTTTGCTTGATTTCACACAAAAGGCAGACCTTTGCTGATGAGCAGCAGCTGAGCAAGCAGGGAGAATGAGAATGGAAAAGGAATTCCACTCACAGGGACCCTTACATCAAACCAAAGCAACTCAGGTAAAAAGGAAACCCATCCATTACAGCTGGCAAAGCATAAACATCTATTTATTCTCTATTCCTTCTCTGCTTGCATTACTGAAGTACAGAAATAAAGGAATGAAAATAATTAAGGATGGATTTTGGAAGGCTCAGGGTTCAACTGAGGATGGACGTGATCCCAACATTTCAGATTCTTATCTCACTGTAATTGGAATTGCTGAACCTCTCTTGTCTGCAAAATTAGGCAAGAGATCCTGTGAGAATGGGCTCTTTTTCGTAGCAGTTTAATCCCTAGGCGCATGAAAGAATGAAAACAAGAAAGGGAACAGAACATTTTTACTTTTGAATACTGGCTTCATTTGGGCAGTTCAGAACAAAACTTCACTGGAGGAGTTGAGGAGGAAGTTCTTGCTGCCAGTATGCCCATCCCTAGACACATTCTTCAACAGAGCAGACAAACACTTCCCTAAAATGAGAATTTATCTAAGGAACTCCCATTTTGTAGAAGTTCAAGAGAGAACAGAAAGGGATAGAAAGTACATGTGGGCTCTGATCCTGAAAAAAATCATTCAACCAAGTCACCGTGCTGTCCTAGAACCACCTCTGCTCTTGCAGCAAACACTTTCTTTATCTAATCTGGCTTTTTGGGATGAGCAGGAGAAGCTTCCTTTGCAGCAGAACCTCAGATCCACAGCAATGACAGCATTAACCTGCAACATTTCAGTTTTAAACCATTCTGAGGTTCAACAGAAAAAGATATGGTTTCCCAGAAGACTGAGAATGAGGATTTCAGGTTCATAACTGGTGCCTCATTTTAACACCTAACTTTGGATGGGATGAAATCCAAGCCTAAGAAGTCCATATACCATGTTAGCATAGACCTGACAGAAAGCTTGCCTGCCTCCCTATATCTTGCCTCAGGCAATCTCTCTTTAGATGCCATGATTCTCTATCCTGATATTTATATCTAGCTACTTTTTCCCCTTTAAATTCAGAAGACCGTAAATGACAAGTACCGCTGAGTTATCCTTGTGTTCCTGTCCTTCCTCTGGTTCATTTGCAGAAGGGAATAACGGCCTTTCACCAAGGTAAATTCATTACCCAGCAGATAATGCCACAGTGTTTTCTGCTGCCCATTTCACAGTAAGACATTCTTTTTCAATGATGTTGCATCTCTGTTCTCGTGGGAACAGTTTACGGCTGACATAGCAATAGTAGTAATAACAGCTTACATTTATAGATTGTACACGGGATGATCTTTACTTTTCTCGCCTTCTAACAGTGGACGACAGCTCCCTGCCCTACTGCAGACACATCCTCCATAGCCTCCATAGAATAGTTTGGGTTGGAAGGGACCTTAAAGATCATCTAGTTCCAACCCCCCTGCCATAGGCAGGGACCCCTCCCACTAGACCAGGTTGCTCAATGCCTCATCCAACCTGGCCTTAAACATCTCCAGGGAGGGCAACCTCTTTCAGTGTCTCACCACCCTCACAGGAAAAAAACTTCTTCCTTATATCTAGTCTGAATCTCCCCTCTTCCAATTCCATATCCTATCCCCCTCTAGACCCTCTTAATATTGCTTTAAATTGAGCTGTGGGCCACTACTATCCCACTGTTTCAAGTTTGCCCTCACAAAAATCTGTGGGGTTCCCTCTCCTGCCTCAAAGCCACAGCTACCCCAGTCCATTGAGCTGCTCTCCATCCTCTCTGGCTTCTCACCTCTTCCCTTCCTCAGCTCAGGCCATGGCATGCTCTGCTGTACGACAAAATTGGCTCCCCTCTGCAGGGGGACAGAACTGAGCTCTTTGCATTCTGCTATTGGAAATTTCCTGAAAGTGAATTCCCTGATTTTTAAGGACTTTGGAGCCTGTAACATGTGGGAAAATTGCAGGTGGTCGGTGCTGCAAAACTGGTCAGGTGGGGACAACCCTCCAACACCAGCAGGTTTTCAGATGGGGATGCAGCTGTCAAAGAGCCTTCTGTTACAGACACGATTTCGAAAGTAAGGAGCAGAAGTAGAAAAAATAAACAGGGACAGAGGGAGGGCTCGATTCTCTGGGAGAAGGTGTCACAAGCAGCGTAAGAAGTAAGAAGAAATGCCAGCAAAGGCTTTGACCCACCACAGTCTGAAGGATGCTCTTGGCATCTTTGCTCCTGCCTAAAGGCAAGTGGGAAGCTGCTGGCCTTACTGGTGCTGCATCTCCAAAGCACTGCTTGCCCCTCTGTCACCAGCAGGCTGGGGCAGAGGGGTGAGATGGCAGTGAGCCCATGGGAGGGCACATCACAGCCTCCGTAAAGGCCAGAGAGAGAAGAAAAATTATTTCCTCGTTCCTCCTTTTGCCAGTGACAGGAGCAAGGTGCTGGCTCCTCATCCCAGAGTGTGGCTTGCAATGCATCCCCTTGCCTCAAGTGTGAGAGAGGGAGGGTGAGAGGTAATGATTAGAGACACTCCAAAGTGATTACATTAATTGGATCTTATGAAAATGGAAAACAATGGCAGTGGGTAATAATAAAAACCCACTGTAACCACGTACATCTCTTGTTTACTAGAAAGTGCTTCAGTGACTACAGATTTACTCTGGGGCACAGCAGGAAACTTTTCTCCTTTCTTTATTTTTTTTTCTTTTCATTTCACAGCAAAACACCAGCTATCAGATTTGTGTTTCCCATGCACTCCTAAGGCTCCTCAGCACAGTGCCTGGAGGTGATAGTGTGAACTCACTCAAGAATGCAAAGGCATTTTATAAATCATTGGGTTTCAGCAGGAGGAGGGGGAGAAAGGGAGAAGGCAGAGGGATGATGATATAGTTTACAGCGTGTACTCGGCAGTAAACTCCCCAACTGTCAAACTTCAGCATTTTCTTCAGTTGCAACAGTGGTTAACTCAAGGAAAAGGGAAAAAAACAGAAAGAGAAGAGGGAAGAGATGACACGCACACAGCAAAGCAGGATGTTTAATCTACAGACACCTCTCTGCCACTCCACAACCAAAATCTATCAGGACCCTATCACAACCCAGGCAAAAAAAAGGTGGTGCAAGTGAAGTTAGGGCAGTGACGGGGTGAAAAAAGGAGAAGAAATTAATAACATGAAGGGCAGTAAACAACTTGCGGTGCCCTTTTGAGGGCAAGATAACAATGGCAGAGTTAAAGGAGTGAGTTTACAAGCCCAAATCGCCCCCCTCACCTTCCTCCTGCCCCCTTCTGCCACTCTCACTGCCTCGCTCCTGGGAAAATATTTGCAAACCACAGCAAACAGAAGTCTCCTTCTCACTTTCCAAGAAAGGGACCTGGTATTTTTCCATTTCACTCACACCACGGCCAGGCTTTGGTGGGGATTTTATTCTGGCAGCCCCGTGAGAGTCGCCCTCACCTTTCTTTCCATTTCCTATCTAGCAACTTTTGCACTTAAAAAGCAGCATCTGCAATTAAAAGTAAATGCCTGATTAGTTCTAGAACTGATGACGCTTTTTCTGAGAGCCTGGGTTCACCAAAGTGCCCTTCCTTGATGCCAGCAACAATGCATTGTACAGCTTTCAGGAGCTTTCATTGCTCTTCATATGCACTTCTTTGCTCACATACACAACTTCAGACCAACAAAATTAAGGCCACTTGGAAAGCACCTGAATAACTCAAGCATGCACAGAAACACAGATTTTTTTTTTTTCTGATTGAAAAAACTATGGAGGTTGGAATCCACTTGAAAGAAAATTTTGTACCTGTAAAACCAGGTATGACTCATTCCAGGAACTACAACCACAGGCAGAAATCTGAGGAAGGTGTGAAATAACGACGTGTGTTCTCATAGAGTACATGTATATTTGGAAAGGCCTAGAGTCAACAGAATACCTCCTGCCTTGCTCAGGAAGTCAGAACAAAAGAACACATGAGCATGAGTGAGAAAGCACGATCCCTTATCGCAGCTCTTGGCGTCTGTACTGACATTCACGGCCGAGTGAACCAAGCCCCAGCTGAAGCAGCAGAGGTTTAGGTGCTGACGGCCCAAGATACAGTGAAGGAGAAGTGTGGAACCAGTAGGAGAAAGATGCCTTTGTTACAAAGGTCCAGAATGGCTCGAATGGTGGGAGACCTACGATGTTCTTCCTTGGCTGATGGAGACAGGCAGTCTGCCACCAACCACCCTACTATCACCACCTCCACCTCAAGCAGCAGAGGAGGATGCATTAGGAAATTCTTCCCCATGACAGTGGTGAGACACTGAAAGAGGATGCCCAGAGGAGGCCTCATACCTGGAGAAACTCAAGGCCAGGCTTGCTGAGGCTCTGAGCAACCTGATCTAGAGCAGGATGTCCCTGCTCACTGCAGGGGGCTGGACTAGATGGCCTTTGAAGGTCCCTTCCAACTCTAAGATTCTGTGCAGTGGCAAACACTGCCTTCAGCTCCTCCTGTAGCTTGCCCAGCCAGAGTGCCAGCTCAATTTGGAGCACACAGCTCTCAGCCCCACAATTTTAACTTCCAGTGGTTTAACCACAAAGGGCAGAGTTTTGGCTGGGGAGCACTTCTGATGGCCTGAGAGCAGTGGTGAGGGAGCCAGGCTGGATTCCACCAGCACCATCTCTGAGGGTTCGCACTCACTTCAGCATCTCAACTGGTGCTGCCACAGAGAGACACTACCTAAATAGACATGAAGTAATGAATACTTAGGAGAAGCGGCTGATTTGGGAGTGTGCTTTTATCCACCAGGCCCTGTATTTATAGCTCAAGCCTTTTCAATTAATGCACACACCCTAAAAGAATTAAACTACTAATTATCACATTTCACCGTGGTTCACAGAACTTTCATCAGATCTAGTAAATGAAATCACGAGTTCAGCAGAAGCAGCTTCACTGCGCCAAATTATGTCAAGGGTCTATCGTGTTGATAATAAAGGATCTCTTGGTAGGAAGCCTAACCTAGAAGGTTGGGGAGGCATAAAAAGTTCACATTTCAGATCCTGCTGCTCTGGTGTGGGCGTTTTGTGGAGTTTTTTTTTCTTAGTTATTGTGGAAGGCAATTTCCCTGCAAGTCACATTTTCCCTTTGTTTTACATTACAGGCATTAGGAAATTCTTACATCGAAAGACAAACAGATAGGTTTGGGGTTTTGTTTTCAAGTTAGGCCCTGGCATCATGTTCTCTTCTCACAATTAAACTCCTTTCTCTGCTGGAAAGAGAATTAAAATGATGTCCATACAACAAATAAACTCCTTTGCCTCAGTGCCCAGCTTCTTGGTGGGCAAGCGTGGTGTTCAAAAGCATGCTTTAGCCTGTGGTCCACTTGGGCAGCAGCAATTACTCTGACACAACACAACTCTGGGCTGTTAATTAAATACCAAGTCTCTCAAGAAAATAGAAATAAAAAAAAAAAAGTTGGAGTGAAAACTGGGCATTTCTCAAAGCTCCAGCCTTCTTTTCCATATCTCTGGCTGAATTTAGCACCTGGGAAAGGTGAGACATGGTTAGAAGAGGCTGGCACAGCCCTGCAGTGGCCACTTGCCCCAAGCCCCATGATGTGGCAGAGGATAGGGTGGCAACCTGGCACTGCTGTGGGGCAAAGAAAAGCCTTAGGCCTGTGGAGCAAAGGAAAGAAACTCACCTAACCAAGGCATAGGAGCTTCTTATGAAGAAGGTCCTGGCCAGCCCATTTCTGAGCTGCCCTCTAGATGGCCCTTGCTGTTATCTTGTGGATAAATATATGCAGAAAGGAATGTGCCAGAGCAACAAAATAAAAGCATATTTTGAAATTACTTAGTATAATTGCAACAGTATTTATGCACCTTATCCAGTGGCAAGGTTCTTTGCCCTTTTCCTGTAGACTCATAGGGAGAAATTAGAATCTATATACTCAAGCCACATTCCTATTCCTCCTCTCCTTCGCAGCATTTATCCACTCCAAGCCTAATGAACATCTCATGTCTTTCAAGCCCTGCTTTGTCATGCTATAAGCATTCATTTCATGCTTTGAATATTTGCTGTCACACTTGCCTTGGATGAGTTTTTTGGTGGGAATGCTTTGCTTGTGAAGGTTAATAGTTGGCAGCAGTGAGAACTTGGGTTCTCTGTCAATCCCTCAGTCTCAGACACTGCAGGTCACTGATGAGAAAAGCTCTTTTCCCCCCTGGCCCTAGCAGAGGCTGCAGAAGTGACCCTGCCTGACAGCCACTTATCTCACCCAGTTGACAGTCAACACCCTTCCCAGTTGCCATTGCAGTGTCCCCCTCCCCAAGAGACTGCCAGCTCCTGATAAGCAGGAGAAATCCTGAGCCTAGCAGAGGACCTGCTAAATCCTGGAAATGGTGTAACTCTGCCTCACAATCTGAACCACAAAATCACTTGACTCCAAGGAAACATTGTAATAGAGGAGAAAATACTGGTATCTTCTTTTCTAATTATTCAGATGCCTCCTCATGGCAGTCATGAAACTGCCTGGGAAATACAGCTGGATGTTGCAAAGTTTCAGTCCTAGACTATTGTGATTAAAAGACTGTATTTCTAGCTCTTGCTGGAACCTATCTGCAATGAAATAAGATGAAAAAAAATGCAAGACTAAATCAAACACACAAGTTAAATTTACAACCAGACATATCTGCTTTTGTTTCCTTGGGTAATGCTGGCTCTTGCGACTGCCTACACATGCATTCTCTCTCTAGGCGGGAGTGATGAAACACAGGTTGGACCTCATCAGACCCTTTGTCTGGGTCCTGTGAGAAGCAAGAGAAGAGGCCAGCCCCACCAGGGATCCTCTCCTGAGCCAGAGCCTCTCAAGCCTGGACAAAGTTCCCCATTGCTGTTCCCAGCACACAACGTGATCCGTAAGGGTGCAAATCCGTTTAGAATTTGGTCCTGGCAAGTTCCAAAGGTGCAAACAAGCTGACATCACCAGGAGCTTTAACTCCAGCGCCAGCTATGAGATTCCTTATTGAAAATGCTAAGGGCTTTTTTTTTCCTTTTTTCTTTCCCCCCCGAAGCTTTTTCTGAAGCAAAGTTAATTTTAGATTAGTCCCTCAGGCTGTGATAACTCCTCAGTGTTGCTCTGTAAACATGGAGGAGAGTCTTCTTGCATTTGTAAGATTCAGATGCAAATGATCCCACAAACAAGAACACTAATAAAAGCTGCCATAACTGTATCTCTGTGTTTGCAACTGTAACTGATAGAAAACCTTCTCTTCCAGGCTTGAAGATCTGCTGCAAACAAGGTGTTTGAGGAATGTTAGTCATCTGAGACCACAAACTTTCTAACAGCTTCAGCCTTGAGGGGTCAAAGAATTTCTCATGCCCTTGTGTTCCTGGGGTGGGAATGAAGGGACCTACCCAAGGACACTCGCTCCTCTGGACACCTCATGGCACCACTTGCAGCACATCCTCAGTGAGGAAGTGTGAAGTTGGTTGCCATTAAGGTGAGACACAGCTGAGAGAGCCTGTGAGGCAGCAGGACTCCACCTAAAGAGATGGAAGGTTAAGGCATGGCCTGAGGAGAAGGCACGGCCTCAGAAGGCAGGTTTCTACCAGTTAAAAATTTGTCCGTTGAAGGAATTGGAGATGTCTCAGCTACCATTTAACATACAACATAGCTGAACATAGGGACAACCACAAAGAATAGTTTCATGTTCTGGCCATGTCATCCTGAGAGGAGAGTTTGAATAGTTAACTCCATCTGAGATGAGAGCCAACCCTTGGGCAGGTGGGAACTGCTTCCACCAGCTGGAGCATGAGCAAGAATGCTATGGTTTGGGACCCAAAATACAGCACACAAAAAGGGGCTCGACTCTCCAGGCAGTTAGTTCAGAGCAGAGAAGTCTTTCTAAAGCTGCCTTTGTATTTTACCAGGTTGCACATGATCCCTCCTCACATTCAAACTGCTTTACCCTGCCATGACCAGCCTTGCCAAGAGACGAAGAAAAGGAGACTTCTCTTTGCCTGTGTTCCCACCAGTGCCTTCCCTTTCCCCCACAGCTTGAAGACCAGAATTTCCTCCTTCATGTTTTCAGGCATGGAAAAGCAAGCATATACTTTTTTTTTAAGGTTTAATACTCAAGTCCAGCCCTACTCAAGCAAAGAATTCACAGATGATATTTACAAGTCCAGTGTAATTACTGCGGGGTTGAAAAACGAGTTCTGTGAGGTACGGTACATCATTGTTTTTCTTTTTTCTTCCTTTTTTTTTTTTTTTAATGCTACAAAGAACAATGTGCCTTTCATTTCCTGCAGAGCTGTTAAGGTACTTGCTGCTCAAAGCAGCAAGAATACATTAAGAAGTTTTTTTTTTTAAAATAAAAAAAAAAGAAGAAGCAAAAAAGCATTTGGTCTGGGCATTATTTTTTAACTTTTTCAGATAAATGCCTCTCCCTCTCCAAAAAGTGCCTGAGCAATGAATTTGGCACAGGCTTGGAATCAGCTGCAGTAATGAACATGCCATCTCGTTCGCTTGAAATTAGGAGAATTTACCAACTTTTTTTGGAGAGAATTTACTAATCAGCCAACGACGTGCTACAGACTCGGAGCTCTCAAATGGCTGTAGCACAGGCAGGAGCGACTCTGCTTGTCCAGGAGAAAATGACACAGCGTTCCTCTGCTCTGTCCCTGTGTACCTTTACGCTGCAGTTATTAATTCTCCAGAGCTGCCACATCAAACACAAGCTGGAGCTCTGACATCCATTTACCGCCGGCAGCACCACGGCTCTGCCCCGCAATCATTAACCACTTCGTACTACACCCCTCTCGCCTCCCTCCACAGTTAAAAACTCAGAGCAAGATCGGACTTTTAACAGCCGATGAAGCCTTGAAAGTTGAAATCACGAACACCTCCGCTTCACAAGCAGAAAGTTTTACTACAGAAGTTTAGAATAATCCCTCTTGCAAAGGGAAAATGGACCCGGTAGCCCTTTCCATGAACACAGAAGAGAGAATAAAAGCCCCGGAGAGAGACGGCGGCGGTGCTGAGCTGGGAGTTCAGTTGTTCCTGATCCCCAGGCACGCAGCCACCTCGCTGCATCAGACTGGCCATTCTGTCACCCTCAGTTCACTGAAACATAACTTTGTTTATAAAATGCAGTGCACCAAACCAGGGCATTTAACAAGCTTTTAAAATCAGTATTTTTTTTTCCCCTTGATTGGGTGAATTGCAAAATCACCTTGTGGTGCCAACTGAAAGGAAGCTTTTACATACCATCAGGCAAGTACAAAAGTGGGGAATTTTCCACACGGGTGTTCCACCCAGCTGGTCAGAAAAAAAAAAAAAAAGAAAAAAGAAAATCTCTCATTTAAGCAAAATCTCAGGCCATCACAACATGCTCCTGCCTTTTGCATGATGCTGCTAGCCACTATTAACATCCCTTCTGCAAATTCCCTCACCCATAGAAGAAATTCAGGGGTTTCTTCCTCTCTCCAACAAGCTCTTTTCTGTGCTAAAGGACCTGAGAGATACCACAATGTTCCTTGTTAGCTCAACTCCAGGTTTAGGACAAGCCACCTGGACCTTGGACCATGCATGCCCAAACAAGCACAGTCTTGCCTGCATGTTTGCTCTTCACAACCAACATGCTAGATATCTCTCTTCTCTTGCAAGAAAAAAAAAACCTGTAAATTTTTGCAGCTGTGATTCACAGAGTGATCACCCAAGAACTATTCTGGCTTAATGAAGACCGAAGAAAAGGCCAGAGGTAGTGTTAAAGCCACCACCAAGAGCAGAAGACATCACCATCTTCTCTATCTCTGATGATTCTGCTCCAGAAAAGTCTGAAACCCATTAGAAAAAAAGGAGTGGTTCCTAAAAGGAAAAGCTTTTAGTTTTTTTTTCCCCCCATGAACCTCACTTTAACGAAGGTTAGACATTCAGGCTTTCCAAAATAATGCATGCAATTTAGAGTGATAAATTAAAATCTGTAGTAGGAGGCCTTCTTTTTCGGGGCTGTATAGTTGACCCTTTTGAACCTACATTACTCAAGGTATGCAAAATATATGTGTATAATAAATAGCTCCAGAATTTATGGAGTGGAACAGAAAGGATATTAACAGGCAAGTAGAGAGGCTGTATAACCCTCACAAGGCCTTTAAAGATTTATTTTTTTAAAATGAAGGAATGCATGCATATAAAAGGTAGTACTTAATCGATACACTTCCAGAAACACATGCAAAAAACCATTCCAAATCTGCCCTCAATCTGGTCATTCTGCTCTCAGCGTCACTGGGAATAAGATGATTTGTGAGGCTGTTTTTCTTTGGTTTTTTTTTTTTTACAAAAAAATAATGAAAGAATTCCTCTCTGTGTGGGCTCATTCCCACTCTCAGTAAAATCAATTATGAGGCTCCCATTGACTCTGTTGGGGTTTGGATCAGGCCCCGAGTGGAAGTGGGTTCTCCAGCAAGCGCAGAACAAGGCTGTTAATATGATTTATGGCGTCCGTTCCTGCATGGGCAGTTTTTCATTCTCCCCTACCTGCATTTTAGCTTTCATCCTCACGTTTGGGCAGATAAGAGCTGCAGATCAGTGTTGATCTACACGTGGGGTGTGCTTTGGGCTGTGTGTGTGCTGAGAATGAGCTCAGCATCTACTGGGGACACACACATGCAACCCCTTCAGGGCCAACAGGCTGTGGGTAGATGCCTTTGGGAAGAAAGAAAAATTCCCACCCCAGCACTGCAAAAGGTGCACAGTCACTTTGGAGGGGGGAAAAATACCCTTTGGTACAAGTGAGAAAAAGTCCTTTTCCTGTTTATTTAAAAAAAGGAATTAAATAAATAAAAAGTAGCTTTTTTGCAGTAAAGTTCTGAGAATTCACTAAAAGCTTGCTTTACAAGAAAGACTCGGGCTCCAAATCAGAGATATTTCATTTCACTGGGCTCTTACAGATTTTACATTATTAAACACTGACACTGCTGCCTTTCAGGGGGGTTGAGGAGTAAAAAACTTCCTTGGGAAAGAAGAACTGCCATTTAATAGCTGTGAAGGAATATTATCCAAACATGGAATAATAACATGCTTGCTGCCTAATACATTCTAAATTAAAATATGATTTAATAAACATAGGCAACATATTTCCCACCAAAATTGGCAGAACAAAAATCACAGTTTAGTCAGTTCTTCTCTTAACCTCGCAATCCTTTGGCTAGAAATTAGAATTTCTGTGAACAGGATTGATAAGGGAAATCAGAGGCTGCCTTTCAGAAGGAAGGGAAGTGCTTGAAGATGGTGTGTTTGGAGATGAGCAGCACAAAATCTATCAAAATAGGAAACCTTTCAAACTGCAGTGGGAGGGAAATACAAGAACCCCAAAAGCCAAGATCACACCAACCCAATGAGCTCTGTCCTCGATGTCCAGTGATACAAGCTTGAATTGGAAAGGTTTTTATATACTTAAATGTCTTCTGCTTCCTTTAATTCTATCTACTGACTAAAACTCTGACTTAAACACAGTCTGGATGTGAATGCAGCCCTTCAACCTGACTCACACTTGCAGCTTATTGCCATTAATGTCCCCAAAAACACACGGATGGCTAAGTGATGCACTGCAAAGATTTGAACCAAAAGTAACTCCCAGTTATATCATTCTAGATACAATATTTCTACATGAGATTGATTTAAATGCACCAAAATGTTGTAGAGACGCAAACCCTTCCCACAAATTCTTTTCCCTGTAGACCCCAGTACAGCAGATCCCCCACCTACATTTGAAAGAAACTTGCTTATGGATGAAAAAGAGTTAAGAAAAACTATTTTTAATAATCACTTTCACTTTGGGAGACATTATTTCTAAGCCCTAAATACCAGTAGTGAGACAAATTCAGTTGCCAGTAAAAACTGTTGAGGTCTACCTTACTTCAACATGAAAAGGATGAGATGCTGTCCCCTTACACACATCCTTCCACATACCTACAGAAATTCTCTGTTATTACATGACTTTTTTTTTTCCAGGCTGCTTTACAATGCGAGCCATTGATTCATCAGAAGCTTTTGCTTCTACTTTAAAAAATGTCTCAGTTCAAAGAACTCCAGCCTTCCCCAAAGTCATGCTCCTGCTGCTGCTTCCAAATGGGCTCAAGTCACTGCCACCCACAACACCACCAACATACTGAGAAGAGAGAGCAAAAAGCTCTGTTTGAAGCTGCTGATCCATAGTGTGTACAACATTTAAAGCATCTCATCAATAAAAAATTACAAATGACGATGGTAGCAACTGCATCAGCCCCACCTGAGCATCTACAGGTCTGGGGTCCAGCCCTGAAACCTTGATATTTTGAAGCATCACTGCCCAGTTTTGTTTAATGGCCTTTTGGAGTAGAGAACGGGGTTTGCAGAACCATATTTCAAAGCAACCATTTTGTTTCACGGGCCTATCCACCATCCTGCACTCTACAAATGATGGCTGACCTCATACCCAAAATTGAGGTACATCACCATGTCATGTGAAGAGCACCAATAAACAAAATGAAGTTAAAAGAGCAAAGATAAAACTGATGAAGCACACACACCCCTGGAGGGTCATGACTCACGGCCTCAGGATTGAAAGCCTTTGCTATGGAGGAATAAGGATATGGGTTGCATACAGCAGACTCTTTAATGGCATGTCCCTAATTAAAATTATTTTTAAAGGGGAAAAAAAAAAAGCCTTTCTCCAGCACTAGAGAAAGAAATGCTGTTTAAGATTAGGGAAACAGCAGCATTTTGAGGAGGGCACACAACCTATTTGTAGCTGTCCCATGTAATTTATTCTGAATAATCTTTTTTTTATATCAGACATAGGGGAAAAAAATTTAAAAATCTTTATAAATATGGGCTGTTTTAATATCCCAAAGCAGGAGCAGCAGGTAAAAACTTACCATTTTCTGGCTGGTCCTTAATATCAGCTTCACTTGGCTGGCTGGGACTTTCAGATTGACTTGAATCTGAAAAACATAAAATACAGCCAAAAATTACAGGGTCTGCTGTGGAAAATAGATCAGAGGCGCCAGACTTCCTCAAAAGGCCTAGAGCACAGACTTAAGGACAGGGGTGTTGCACTAGGACATGAGAATGCAAAAGTCCTGTGCTGAGGTAATAAATTTTTGCTAGGATTAAAAAAAAAATAAAAAAAAATAAAAAGGGAATCTTTTGGGCAATACATGGAGTGCTGGGGGTGTGTGTGTGTGCAAGCATAAATGAAGCTTTGAGAATCCTTCTTTTTTTAGAGAAGGCATATTTAGGCGACTCTCCTACATGGTTTTTATAATGCAACCCTCTCTGTTGTATACAAACCAGAGCCTTCATCCAACCCATAGTAAAGTCTCCAAACATATTTCTGAGCAGGCCCAGAAAGGTAACTAAGCAACACTAGGACGTGGTGGAGATTGTTGGCTACACATTACGGGAAAAGAATCTGCCAAAACCCACAGAAGAGATGATTTTCATCACAGTTTCGGGGTGGTTACGGGACCAAGAGATCACTGACACGGCCGGCGTCGCCCCTGATGTGGGGTGGTGAAAATGAGAGCAGGATGAGGTGCTTTAGAACCTGAGGAAATAACGGGTCCAACAAACTCCCAGCCAACACTCTCCAACCAACACAATTTATCTGCTTAAAACAATAAAACGACCTGGAAAGGCTATGAGTAAATAAGAGCATTTTCCACTTTTTACACAACATTAACTCCAAGCGAAGAAAATCATTCTCTGGTTCAAAAAGTATTCTTAGTAGAAGGTTTAGTCAAATAGTGGTTTCCTCCTTAATCATTCCTATCACTTTTAGTTGGGAAAAAAGGTCCCTTCATCTGTGTGGAAAAAAAGATTTATTAAAAATTCCCTCAGACCACTGCTTTCACAATGAATATAAATAGCAAAAAAATTATTATTTTTTTTTAATCCCTTCTCTCAGAATTTCTGCTGCAATTTATTGATCCCCTTGAAAAAGTTTTAGCTGGGAAAACAAAACTTGGGAAGGGAAACAACAACAAAATCACGCCCAAAGGTGGCAAAGCTATTTTCTGGCTTCACCTTGACTTTGTGGAGTTTCGAAGGAGCTGTCTGAAATTTGACCACATTTCAGGGAGAAGTCAATACGAGATCAAAAGGTCACGACACTTAACTGTGATTAAATTGAAAATCTTACTTCTATTGCAACAGGGTGATAACGCCGCCCCTTCTTTTTCTTTGAGGTATTAATAGTGCTGGAAGAAGCAGTACTACCACTGACCTTGTGTCAAGCCATGCTAATTTATTGCTTTAAAAAGGTTCCTTGCTTTTAAGCAAATGAAGAGTTTAATTACTGCAGAGCACTATAAAGAAAATGCCTATTTTAAATATTCAAATTTTTTTTTTACCTGCTGACCATACGTATTAGGTATCATTCAGAAGCTTAGAGGGCAATCTTGTTTAAATTAAAAACCCCAAGTTAAAAAAAAAAAAAAAAAAAGCTGCTCACAAAACCAAGTCTGATAAATTTCAAGATATAAACATTCAGAATATGTAGCAAAGAAAGCTTCTGTCCTGGTACTTCCCTAAAAATCAGTGAAAATCTCCTAAAAAAAAAGTCACTTTCACATCATGTCCAGAACCCATTTCCTTTCTTTTGTATTTATTATTTTTAATAATTCCTCTGGTGAAACTCAGTGGAAAAAAAAAAATCATTCTCCCTTTAGCAGTTTTCTTTTAAATACTGAAAATCGGAGTTATCTTTAACTGAAGCTCAAACCGGTGACAGCAGATCAACTGCTCTACAGGATTTTATATTCCGGACGCTAGATTTTGGCACAAAGTTTCATGTTTCTGATACTGCAAAGGTAGAAACAAAGGTAAAATATTAGGAATGTAAAATATTTAGCCAACATACAGAGTCAACATTCAACGGATTTCATTTTACAGGGCAGGCAGGAGGTTTTTTGCTTATTTTTTAAAGGTTTTTCTTTTCCCTCAACAAACCATGACTCAATCAGGGTTTGGGCTTTTATGTTTAACGTAGGGTCAGAATTCCACAAGCAAATTTAAATGCATGCATATTTGAAAAATTCATTGTGGAAATTTGGGACTCGAAGCATGTTTTGCTTTTAAAATTTGAAACAATGGAGGGAAGCAGGGTGAGAGAAGAGTGCTGGGTGGCAGCCACCAGCCTGGCACCCTGGCTGCCCAGCGCAGACGATGGGCAGCACATGCAGCCCGAGCTGCTTGAGGATTTTGGAAAACAAAGTACTTTTGTTTTGGGGGTTGAGTGCTGCTTTTCCAACACCAAATCCAGTGGCACAAGAGAGACTCTACTGGACATGTGTTTGCACGCTGAATCTTAACTTTCTTCTTTCATCCCCCTGCCTGGCACAGGAACGTTTTCTTTTCCCCAATTCTCTTTTCCTAAAACCCACCCCCATTTTTGCTGAAATTAAATATTAATTTATGAAAGAAAAAATAAAAAATATACAACAAAGGGAAGCGCTATTCTTCACGGAGAGGCACAGGGCAATGAAATACAGGAGGAGGTAGAATTAAAAGCGACGGATGTTGGGGTAGGGATGAGGAGAAGGGGAGGCTACCAAAAAGAGGCGCTGGGCAAGCGTAGGCACAGCATTGTTATGCAAGGTGGCATCTTGTGGAAACCCCAGATAAGAAGCCAGAGTTGAGGCACTTGGCCAAAATGTTTATATGCAGAATTTTGCTTCCCTGATTTTTATTCAGATGCCGCAGATGATCCGGCACAGAGAAATGTGCCGCCACATGGTTACGAGATTGGCAAAATCCGAGCCGTTGTGTTTTACAGTCTTGCCTGGGACCAGAGAGAGAGAGAGAGAGAGAGTCTCTTGCTCAGGCTCTCTGCTTTTTCAGCAGTTGGCACTAACTCCTGGCGGGGGTTTTTTTTTTTTTTTTTTTTTTTTTTTTTTAATTATTCCAATGATAGTGTAATGGTTTGNTTGTTTTGCACATGGAAACTTTAAAATTCCAGTTTTGTGGAATGCTTGGTGGGGCTCAACTATGAGAAGGGATGGGGAGGGGTATGTGTGTCTGTCCGTCTATCCTGCTGAGTCAGTCAGCCAAACAGGTGACCAGAGGAATAAATTAATATCTGCCCATCCATAATTGATAGAAATGGAAGATCGTTTTCATAAGCATTTGCATGAAATCAATAAAATCACTTACTATAGAGCGCTTTAACAATTCATTTGATTTTCTCTTTTGATTTTTTTTTCCTAGATATTCGATAGCCGCTCCACAGGAAAAGAAAAAAATAAAAAACCCAGGCTACACTTTTATGCCTATTTTCTTTAGCAACAACACCACCAGTTAAATCCTACCACCTGCAATAATTAGAGCCATTGGAAAACATACAAAACAAAATATACAGTAGATGCGAGCCCCTCTTGAATCCCCGGCCCCCTGCGGCAACCAGTTTCATTGGTGCCTTAAGCTAAGGCTGGTAGGAAGCCAAAGAATCTGTATATTACAATAAAGTGCATGTTATTAAGGGGAGGATTTAAATGATTTCAGATGGAGTTGGAAATATTAGAGCGAGGAACCACTATTAACATTGCCGATTTTTTTTTTTAATTTTATTTTTATTTTTAAAGAAAATGTAAAAAAATAAAAAAAGAAAATCACCCAGGGAATCTAGTTTTTCATATTTAAGGAAGCTTAACCTTGAATAGCACAATGGGTTTTATTTGGGGGCTTTTTTAGTTGAAGAAAAGTTAGTGGTTGGGATTTTTAACCCTGGACTAGCCAAGTTGCTGGGAGTACGTTCACAGGAGTCAAGGTTTCTGGACAAGAGGAGCCCGAAGGGATCTGATATCAACAGTAATCATGTGGAAACAGGATAAAAAGCACACTGAAGGTATTCTGCTCTCTACTTACAAAAATCAGCTATGATTAAGGCATAGAAAAAGACTTGAAACCAACAAAACAGGATTTTTTTTTTCTCAGTTAGTATTTCCTGTGACACCTATTCTCTGTTCCCCTTTGAATCTGTTTATTAAACTAATCCTACCCAAACAGGACCACGGCAGTTACTCCCAAGACCCAGGTCTGCCTGATCTCAACCCCTACAGCAAGCAGAGATCTCCAGGATGGAACCTCTGGATTTCTCCACAGGCAATTTTCCTTCTCAGCAGCAACAGGAGCCCAGCTGCACGAGGGGCTCGCAGCGCTGGAAGGGAACGTTCCCATTGTTTGGAAGGAATAAAACCTTCCCAGCAAAGTCTGGCCCGTGGTCAGGACCAGTGTCAACAGGCTGACAATGTTGTTCTATTTTTTGTGGACCGTGACATAGAAAGTAAAGAGTTGTTACGCTCTTTCATCAAAGAGAAAGGCCCACCTTGAGCATCAAAGGCACTCCCCAGTGCTAAACCACCCCATGGCTACCTGACTTGGTACAAATGGGACACTTTCATGGGCTCTGGCAGTTTCTCCAAGAGCTGTGTTCTCCTGGCTGTGCTGAATCCAACCTGGGGTGGCCGTGACCTACATCTGCCCTGCAATTAACAGGGGTGAAGATGATTTTTTACCTATGTAGTGTAGAGCCAGCCTCTCCCACAACACCATAGCCCTCACCAACAGCAAACTCAGGTGCAGAAGCATCGATCCCCTGAACACCAAAGGAGATCCCCATGTGGTGGAGGAAAAAACTGACCATTGATGCCAGATGAAGTCAAGCTAGGCTGGCATTGCCCAGGCTGAGCCAAGCTCTGCAGAGAAACCCAGCACCATCTCCTCCACTGCCAGCCCAGGAGGAGCACATCAGTTCAATTTTCCATTCAGATCAGGTTTGGGTTTTTTTTTAATGGGGGGGGATGTTGGGTGGAGGATATTGTATAATAAACTGACATATTTTATTCAAGTTTCAGAGTCCTATTTGTAATAAAAAATTTATACGGCTGGGTTTTGTTCGTGCAATATATTTTTCATCTGTAATTTTAGGCATGGATTCTACCAAAGATTTATATATGTTAAAAAGAATCATAAAAAAAAATAATCTAAATCACGCTCCATTATATACAGTCTTACGTGGTGAGCTTAAGGGATTTACAAACAGAAACCAGCACCAGGACTAGAGGCTTTTTTACACTCACTTTCCCTTCATTATACATTATAATATAAACACAGAGAGATTGCTCCACACACACTACAATTATTATTTATGGCTAGTTTGGTGGCTACTACTATTTCTTTTAAGGAAGGCCTGGCTCTCCATTTAAACTCCAGCCATGGCTTTCAAGTCAACTTTTATAGAGAGTTCAAAGTGCTTCATTATCATACACCTCAGCGTTGGACGTATACATTCCCCTACCAGATTTCCAGGTTAATTTTATACCTCCACTTGTACAGAATGTCCTGTTCCTGAAGCTCTCCACCAAGGTTCTGTGGTGGTGAAATCCCTGTGGTGGTAAAATCCCTGTGGTGCCAGCCTGATTTGGGTTTTGTTTTTTTTTTTATTTATAAGGCGAGGACTCCTACATCCTGTACACTGGGAAAGAGATTATCTTTGATAATGGAAATGTAAATCAATGCTTGCTGTTGTTTATTCCAGACAGACATTTGTGTGTTAAGTCTGTTTATCAGGCAACACTTTGTCTAAGCCAGGAAGTAGTCAGCCTTTGTAACAAGATGTATGCAAATGATTTTCCCATGAGCCCTTGCCACAAAACTTTTGTGACTTAAAAAAAAAAAACAAAACCCACAACACCCCCTCCTTGTTACTCTCTACCAGTTAAGAAGCTCCTAAGCTACCCCCAGTAAGTAGACTGGCAACAAAACCACCAGCTAGACTATGCTGATGAGTTTGAATGGGACCAAAACATGTGCCCGCAGTCTGTTGCTGGGTATTGTGAGCAGACTTTGTGTATTACATCTGTTTACCAGGCAACACTGTCTGCTGGGGCGGCTTTGTACCAAGGTAGGTCTCCAAACAAAGATCTCCTGCCTAACTTTCTTTTTTTACTTCTTTTTTTTTTTTCCCCGAGGCAGAAATTCCCCATGACTTTTTCTCCACCTCTGTAAGGAAATAAGGACTGGAAACTTCACCCAGATCCCAAAGCCGTATCAAAACGGGTTTCATTTTAAATCAACTTTCTTTGTTCTCCCAAGCCCATAAATGATTTACTGCTATCGTGTGATAGCCTAGAATGTGGGGAATCTCGTGCATTCCCATATTTGCTCCTTGATATTATAAACAAGTATTTGATTCACTTCTAAATGTTTGTTTTTGAAACATTTTACAGCCTTTGATTCCTGCTTACTGATTCATTTCTGGAACATTTTCTATTTATTCCTTTGCAGTAGCAAAACGTTAATTTTTAACTTAATTCCAATTGTCATCAAAGGCTTCCTTAAGAAATCCCACAGCACAGATTTTATTTGTTATAATAAAATATTCTTAAAGTAAACATCATTCCACTGTGCCTTGTTGGGGTGTTGTTTGCTTGTTTTTTTTTTTATAATTTCAAGAGATACAAAAAAAAATCCGTTACCCAAAGGATTCAAATTGGTTCAGCCCTTTTTTTTTTTTTTTCCTAGACAAAATAAACACTTTAGGACTTTACTTGTTTGTATTCTCCTCAGTGGTGCTGTATGCATCACCAGCTAAAAACAAAGAAACTTTTAGCTGCTCAGACAAAATGCAGAAGCTCCCCAAACAACGAAGCGGGGGGGGCTGGGGAGGCATTCAGAAAGTCTGACAGTCCATTCAATATAGGGATGATGGCCATAATGCATCCAGGGTCCCCTTGCTAATTAAATATGCATTGGCACAGTTTTGATCGATGCAAGCCATGGATCAGATGACACACCTGCAAAATCTTGAGCCCAGAGCTCCCAGGAAAAGGAAAATACAGGCTGTCTCCTTATCTTTGTTTTCAAAGGCTCTCAATTTCTGTGCTTAGATATCTAATTTAATTCTCTCACCCCTCAGCAAACTGGATTAGGAAAGTCAATACTGCCATTGTGCATCGACAGGAACACACAGCTTTCCTTTTATTCAATTTAGTCATGACCTTTAGACAAAGATAATGACAACTGTCTAAAAGTAAGGTAAGGCCTTAAGGAAGACCCTGCAGCGGGGGCCCCTCTCCCTTTCTACCACTCCTCTGTCTGGGGGAAAAGCCCACCAGACATGGAGCAAACCCAAAAAGCCACATTATTTTCTCCCCAGACAGCATTGATTGGCTTGGCAGCATGGCACCCTTGGCCATTAAGGGCTCTGTCCCACCCCGAGGAGCTGGGACACCTTGTGGGATGGTGGGTGAAGGTGGCAACATCTCTAAAGGATGCACAAGTGCCAAGAGAAAGAGCTGCACCCTTGCAGCAAGAGGGACTCTGTGGTCCTGTTAGGGAAAAGGTGAAAGGGAAAGGTTGAAGAAGTGCTGTCAGTGGCACTAATTTCAGGCTGTGAGAGCTGGAGAGGAATGGTAACCCTAGAGTGGACCGTGGGACACAGAGAGCCACACACAACCCTGCTTGGCTGTGGAGAGAGGAGGAGGAACCAGCTTGTGGATTTTCCTGGAGGCTGAGCTGAAAACCAGTGGCAATGACATTACTTCCCAACAGGTCTCACATCAGTATTTTTCCCAGCCACCCCACCTCAGATAACATCTTCCTAATACATCTGTAAGGAAAGGACCAGAGAACACGCTCCAAGCTAAGGAACAGCTATCAGAGGCTAATTCACTTTGCTACCTACAGATACAGGTTGTACCCGAGTCAGTGATTTAGACATCTAAAAATTCATATTCCTTGAGCAGCCCAGCTCTACAAAATGTTAGCTTTCCATGCCGAGCAGTGTTTAATTCTGCTGCATTTTTTTTTAGCCGCATTTAAAAATATACTTGGCATTTCTAGCTGCGGACCAATATTTTTCTCATGTCTTTTTATAAAAGATTTGGAGGGAAAGATATTTGGATGGAAAAAAAAAAGAAAAAAAAAGTGCAAAGTTGGATTGCTAAGTTTCTCTAATCTTGGGAAATTTATAAAAAAAAAAAGGCAATGTATGTAAGAGCTACAAGAAACCATATGGATCAACAAGAGCTGCCCTCATATCCCTGGGAAATATAAATTAGCCTACATTTCACCATCATAAACCCCAAAATAAAAAACCTAATTAGAGTCTCTACCCTCAGATTCACTCCTAGAAAATTTGCTTATCCCCCTCACCGAATGATTTACAGTACTTACATCCATTGCTTCGGAGCCATTTAAATTTATTGAATCATTTCAGTTTTTAGAGAGCTTCCATTTGGATCTGTATGGGTTCCTAGACATATGTGGTGCTCAGTTATTTAAAATTAATTGCAGTACAATAATTTTCTACCGCTTCACACTAGCTGAATCTCAAGTGCTTTGAAATATTTGAACCATTCTATTTAGAAGCCATCAAACTTCTGAGCACATGCATCAAAGAGTTGTTTTAAAAGCCGAAGGGCCGTAGTGATGATCCCAAAGTGCAGGTGAGCTCGGCTCTGGGCATGCTCAGTGCAGAAGGATCTGAATTTATAGAACAATTCAACAAATTCTGCCCGAATGTCAATCTTTTAATTAAACAAAAAGCTGGTTCTGTAATAATTTTCAGCCACTAAAAAATTTCTAAAACTAGAAAAGCACTGTTATAAAATAATGGCATGCATTAAAACTATTATTACTTCTAATGTATATTTATAGAACCTCCTTTTATCCTGGAAATTAAAACATCTTATTAACATTAAACCAGGCTTTACAATACCTCTGTGGGAAAGGTGAGCATAATGGTGCCCACTTTACGCAGGGATGGAGGAGGCACATAGAGGTTAAGTGATTTACCTTCAGAGGCAGAGTTACTAAAAGGAGTGAAAAAAAGCACAAGACTGAGCTCTCAAGCTGCTGCTCTGGATAATAAAGTATCATTCCCACCAGTGCAGCCATTACAATGGCAACGGCAGGGTCCACTTATGAAGCCCTGAACTATATTATATAGCAAATGACTTGGTAGAGTGGATCCAAAGTCACCTAGAGGGGATTTTTCCAGTTTTGCTAGTCCTTTTTTTTTTTTGTCTTATTAGGCATTTTGGGAAACAGGAAAAAATTTCTCTATCCATCTCTGGAGGAGAACTCAATTTAACAGTAACAACAGTATTTAGTGTGAGTAAATAGTTGGTTTTATAACACCAGATTTCATATATGAAGGCAAGTGAGGACTAAACTGTGTTGAGCACAGATTTGGTTGCCTTGGTCAAAGTCTCCAGGTCTGTTTCTCTGCAATTTTATGCTGGTGAGTAAACCAACATCAGCAAAGCAGGATTATGTCCACCATATGGTGAGACTCCATTGGCGGTAGTACAGTCACCCAATTAATCTCTATCCCCCCGCCATCCCCTTGTTATTTATTTATTGTGACAAACTCATCCTTCTGGGACTCCAGGCAGGGAGCTGCCTATTCCCAGGCTATTCCCATCAGTGCCCATCCTCATTCTTTATCCGCGCTGCCCACGCAGTTGCTGGCGGTTGGGTACCTCTCCTCTGGCCAAGACACACGGCGCTACAAGGTCACCACCAAGGAGGCTCTCTGGCTCTTCCCTAGCAGTCAGGGAACAGAGAATTTTTCAAACCTGCTCTCCATCAGAAAAGCCAAATAAAACCCACTCCTTGACAATAAGCACAGCCCTCCTTCCAAAAGCTCGCCATTTTAACATCACACCAATAACTGAGCTGCTTCTGGAGACCATCAAAGCCTTCATATACTTCAGTCCATGCCTCTTGCTAAGTTCTCTCAGCAGCCAGAGACTTTTTCAGCCAGTAAAAACAAAGAAAAACCCCCTCGCCAAATCAAACTGGCCAAAATCCCCAACCACCTCCTCCTTTTTTGACCTTCTCTTTCCCCTAAAAGACAGGTGTAAAATTTTCCTGTGATTAACCAAAAATTCAAGTCTGAACCTATCTATGTATTAAACAAAACAAAGGACACTTAAAAAGAACTCTTAGAACGCGTCCATGTTCCCTATTGAGGATAATTTTATTTCACACAGGGAAAAACCATGTTGACAATAAAAAGGTGTGTGATTATTTAAGCAATAAGTGAAAGGTGAACTAATATTCCCTGGAGGTTTCATCAGTAACAGATTAATATCAAGTTATAGATGGAGCAATCTGAAGAAAGTTTAGGTGTTATTTTTGTACTACAGATCTGTTCTAACAGCCCCATTTTCACAACTCTCTCATTTTGATGTACCTGACACCTTCCCTCTGGGCTCCCATTTCAGCCCCTGTTAAGAATATATTTGATAGATGCAGCCAGTTTTATGATTTTTTTTCCCTGGCAGTTGTCTTTTCCTTGTTCTATGCACTCTGAGAAGTTCAATGTGGCATGTGAAAAAATTTCCATTTCAGGTTCTCTTAGGCTTTATGCAAAATTCAACAATACATAGATATATAGAAAATTATGCAGCAGAAAAAGCTGCTCCATAGTTTCCCTTTCCTCCCTCTCTACCTTCTTCTTGCCTTTTTTTTTAATTTTATGTTTTGGAAAATGAGTGCAGAAATATTGCCATCAGCCCAAAGGTTTCCTTGAACTGAAAAGTCAGAGAAGATTTAGCACACAAAGAACTGCCACCGATTGCCACTCCGTGGGTATGTTTCTACTCTCACAATATTGCAGGCTGTGAAGAAGAAGAGAGAATTACCATAAAAATCAGGACGTGTTTTGTTGCATCAGTATCATGTTGGCATCAACAACATAGAGTCGGGCAGAAAAAAAAGCAGCAGCCTTTTGGTAGGCAGCCTACTTCGGTCTGGGTTTCTGCTGTGCTTTGTGAGCCACGCAAGTGGAAGATAAAGTTAAAACTCNAGGATTCCCTCACACACACAAACACATTGAAAAAGATTAAGCTTAATGTGTTGATTCTGAAAGTACAACCTAAAACCCATTTTCACTTGGTCCCGGTGCAGCAAATCTAAATTTTAAAGAAGAAAATTAAAAACCAGAGAAGTCCAGAGCTCCAGAATCCCCAACTACACTGAAGAGACAAAATTTTAATCAAAGTTTTGAAGCCACGGCTATGATCTGATGAACAGACAGCTTGACTTGATTACATTTTTAAGTTTCAGTTTCTATTTCTGTTTTAAGATGAAAAAGATCATAGAGTGTCAGAAATTTGAATACTGAATAGCAAAAGCTCTTGCAGGTTTAGAAAGCATATAGAAAAGCTGGCAAAAGAAAACGCTATTCCATTGCCACCATCTGCTTTCTAGCATATTGAAGAAACTTTACTAACAGCAACATTTTCTTGCATTAGAATATCTGCTAATTAGTTTTGTTGTAATTTTTTTTNGGTTTCTGCTGTGCTTTGTGAGCCACGCAAGTGGAAGATAAAGTTAAAACTCTTGAGAGAAGTAACATCCTGTAGAGCCACCAACACCGAGTCACAGCAAAATCCAAGGTATGATGGCCCTAAATAATGGAGAAGTGGATCTCTATCGACCTCTCAAAGGAGAATGAATCATTAGAAACAAACGAAAGAGTTGAATGCATATATTTATATATATATATATATATAAAAAAGGTAGGATTCCCTCACACACACAAACACATTGAAAAAGATTAAGCTTAATGTGTTGATTCTGAAAGTACAACCTAAAACCCATTTTCACTTGGTCCCGGTGCAGCAAATCTAAATTTTAAAGAAGAAAATTAAAAACCAGAGAAGTCCAGAGCTCCAGAATCCCCAACTACACTGTAGAGACAAAATTTTAATCAAAGTTTTGAAGCCACGGCTATGATCTGATGAACAGACAGCTTGACTTGATTACATTTTTAAGTTTCAGTTTCTATTTCTGTTTTAAGATGAAAAAGATCATAGAGTGTCAGAAATTTGAATACTGAATAGCAAAAGCTCTTGCAGGTTTAGAAAGCATATAGAAAAGCTGGCAAAAGAAAACGCTATTCCATTGCCACCATCTGCTTTCTAGCATATTGAAGAAACTTTACTAACAGCAACATTTTCTTGCATTAGAATATCTGCTAATTAGTTTTGTTGTAATTTTTTTTATTTTTTTTTTTTTTAAATTACCTTTTACACAGAAGGCAAATAGCCAGTTTTTTTGGCTGGCTACACCTTCCACCATGTCTGATAACATTTTCACATGAAGTTCAGTTTACCTCGCTTTTATTTCTATCAAAATCCTATCTTTAGCACAGCCAAAGCCTGCAAAAACTTTGCCTTGCTGAGACTAAAGAAAAAAACATCAAACATACGAAGTGTTAAAAATCGCTGAATAACTCAAAGGGAAAAAGATAATTTTGAAGGCGTTTTGGCTGAAATCTATTTTCCTTTGAATTGCATGAGTGTTTTAAAATGTTAAAAACACTACAGAGTGACTAATGAATGTAAAAGAATGATAAAGAGTATGGGTCCAGTTATCAGTGATGTGCCTAAAACAAAATAATTTTGGACAGTCTGCCATGCAAATATTGACTAAAATGTCATAAATAATGTCTGCAACAAAGGGAATCCTGCAAAGGAATATTCTGTTGGACTTAATGCATTGTGGAATTGTGCCTTTTAGCAAGTGGTGCCTTTACAGAGCCTAAAACTTCAGCTGACAAAAAAGAAAGCTAAAATTTCCTGGATAAAAATATTAGTAATGTGTTGGCTTATATATATATTTTTTTCCCCCAGAAACAGACATTCCAAAAAAGGTACAGTGTTACATTTGGAAAATGTTTCACTTAGAAGATGGCTTTTTAAAAGAAATAAAAGAGTTGTCCAAAAATTAAAAATAGGCCAAGTAGAAGCACCTCATCAACTTATTTCCTCTGCCTTTTTTTTTTAACCCATTTTATGGTATTTTCACCTATTTCTTTGCTGGCAGGGTAGAGGCTGTTGGCAGGTCTTTGTTGTACTGAATTGAAATAAAAAGCAAAGTCATTGAGTCTAATACTGCCCTGGGCCAGAGCTGAGGGATGGCAAAGCACTTCTTAGGAACTAATTCTGTCTCGTCTGTGGAGTCTGACTGCGTTCTGTATGGAGGGTTGGAAACAAAAATGCAGTCATGTGGGAATGATCCCAGCACAGTTTTGTATCAGAGAAAGTAGGCAGGAAGAGCTGTGAAACTCCTTCTTACAATCTCAGCCTTTTTTAGTAATTTTATTACTTTTTTTAATGGCCTTAAAATAGGAAGTCATAACGAGAAATGAGGTGGGAAGTTGTACATCTCTACTGTCGTATTGTGCTGTCTGTAATCACAAACAACCCAGTCACTTGTTCTGAAACTGTACTTAAAAAACAAAAAAAAAATAAAAAAAAACCCCAATCAGAGCTAGACTGAAACCTTCTGCATGGTTGGTTTTTTTTTTTTTTAAATTAATTTCTGAGAAAAATTTCACAGCCACCAAGATGACAAATAACAAGGATATTTTACATTTCTAAAGCATCTTTCATCCAAGATCAAAGAACTTCCTCAACATTAATTCTCAAAATACTCTTTGGAAATAGAAGTACTATTAAGTAAATTTTATTTTTATCTAACAATCTATTTTCTTTATAAAAAGCTAGCTACTGTAGCATGTATCTCAGAGGAGCATGGCTCTATAGGTTAAGTAACTTGACCAGAAACAGTTTCTAGATCAGTGGCAGAACTGACAATGAACATGCTCAGGAGTCAAGAATCCTAAATCCTTCCTATTTTCCTGACTAATTTAAGACTAATAAAAGCAAATTGACTTGAGGAGGACAAAAACAGCCCCTCTATTGTCATGAGACTAAGGTGACACCAAAGTGAGAGATGTTTTTGGAATCAGCCAGTAGGAAATGGCAAAGTATGGGATAGATGGGCAGATAAATAGGTGTGTAAGGGCAGAAAGTTATATATGAGGAGAAAAAGAGGCCATTTGCTATTTCTAAAAGTTTTAGGAAAAGAATATGTCAAACTGTCTTAACAAAGATGGGAAATCACAGCACTGAAAGGGGGAAACATTGGCAGGCACAAGGAAGAGCCAGAGTTTGCTGCTGCATTACTCACAAAGAGATTGGCAGGGTCTGAGGCTGAAAAATTTAACACTAAACTTACTATTATTTCAAAATAAAGTACATGCTGTGTTACAAACCCTAATTCACCCCTTGGACCGAGCTTATTCTTGAGATAACCCAACTGGAATTACACCAGGTGATAAACTTCACGCTGTATTTCCATAGGTCTCCTTTTCTTATCAGTCCTGCAAACAGGTCTTTAAAAGGTATTCTCACTTTGTCTGCTTTGTAAGATGGATGAAATGTTACTGCCTATGTTCTGCTGCCTCAGAAAGCCATGTTGGTTCTGAGAATGTTGCCCAGTACCTACATTTGATGAAAGCAGGCCCAGCTTTGAGAGGTGTGTTTTCTAATCCTTTGCAGTTCTGCAGCAGAGGAACTGTTGGCCAGTGAAGAAAAACATCCCAGCTCCCCTGAAAGCTGGCCTATTCCTCTTCAAACAATACAACACAAGACTGGGGACATACTGCTGACACAGCAACATCAGTGCCTCAAAGAAACTGTGGGAAATGTCAAATTTATGGTCCTATGGGTGATTGGTGGAAGGGATTTTTTTTTTCCAGCCCCCTCTCCCCTCCCCCTCCTTCAGCCAGCCTCTGTCAAAAACAGAGCCTCTAGAAAGTTTTTGGCTACGTCCCAGCAAAGCAGAAGGAAGCTGTATCCCACACTTCCCTTGGGACTTAATGAAATATACAGCCTCTGGGCTTCTTTCAATTTGGTCTTTCAGATTGCTAAACCAGTGAAAGAAGGATCCTAGCTGTCACAAACGTCACATGTTTGGGGTCACCTGCTGCTCGGGGGTTCTCATGCCAGTTGTTGACATAATAAGCACCCCTTACACTTTAATTACAATTCACAGTGTGCAAACTCTGCAATCTGCTTTAAGGCAGCCAGTTTTTTAAACCCACACTAAATTCTACCGCTGTTCGGGGGGTAAGAAAGAGGGAAGGGAAAAGTTGTCCGGCTGCTTGGGTAATTGTATCCAAATATTTGCGATCCTGGAGAAGAGTAAGAGCCGTCCAGTGAAAAGAGCAACCACGTTGCCTGTAGCACTTCCCGACGCGTGGTTAAAAGCAGGCTCAGCTCCTCACAGTCACGCAGGAGACGCACGTGAGATGTTTCTCACTCCCTGAGCTCTGGCTGAAGCTCCCGAGAGCGTTAAACCCCAGCGACCCAGCGGTGCTTGTCCCCTAGCACCAGGGGAGGAGCCGGACACTGAGATGGTCACTGGGAGGGACCTTCTCAAGCCCTCTTTAGGATGAAATTTCAACAGGGCTTGTGCAACGAAAGCCTAAAAAAGGGGAACATGTGTTTGTTTTATTCTCGAATGCTTTATTTAGTCCGTCACGAGAACTATTGAGTCTACTTAAAAATACTTATTATTTTGAGAAAGAGAGTTCTTTACTTTCCTTGACCACTACCTCTTTTTTAACTGTTACTTTTAGTCCTAATAAAGCCATACCAAGGCCACCAAACTTAAATAAATTCTACCATCTGGAGACGAATAAAAGACCCCTTATATATTAGAGAAAATCCATTTTAGCATGCCTGGATCTAAAAATGCCCCTACTCAATTATATTATATTATAGTATATTGAAGCCATCGTTTTCCCATGGAAAGAAAAAAGAGCCTGAGAGGGGGATTCGTGCTCCAAGAGTACTTCTAGAAGAATTTCTGTGTCCTCTCCATTAGAAATGCTGACAGTGAGGGATCACACTGTCCACAAGGGAAAGAATTCCAGCTTCCCGGTGGCAGCACAACCTCCGGCAGCTGCGCTCCGCACGCACTCGCGGGGAGACAAAGGAGAAGTCAATCGCCCCCATTCCTATTGAAACCAACAGGAGTGACTCTGGCCATGGAAGAAGGGCTGCTGTTGTCCATTAAAACAAACAAACCCTGATGGGTTTTCACCACATTTAATAGGGAATGATGGCAAACCCCTCCTTTCCCCTCAGCCAAAAGGGATCCAACCTCCTCCTGCCGCCACTCTCCCTGCTCGCTGGCTGCACCAGTGACCTCAGATAAACCCAAAACGTTCCAAAATTATCATTGGGCTGTGAAGCACTTCAATGAAAATCTATAAAACAAATTTATGGTGTGCGTTTGTACGTATTATATGTATGCTTGGGCTGGGATTTATCATTTAGCTGACCTTTGAAGCACCGGTATTTTTAGATCCAAAAAAAAACCCTCCAAAGGTGTGTTGATTGCACTTGAGCCCAGGCCCTTACAAGGCACCAGCTCCTCCAAAACTTGCTACAGGAAAGATAATTGCAATGAATTTTTATATTTCAGCACATGGGAAGATAAGATTAGACAGTAGGGACATAAAAGCAAACTGCACCACATAAAAGATTAAGTTTCTGAAAGTTACAATTTACACCAAATGTTACAGATGAAAACGTTCAAAGCTATTTATGGGACCTCATGCTGGTCCCATTACAGACCATGCAAAGAACCAGCACTACCTTTTATTTAATCTCTTCTCCACATAACCTGTAAACTCTCTGGAGCACAGAAATTACTAATGATATTAAGACTACTACTAATTCCCCTTACCACCCATGTGCCTCAGCAACCTGGTCCCAAGGCCCTATGTGCTGCCCAGACCTCACCACCCAAGAGGGTTGTTCCTACTCTAATGGCATTATTGACAATCTGAGCAAGTCATCCCAAAAGGTAAATAAGCATTTGATTTCCTCCTGCCTCCTCTGGATGTCCTCTTTGCCTCTATCAACTGAGCATTTTACATTTTTTTTTAATGGAGTATTTTTCTTCTCTCTAGAAAGCTGTCCTGACCCAGCACACGGCATCCACCCTATCTGGCTGAGCCCTCGTGCTGCTGCTCTGCACCACAAACACAAAGAGTGTTGCTGGGACAAGGCAAGGCTCCTGAGAACACACTCAAAAATTATATTTCAATCACAGCTTAACCCTATTTTCTATTTTCCTTCTCAAGCTAAACCTCCTCTGAGGACTATTTCTATGAATAGTCTCAAATTTCAGCCACTTCTGATGAAGCCCTTTGCAAAAAAAAGTGTTGCAAGAAATGTCTGACAAGGGAAAAGTGATTTCTTTTTTTTTTATTCCCCCCTACTATACAGTTACTAAAAACATATGGTGGAAGAGATTCTGTACAAACCTGGAGTGTGGTCTGTTCTCCACAAAGATGAGGGAGGGAAAGCTGCAGCCCCAACCATGGGATTGGTAAAAGAAAAGAGCTACGATGGAAACTATTTTGAAAACTGAAGTCCCTCATCCAATGCAGCAGAGAGGCTGCTCCAGACACAATTACATGGAGACAGAATCAACTCTGTGCTCAGCGTTTGTGGGTGTGAGCTGTATTCAGAGTGTTTGGTGAAGCCCAATTCATGTTCAAAAGAAAATTAAACCAAAGAATAAGTTATTAAAAGGAGTCTTTGAAGCAAAAAAAAAAAAAAAGCAAGCAATGATGTGTGAAAGAGAGAACCAGTAGAGTTTATTTAAACAGCACAGAAAACAGGGAAAACAGAAATTAGGAAATTAGAAGAACAGTCATGAAGGCACCCAGCAGCCTTTTCCTGGTACTAGGAGTTCTTATATCTATGAATATTTTATCCAGATTCATCTATCTTTTTCAAGTCCTCCCTATCAAAATTCCAGACATTTTCTTCAATAAAATCAGAAAAGTGACTAAAAAATGTAGTGGTAGAAGATATAAAATGAGCTGTATTGGATATTACAAAGGATCCGGGAACCTTACACCCTTTAGATCTGCTTATTTAACTATTTAGCAGCACAATTTGGAATTTGCATATGACTGGTTTGATGCCAAACTGTAAGAATAAAGCAGGAATGTCTCTCTCCTCCTATGAATTTCAAGACTTAGGTTTTTTTAACTTACTCCTCAAATATGAACTGCATTCCATTCCGAAAATTACTATGTAGCCCACGATCTAGTTAGAAAAATGCATGTAAAACTTTAAAATAATACATCTTTTTATTCCCTTAAACTTTGTATCAAAAGTAAATTTGTGAACATCCTAAGAAAGCAGATACTTTATACTGGTTCCCAAAGAGGAATTTAGCAAACTCATGTCTAAAAATAAGTGTCAAAAACTGAAAGAAGTCAGTTATAATCCCAATTTCTCACTGCACTGCGGTGCTAAATGACCATCAATGACCAGAGGAATCCAGCCCACCTTCTTACAAGTTTTCTTTTTTTGAAGAAGTTACCAAAATACTCTTTGTGCTAAAATCAACCTATGCAAGTACAGATCCTCCCTCCAAACTTCTCTCCATGTCTCTTTGTGCAGGTATCACAATATGGTGTGTGAATGTCCATCCCCATGAGGGGAGAGGGAATGTTTATCCTATTGACCAAGCAAGGCCTCTGCAGTCCTAAGTGAGCAGAGCTCTTGTTTGCCTCTGCTAGATCTTAATTTTATTAATGCAGGCTAAATGAAACAGGAATAGCAGAAGAGAGTGGGAAGGGGAGCAGAGGGAAGGCAGACAGAGATATTACAGAAGTTTATGCAGTTGTGTTTTTATATGTGTGCCCTGAAACTCAAATTTTGTCCCCGAAGCCACCCCCTTCATTTCACACACCAGAAATCTATCCCAGGGAAAAGAAGAATGACTTTCTGCTAGGCATGACATTAGGTCCAAACTGAGGGAAGAAGCTGAAGAAAAATAGTCAGTTTAAGTGTCACAGCTCAGTTAATAGGGGCTGAATCCATTAGTCATGACAGGCGAGCTCACCATAAATTATGGCTGTCTTATGCTCCCCCACCAGGCAAAATCCTTTTCTGACTTTTCTCCACTCCCTACTCAGAAGCCATTCCCAATATGTATTCCAGGACAATTTGCTGTGTGCTGTTGAGATCAAGAAGCAAGGACACTGGAGGGGTGAATGCACCAAACATCTGACTTTGCAGGTTTATCAACCTTACCCGAGTGCTATAACCCAAGCAGAAACTCTTCCCCTGTCTGAGGCTGTCGAAACATCCATGGGCTGCCCCTGCTTCACATGATCTGGGAAAGCACTCTTATCCTTTAACCCTGTACAAGGACCTCACTGCCAAGTCCAAACATCACTAATTATTACCTGGACTTCACCTAGGACTGCCACCCTGCAGGTCCCAGTTTTGCTGAGCGCTGTGGAAGCAGAGAACAAAGAGAGAGCCCTTGCCTCGAAGAGCTCAGGATTTACTGGGCCCACCAGGAGAGCAGGACAAGCACAGCATCTTCCTCTGCTGCCAAGTGTAAATCTTCAGAACTCTTGCTCTGGCCAGTCATAAATAAAAACAGCAAAAAAAAGAAGTAATTCTGTTTACTTTGTTTCATTTCAGAGCCATGAAGGAAAGAACATATCATGTGCATCTAAGCCCTTTAATAAATATATAAACCACAGAGACATATGATTTAGCCTTAAAATACCACCTCCGCTCTGGTCATGGTGTCAATAATGCAATATGATAAGACATGTAGTTTATTGGCCCTCAGTTTTAGGCATAGGTAACAGAGCACATCTAAGAGGAGCCTAAAACTAATGCTGAGCTAGCTAGAAGAATAGCTAGAAGAAGAACTGCTGGTTGGGTGTTTATGCCCTCAGGACTCACCGAGTTGAAGCTCATGCCTCGATTAAGCCTTTCCTTTCTTACAGAGTCCCCCTAACTGGTGTTCAGACAACACTTCTAACAAGCTGCAATATCCTTGGCCAGAAATCCCATTCTTATGTTCCTGGCCAAAACTGCCCTTCTTTTATGGCTGCAGTGAAGTGCTTGAGACATGAAAAGGAAGGACAACCTCAGGGCACTGATGGACCATGAGGACTGAAGGGTGTACCAGTCCCTGGGGCCCAGCTTGTGAGCAGAAAAGAGTCTGTCCTGAGAACATCAGCAGGCTCCAGCACACTCGGCTGGCAGACAAAGGATCAGACTTTACAAATGTCTTCTGATTGATCCGTGATCTTGAAGGTGGAATTTTATTTCCCCTCTTTTTTTTTTTTTTTTTTTTTTGTGGTTAATTTCTTTATCTATTATACACTTGAGAAGACTTCATTGTCCAACTATTTTATTATTTGCTACCCACAAAAAGATATATTTGTGAATGGCTCCATTATTTCAGCACTTTGCCTTCTGGTGCAGAGAAAGTTCCCCTTCTGAACAGGCACTCATTCATTCTGCTGAACCATTGTACATTTTATGGCTTGCCATACAAAAAAAAATTGAAAAAAATATTTTTATTTCTTTCATTGCTCTTATTATTATAATAGTTTGAAAAAGTGGCTTCCACTTATACCACATCACTCAGGTAGAGGATAGCTATCCACAATAAATCTAATTCTTTTCCAAATTAGATTGCTCATTAAAAACTGTATATAAAAGAGCCCCCTGAGATTCAGAATAATCCACAAAATGTTTTGAGGTATCTCTTTCTACTTAAAGAAATAACTGTAATCATGAATGTGAACCAAGTGCTGTGCTTATAAGGCTGAATTAATAAAAAGTGAACTTTATATAAGCCTCAGCTCCAGAACATTGCACTGGTGAAGAATTTCAGGTGCAAATAATCAGAGATTACTACACACCAGGGAATTCACCAGTGGTCATGAATACCCTCCATCTCCTTCCGCAAGGTAAGCAATATATTCTCTAATATGATGTAGTGCAGGCTCAGTTACTGTGTTTAACAAGTGTTTTACTGGACTGGAAGTCCTCTTCCTGCTCTCCTCCTAATGCTTCTTATCTCTAGGTAAAGTAATCATTTCTCCATTGCATTTACAGGATGGAGAATATACCACATGCTCTTAAAATTTTTCTCTTTTCTAACTTTTATACTATCTAGTAAGAGTTCCAGTATTCAGCAAATGCTTTAAAAACACCATGAGGGGAAAACAGAATATATATATATGGTGCCCTCTTGTCCTCCCTGACTCAAGTCTAGCTGTTGCTAACAAACACAAATCAGGGAGTGAAAAATCCTGTTTTAACTCCACAACAGTGTTTTTTTTTGCATCATAATTATAATAGTTTCTCCCAGTCATAACTGTGCCTCAGGTCCTGAATTTACTTAGTCTCCTAAACTGTAGTGGTAATTTAAAATGTAGAGTGCTGGGTTGTAGATCAGATCCACAGCTAGATCTGGAATAATTCCATTAAAACCAGTGGAACTACAGAGATTTCTATCAGTTGTGGTATCACTATAAAGCTCTTGTAAATAAAGCCTGCATTGTTAATACTATGAAATTCCATAACCCGTGTCACGCAGATAACCTGGGCAAGCTGCTGCTCAGCTATAAAAGCCATCTCTCAACTTTCACTTAAGTTGAAATCACCTCTCAACTTTCACTTAAACCAGACTCCACGTAAAGTTTAATCATTAGCCAGTAAAGAACTTCACCTATCTGCTTGAAGAAAAAAAAGACACAATTCTTAAAAGAAAATTAGGATTACTGGATTCATTAACAAGCAAGGTGTCTGATACAGGGAATAGCAGAAAACTTGTTCCTGATGATACTGTGCCCAAGGACAAAGATACAGTCTGGCCCTGGAAATCTCCCTGAGTCACAAATCTTGTCTTTTTTTCCCCCTTTCCTTTTCTTCCTTTCCCTTTTCCCTGCCCTTCCCTTCCCCCATCTAGATCCAACTAGATTATCAAGATCACTTTCATTTTGAAGTCTGCAAACACAAACCTAATCCTGAGAAACCTGTCTGTGGTCAGGTGTAGCTGGGTTATCCCAGGAGAGACCTGGGCTCACACCTTCCAAAGGACGTACAATCTTATCACTGGTGCTCTAAGTGCAGATAGCAAGTGACCCAACCTCAACGTTCACTACTAATTGGCAGTGACAAATAGCTTGGGTGAATAAAGTCCTTCCAGGCAGAGGAATTTTATCTGTGTGCACTCCTGCTAAAGCCAGTTTCACCAGCACTCCTAATTTTTGCCAGATTCACTCTTTTTGAGGTTTGCTGCCCTGTGCCTGGAGCACAAACTATCCAAAATAAAAGAGGTGAAAGGTGGTTTTGAAATGTGCAGCACATGCACGGCCTGTCACAGCAAAATAAAAGCAGGCAGCTGCATGCAGACACATGAAACAAATAAAGGCAAGAAAGAGTAAGAAAGCAAAAGCAAGTTGGGGAGAAGGTAATCAAGAGGGTGAAACATGTAGCGAAAGAGACTGAAAAGGATGGATGAAAACATTTCTCCTGATTTGGCTCTGCTCCATAACTACACAAAGGACTCTGCTGCCTGCTCACATTTTTGTAGTGTTCAAGAATAATGCACTTAGAATAATTTTGCTTGATACAGCAAATACTGAGGAGCAACTGTAAGCTCCTACCTACATAGATCCTGATTGGAGAAACAGGTATGACACTGAAAATCCTGCAGTATCATCTCCCTATGCACCTCTGTGTCTATATTGTCACTTAAGAGCATGATTTTGGGGAACACAGTTCCCCAAGATTCCTTGAAATCCTTTAAATTTAAGGTTTGTCCATCTGCCTACCTTAGAGACTTGTATTTTATTGATGAGGACCAGAAAATCTGCTTGAAAAGCTATTACTGCTTTTGCTCTTTAGAGTACCATGTGGTTTTTTCAACCTAATTTTGCTTAAGAGTTGACTGAAATCCCCATATTGCTTTCCTCATTCATAGCAAAACCTCACAGCATGGAGAAAACCACAGATACTGCACTAAGTCATGACTCATATCATCCAACATCACCCCAGAAGGAATTACACATTTTACTGTAAGGATATCTAGGCCATCTCTACATCTAACATTTTATCAAGACCCAGGCCAAAACATATCACTTTCAGTACAGAGGGAAAAAAGGAAGTTTTTGTGGTTAAAGCAAAGGCCAGTGAGTCAGATGATGTGGGCTCTCTTTCCAGGCCTCACACAGGCTTCCAAAGTGACTTTGACTGAATCACTTCACTTCCCCGTGCCTCAGTCTCCACATCTGTCTGAAGGATGTCAGAATGTCAGACCCATTCATCTTGGTTTCTCAAAATTTTTTGAGACATCTGGGCGGGACATGCAAAGTGTTAGGATAACTACCATGCATCTGTTACTCTGCTGTGAACAGAACCATTATCTGCTTCTGGACAGCGAAGAAAGTTTGCAGAAAGGCCAGCTTTAGACATACAGAGAAAAAAAAAAAAAAAAAAAAAAAAAAATGGTTTATTCTAGAGGAACAACTCATCTCTGATTTGTCCAGTAAAATAATCCAAAGGATGCAGTAGTACAGAGCCTTGAAGAAGTAGTCACTGACAGACCTCTGGAATCCCTTGACCTTACTCTAGGTTATTGCACTGTGCTGTATCAATCTTTTTTTTTTAATTTATAATTCATAAGCATATAATTAAATCTTGCACATTCATTTTGAAAAAGCACAATAGCTCAACCACTACCCCTTAAGCATAGTCTAGCAGTGGCATTTGGAGAGTCAGCCACACTCTCTCACCTATGCTGGCAAACACATTACTCTGGCTGTGAAGGAAACCACAATGTGGGAAGGAAAGCCTACAAAAGAATGAAAACAGAAAGTGTCTAAGGCCTTGGCAGAAGGACACTAAATAAAATAGAGAGTGGTGACTCATTTTGGCAGTGAATCCACCTCAACCCCTTCAAAGGCTTTGGCAAGAGTCCTCGGAGGAGACCCCAGGCTTTTGCCAAGCCACAAAACACCACAATTATTATCGCAGCAGTCATCAACAAAACAGATTTTGTAAACTGACTTGTTGGCACATAGATTAAAGAAGCTATAAAAAGGAATAACAGCTGTTTGGGTTGCCCTATGCAGAAAGTTACTATATAAAAAGTACTTTTACATGTATCATATATACATACACACAGACACACACAGATGTACATGATGTGTACATGGAGAATATACAAACAAGCAAAAGTGCCAAAAAGCTTCTGAAGAATTTAATTTCTCTTCATGGGAGACAAATTAACAGTTCTGAAAAGTTGTCAGTTGAAGGTCTGATCCTCTTCTGAGTTCTACTGGTTCTACAATATTAACTCCACATTTTGATAAGTTTCAATCAAGTTGTTTCCATTATACACGAGTGTAACAACATCAGAATCTAGAAGGAATGATGGCTACTTAAAGAAAACTGCCATAAACCTAATTCTCCTTCTACTTACAGGGGTGTAAATGAAATGAAAAATTTTATCTGCTAAAATTCAGGGATAAGAGATAATAAGAGATAATTTAGTACAAGCCACAACACAGAAGTGTCCCAAGTTTTTCACATTCAAAGGCTATGTTCGGTTTTCATAAACTAGGAATGTTTGAATATTTATGTCAATAAACAAATAAGTCAACTTCAATAATTCAAAATCAGGTTTGCAGCAGATGATGAGGGTTTGTCTACTTAGATTTCAAACACAAAGGTGCAAGAATCATACAGCAGAAGAAACTCCTAGATTCAATCAAAAAAGTGGTGACACACAGTTTTTATGCCGGTGTGTGCACTGCAGCTAAGTTTAGAATTTCCGATACATTGCACTTTTTTATTTAAAGCAGATGAAACATTGTCCTTTAAATTCATAGGTTTTGATTGAAGTGGCAGAAAGAAAGAAAGAAAGAAAGAAAGAAAGAAAGAAAGAAATGAAACTGAGAACGTGACATCAGTATCCTGCTCTAATCTGTCTTTAAAAGTCTTCATTAAGGACAGCAGTGTTCACTTCTAGTTTCCACAATGTTGTGGTTTTTCAAATCACATTGCTAAGCAAGACTTTTCTTGATTTATTTTTTTCTTTTCCTTGAATTTGAACTGCTCTAAATTTTGGTAATGCATAATATTAAAATATCCTGGAAAGAAGTTTCGGAGAACCTGGTATATAAGTCAATAAATGCATCTGGCTCAATTAAACTCCATGTGCCCTGACTGGTATCCAATAGTTTTTTTAGAGGCTGCGTGTCTTAATCTCATCTTTTCACCACGGAACCAAGAGTTCAAATTACCTCATTAAAAATAATACCCTGTTCTACGTAAGTACTATGGATATATAGGTTGCCAGTGAAAGAGGGAGAATCTGAACTGAAGGGATGTTTATGACCTCTGCAAAGATATAAAGGCAAAAGGGATGGGAGAAATGTGGGTATAAACATCCAATATTGCTTCAAAAGACATCTGCATCCCTGTGAGTTTCCTCAAGGAAAAGGAGAAGGGCAAAATACATCTTGGGGTCCTTGCAATTCCCACAGAAGAAATGATGTGGCCTGTTGACCCAGCACTAGAAGATATAAAATAACAGAGATGAAGCATTTGGACTGAGGTATCAATCGTGTTGCTGATTTAATACCTTCCAAATGACTGACTGAGGGAAGCTGTCTCATCACCCCTGGATGATAAGGCTTGCTTTCCTGTGGTTTCCCCGAAAGGTGAAAATGCACAGAGGTAACTCGAGACACTGAAAACTCCTACCAGATGAAAACTGACAAGTTGTGGGCTGAGAGCAAGGCCATGAGAAATGGAGGTTTCACTAATACAATCCACCTGAATGTAGGTATTCGCATGGAAAGAAATACTCTACCCTTCTGTTACTGTAACTGCAAATATTTTCCAGCTGCATAAAGAACCATTTAATATTTTCAGAATTACTTGTCCTTAGGCAATCTGTTTATTTTCAAGGGCAATCAGAAAATCAGGTAGGACTACATTTACCTCTAGTATGCACAGGCAAGCATGTAGCACGGGACGGTCAGAATATAAGTAAGAATACATGCATTTAAAGTTCTTAGATAATACTGTTTCCCTTTTAGTCTTTTTTCCTTTGCTTTTCTTTTATTTTTTATCCTTTTTTTGTTTTTTTATGGCCACCTTGGACTACATAATGCATTATACAGACAGTAAATTAGCTAGCATGCCAGCAGAAGCAGTAAGTTTCACCTATCCAAGTATTTAAAAAGCTTGCAAGCACACACTGTCTCCTGTGCAGCCCGGAGATCCCTGTTGAGTCTATGCCAAGTCCCTGAAAAGTTGGACACTGCATCCGGTATTTACACTAAGCTAAAATTCTAATCAGCACTAACAGCAGTGTGTTTTAATTCACCCTTATGATTTTATTTCAATCTGCTAAGCAGCACAACTGCCAGAAAGAAACTGCTATAAACTCCAGTAAACAAATGCAGTGAAAAAAAAAGAATAAAAAAGAATTAAAAAAAAAGAATAAAAAAGGAAAAGAATAATTAAAAAGAAAAATTAAAAAATAATAATTCTTAAACCTGTTGGAGATAAAGTTTTCATCACTTTAGACAAGCAGCCACAAAGGAAAAGTCTGAAGTTTACATCGAAGCTGCTCTCTGCTGATTTCTTTTCAAATATCCTACCTTCCACTTCTTTAAAAAAAAACCCCAACTTTTAAAATTTTCTCCTCAACATGTTTGGTACTTTTTAGCCAAGGAAGGAAAACACTGATGTTATTTTACACCGGCTATTTCACCTCACGTCCTCCCCTATGGAGATTTCTGCCAAGTGCTATGAAACAAGAACACAGTAACTACTTCAATCTCTGGATGACACTATAAACTGTGGTGCCAAGAGGCCGGTGCCAAGTCCGGCATCTTCCTTATTTTGGGAAGAAAGGGAAAAAAAAAAAAAAAAGTCGGCAGGAAAATTCTGAAGAAGTTGGTCACCATTTTGGACCTGTTCAGTGCAGTCAGACCTTGGCAGCCATCTTACAGCTTGGCAACCATTTTGAGAATGTGCCTGGCAAGCTCTCAGAGCTCACTCACACTGTTTCAACACAGCGCTGGTTAAATATAGGCCAAATTAAACAATACCGTGTAATATCAGGTAAACTCAACCTTCATAAATCCAGACGGCGGGACGGTTTACAAGTACATCTTTAAAGAGAGCGGGACATCGTGCTCTCCATCAAAGCCACCCGTGCACCTTAACCCCTTCCCAGGCTCACCGGGGTCCCCCAGCATCAAGGCCAACATGAAACCCTGATGGAGGGAAAGTTCCCTCCAGGGACAGCAGAGAAAGGGGAGACCTCAGACTACATGAGATATAAGACATGTCACCTATTGTTATTATTTAATAAGGTCCTGGAAGCCCCACGAGGGACCCAAAGCCCCTTTGGAGAAGGAAATGCTATGTCCAGGGCTGAGGAGGAAGACTGTACACAACAACATGTAAACCCACAGCTGTTGTGTGAGGAAAAATAACCTACTTTCACAGCTTTCATTTCCTGAATAACTTTTCCATGTGCTCCTCTTCTCCCAGCGACAAACCAGAGAAGTCTGAGGAGAGAAAGCCACCCAGCAGCCAGACATCTCAAGCAGAGCTCAACGCTGGTGTGAATTGTAAACAAACACTTCCCTTCTTCTTCCCACCCCACACCAGCGGCTTGTTTTTGGACCAAACGCTTTCCATGCTGGCGGTGCCAAAATCCCAAGGAGGACTTTGTGCCAGGTGAAGAAAGGCACGGTTGTTAGAAAACATTTTGGCCCAGGAGTAGGAAAAGATTTCCCAGATAGAGGGGGCCACTGACGAGGAGGATGGAGGAGCCGGGGGAAGCACCTCGGAACCTCTCCTTGGGGCCGGCGGGTACAGGGAGGTATTCCAGCCATATTTCTCCCAATATTTTAAACAATCCCTTCCCCGAAGAAGTTCATTTTTCATATTTAATGTAGTGTAAACACATTTAATAACTCCAGGAGGAATGCGGGGTGAGCGTTTTTACAGAACAAACAGTGCTATCTCCAGGACTGCTGCGCTAAAGTTTAGTCTACACCAGCTCTAACTCTGTCAGGCCTATTGGAATAAAACTTAAAAAGATAATATACGGCCAAAATCCAACTCTTGGGCAATGGAGGGTGTAAAAAGGCAAATGTTTGAAGGTACTAAACAATATCTGAGTATTAAAATGACATTTTGGGGAAGTATTTAATATCTGAAGATGAATGTCTGTTGGAAATGCTTACTACAGACATTATATTCTGCTCCTTATCTTGAAATAATTTCGAGTGGAAAAGAAAAGATCAAGTTTATGCTCTATTAGCATAAAGTTTAAACTATAAGGGGTTTTTGACCTTGAAGTCTGAATTAAATAAAGCCTGGGATTTTTTATTCTCCCTATTTTGTTTTTTTTCCTGCCCTTTTGAAATTTTAATCTGGGGGGGAAAAAAAATTTGAAAGCCAACTAATTAAGTGTAATTTCATAGTGAATGAAATAAATGAATTAAACCATAATTGAAACAACAATATTAAATATGAAAATATTATGCTGGAGTAGATCAGAATAAAGTCTTGACACTGCTGGGTATCTTTTATATTGAAGGACAGTATCTGCAGCCATATGACGTCAGCCGTGTTGGAATAGTTGGGAATGCATTGATAAATTGCTCCATCGATTCTGTTCTGCTTCACTTACCATAATTATAGCACAGTAATGGATGACATGAGTGATATATTTTTACTTTAGAGAAAAGCCAAGAGTTTCCCTGTTTCTTTATGAGATTAGACCAAATCCTTTCAATTAATACAACATGATTGATATCTGAAAGTGTACTGGGGTAAGATACTTGCTTCATGTGCACATCTTTAAACGTTATTGGTTAAATATTGAAATACAATTCAAAGAGCAGTTTCAGTGCTTTAAATAACAGTGTCATTTTAGTAATAGGAAAGATGTATCATCACCATTTTCAAAGACTTATCTAGGTCTGCTTTAGGCATTTTGATTTTCTCAGGATCATGCTTTTCAAATGTATATATGGATATGGTCCAGGCTCCATTTTCAGCTGGTCACCATTGAAGTCAGCTCCCACTGAAGCCACCTGATAAAATCCATGTGTAGACTCAAGGACAGAATGTTACAGAATCACACAGGATCACAGAATTTCAGGGATTGGAAGGGACCTCAAGAGATCAAATAGCCCAGTCCCCCTGCCAGAGCAGGAACACAAGTCAGAGCAAACCCCGATCAGGTCACTATGCTGATCAGGTAGGCATCCAGGCAGGTTTTGAATGTCGCTAGAGAAGGAGACTCCACGACCTCTCTGGGCAGCTTGTGCCACTGTTTTGCCACCTTTACTGTGAAAAAGTTTTTTCTTATATTTCCATGGAACCTCCTGTGTTCTAGATTGCACCCACTGCCCTGTGTCCTATCATTGGAGGTCACTGAGAAACCTCCTCTGACTGCTTGTGTCCAGTCCTGCGAAAAGCTGTTCTTAAGGCCAATGGTACAAATAAAGAATGAGTACATGAATTAAAGAGGAGTCTATAATGTCATATTGTTGCAGAGGACCTGCTACATGGTGCATAACCATCTATCCCTTCTCCAAATCTGCCAGGAGTAGAAGACAGACAGCAGCAAGCTACATGAATTCCCCAACAATGAGATGTGGAGACATCAGCACTCCTCTGCTCATGTTTTATCTCCTTTCCAATATCCTGTTTGCATAATTTACTGTAATCCTAGGTAGTCATCCATACAAACAGTAATCCTCTTTTAAAAATTTTTAGAGCACGCCACAGAAGAAAATGCACCCTAACCCTACTGCTTAATGAATAAATAACCAAGTCACCTCAAGAAGCAAGAGAGGAAACATCTATTTGCAGAGGTGTGATAAACAGGAGAGAGGGTGAGGCAAAGAGATATACAGCCACTGTCCCAAAAGCTGAATCCATAGTACAGAGATGCACAGGAGACCCCTGTACTGACGTGGGTAGAAACGACCTGTACCTTTCTCACAACTCAAGCTTCTTCAGGTGAACCATGCTGTAAGTCATCACATGTGCAATATTCTTACTATTTCTGCTGTTCTGGTTAGGAAAATAGTAATACAAGAACCATGAATAGGTGCTTTTTAATCAATAAAAACTTTTTCCAGCCAGTGCATTGTACCTTCATGCTGATTAATTTCTATATAGAAGTAAGCAAAACCCATCAATATTCATAGAGATTTGAATGAAGCCAGAAATACTTGTGATGTTATCAAAATGCAGTCCTATCCCTCACACAGTATTTTTCAGCAAATAGTTCAAGAAAGTCCATCATTAACTTCTCTAAAAAATTTAACCCCTCCCCACAGGCAGTGAGTGTCTAAAATTGATCTGTGCTTAGAACTGTTGAATTCATCCCCTTCTCATGTTACAAAGGCCGTCACTAGAAATAAAGTGTAACCTGGGATGGCTGTGGCAGCTATCAAGCCTCCTCTGACACATTAGAGCGTCTGAAACTCAGACACCCAAGGTTTACATCAGAAAACTCCAGCATGTAGTGAACAACTCAAAACCAACTATCGACCAATCTTATTGATTGGCAGTGGGGAAACCAAGATGGGAAAAGCACCAGGAGAGATAGGATTTCTTCTCCTCTCCTCAGCACTAACTTAGCAGCTGCCAAACTCGGGTCTTCTCAGGCTGAAGCCATTGGAGGTTTGGGTTGCAGCTAGCCAGGATGTCTGCCTAAGATAATTCAAGCTGAAAGCAGACAATGTGCAGCAGGAACTGATTAGCCACTGACTTCCAGCGTGACCTGTCTCAGCCCCAAAAGACGCTCCTTGACAGTAAGATAGGAAGCTGAAAAAACCCCATGGTTATCTTTTCCAATGGTATATGAGGACATCTGACTTTCAGACTTCAGTGACTGAGAGGAGAGCTTTACTGGCCAGTCCCCGCCTTGGCCTTCACAATGTTTGATCACAGACTGCAACAACAGGTTTAAGAGAGATCATTTGCAAAAACTCCCTGCAGCCAGTTTGAAATACTGTAAGGATTAAATAAACCTTAAAATAATTCACAGGATGGGAAGAAGGTGTTAAAAAGGCTGTATATTTCTCATGTCTTTTTCTTCATCAACAAAATCATTCTGCAGTGCATTTCAGTGACTTTGCTCATCGAATTCCAGATTTGCATCCATGCAGCTGAAGGCACTTTTGACCTTACGTGGAGACTGGGAAAATAATAACTATAGGTGTGATTTTGATCACTCATAATTTAAAAGGAAATATCTCATGTTTGCTGCAGATCATCTGTTTTACTCATTATATTCACATCTTAGCTGGTATTTTTGTGTTTAATTTGGAGATTGCATGGCCCCAGTTCAAAATGAAAGCTGGGTTCTGAATCCTGTGGATTTTGCAGCTGAAGCTCAGCCCCGGGAACACCCTTTTCCAATTATAAAGTGAATGGCTGGGGTGTAAATCCTGGTACGTATTTTATACTGAAAGTCACAATGTTCACAAAGCACTGGAGAAACCTCTGCAGATCTTCTCTAAAAATCTGATGAGTTTGTTGTAAAAAAAAAAAAATCAGAAACATTTTCTGCCTGCAAAAAGGCAATTCTATTACAGTCTCAGGGTAAGACCATCATCTGTTATTTTTAATTTGTTACATTAACGGGCTGCAAGGCCTGAAGTATTTGACATACATGAACTTTTCTGCTGCTCTTCCCCTTTGTAAGCTCCAGCATTTTTTACACAGTTCTGCAGGAACACAGAGCACAGCGTCTGGAATGTTTTGATCTTATCTGAAGTTTTTAATAACTTTCTTTTTTATATACTACATATTTTACATTTTTTATTGCACAACTCACTTTGCAGCTGTTTGTTCCCTCTTAATTTGAGAGCGTTCTGCTCATCTCCAGGTCCCTGAAGGACAGAAATTGAGGTGCTGGCTTCCCCAGCAGCTGCCGTCCTGCCCCATGAGGTGCTGCCAACGTGAGAAGCACCCCCTCGACTTCATCCCTGGAGGAAGAGGAGGCAGAGCCACGGGGCCACGGCCAGGACACCCGGGAGGCAGCTGCTCGCTGGGCAGCCCCTGCAGACACTTTACAGCTGCTTCCTTCATGGCATTCCCAGGAAAAGTGATGTGACTCTCCCCAGGCGATGAATCCACCTTCTGAGATAGAGGGATCAGATTGCACTGCACTTCAGAAGCCAGGCTGACTCAAGACCTCAGGGGTTTTTTTTGTTTCCCATCAAGGAGAAAATAAGGAGTGCGTGCATTAAAAAAGCTGCACCAAACTTATATTATGTAAATACTGCCTGGTGGAGTGGATATTTAAGTTTTATGGTGGGACAGCAGGAATAAGCTTATAAATCTAAGGCCCGGGGGTCAACGCTTAAGAACAGATTACCTCTAAGCTTTACTTACACATTCTATTTTGGCTCAACAATTTGCAATGTATTTCTGGAAAAGAGAAAAGTCCCTGCTCCTTCCTGCTGGCACAGGGCACATGGTAAGATGGATCTTCCTGAGGTGTCAGGGGCTAACACCTAAGAAGGGATGGCAAATTGCCGTTGAAGCTGTAGAGATGGAGATCTGCCTTGAGCTGCAGTGGGGATAAAATAAATCTACTCGGCATCAGCCCGGCACTTTTTCTGGCTCATGACATGGGGTTTCCTGCAGTCTTATTGCCCGTTGTACAGCTCGGTGTGACCCTCAGCCTAACAGCTGCTCCTCAAGCCAAGATCCTTCAGGGTCCCTTCCAAAACAAACCCCGAGGAAGTAGCAATGTTTTTCCAAAAGGAGTGAGACGCGACTCCGCTTCCACCTACGCCATAACCTACGCTCAGGCCCAGAGACCTTGGAATCCAAGCACATGAAAATGCAGGCACTGAGAGCTCCTACTGCCAAAGGGAAGTCTAAAGGCTTGGATTGGGAAAGGAAAACCAGGCATAAATTCCAAAGGCATCTCACAGCAATCAGCAAGGCTGCATATCTCCTCCCTTTTTTCTGGATGACCCAAGTTACAGGTGTCACCGTAGCAGCCACCTCCTAAAGCAGGGCTCACACACTCCCAGATGCATCCCCAAGCTCACAAAATGAGGTTGTAAAATAGGAATAACCTTATAACAACATGGTTTTACTGGAGGAATGAGATTCCCACCAGGCAGATGGTATCAGAAGGGATCATCAAAACATTACGATAGATACTAAAAGGGAATTCCTGTTAAGATGCTAACTTATACATAAAAGCAACATATCTGAAGTGTGCTTATTTACTGATGGAGAGGCACTCAGCATTGCAAGGAAGTTACAAAAGTTAAAAAGCAGCTACTTTAAATAATGCTAAATGCATTCTTTAATAGAATTTAACAGCAGAGCTGAAGACATGGTACACGTGGACTGTTTGATTTTGAACTCTAGTGGTAAAAGGGAGATATAACAGCATGTTCAGGCAGAAGAAATCTCAATGCCTGAAGTCTCCAGCTGCAGAGTTTCAGGGCTGAGTTACCGAGCAGAGGCCAGAGATCACTCTAACTCGGTTAACCCAGAAACCCCATCAGAGAGAGATTTCCATCTTGCCTTGCAGGGTTTGGTGGAGTGCACTCTACATATCTCTCACAAATAGCAAGGAATCCCTGTAGTCAAGACGATAGGAATCACTCTAAACCCCCTTTTAAGCACAGAAGAAACAGTTTTCTAACTCTGCAAATGCCAGATAATTTCCTAGAAGGAAAAGAAGTAAGAAGCTTATGTCAGGGAAGAATTTTTCAGCATACCCCTGTAAAAAGGAGGGTGAATGCACCCATAAAAAAGAGGGAGGGAGCATTTATTTGCTCTTTCTTCTCCTTGGGGCTGGAAGGCACCCGAGAGAAAAGGGAACGGGCCCAAGTCCAAAGAACTATCCTCTTTAAGGATACACCGCGCGGTATCATCAGCGAGTGGCAGCCAATATTGGCTAACAGTCGCTGTCTGTTTGCCAAGCAGAAGTTTGCCATGTTAAACTGTCACTGTAATGCCACCTTGAAGAGGCGTTATCATCACTCTTGCGATGATACACGGCAACCGTGAACGGAAACCGAGGGCTAGAGCTCACACATCTGAACACCAGACAATCCTGGTGGTGGGGATAAGAAGCCCAGCAGCCAGCGCTGCCTGCTTATCGCTGCCATGATCCAGGAGCCCTCCCCAAATGGACTTTCCCCACAGTAAGAATTAGGCTGGTTTATGGCACCAGCTACTGCCATTTATTAAAAATACTGAGAACACAGAAAGATGTTTTATTATTTCTCTAAATTTACTGCTTCCCTGCTCTGAAAGCAGTACAACAGCACAGCTCGGAGCCTCTTAAGCATCTCGTAAAACTGACACTGACCAAAAACACTGACAAAACTGTCCCAAGGCATTGTTCCTTAAGAGCCTCACAGGTAAAGGATAGGGAAAGGTAGAGCCAGCAGAGAGGGTACAAGGCAGGAGCTAGATTTCTCCTTTCACTAGACTTCTCCTGATAGTAAGTAAGGCTAAGACAATAAGAGAAAAGTGCTACTCGCTTCTGCAGACAAGGCTCACCATCTGGGGAAGCACTTACACAACAAAGAGCTGCACAGCTCAGTCAGGTTCCTGCACAAACTTCTCAAAAACAACGCAATGTTTGTGTTATCAAACTTAAAGAACGCAGGACCTGAAATCTGGTTAGACACAGGGTGTGCAAGGTTTTTTTTTAATTATTATTTAATAATGAGTGCATAATATTGACCTTAGTAGTTACAGGCTGGAAAAGCAAAGCTCGCTTTGATGGCACCGTATTGATTTTGCAAAAGCACAGAAGTACTTTTATGCCTAAGAAAGTTTCTAGTTACCACATCGGAAAGACCTGTGGAGAGCAGTGTCTTGAAGAAAATCTATTCTCCATTCAGCAGAGCTCCTCAGCGTGTGCCTAAGTGCCATACTCACAAGCCCTAATATTTAACAACCTGATAAAGCTACCTCTGTAGTGTCCTCAGCTCCCCTCCACTTGAGGTGACACTCAGTGCAGACCTGGAGTCAACCCTAATGGGTCAAAGGCAATTTAACTTATTAAAATAGTTTACTCAATATGTAATACATCAGTGAATTAATATATTATTCAGTGATACGCTATGAACTATTTAGCCAGCTGTATGAAATGTTTCTAATACACTTCCTGACATTTTTTTAATTACACAAATACTTCGCGTGGCAAATAACTGCTCGCTATTTGGCAAGCCCGACAAATTATTACATAGAGTTAATTATATTCAGGTTGGGATATGGGCTATAAATAACTGTGATAAAACAGTGGTACCAATGCTGACAGAATTTTAGTGGAAATCGACATTTTCCTACACTGAAGTAACTGAGAGTTAGGAACAGAAATACTCCCTCAGAAACCCAACTGTAAATTAATAAATGGTGTATGTGCACAAAATGACTTATTATATTAAGGCACTACATATTTTTGCCTTCAGTTGTTATTAATTTCATGTTTTGTCTTAATTTTTATTTTACTCGAGGCTTTTTTTTCCATTTGTGGAAGTATTGTTTGAATTACTGGCCCAGAAGTTTTTCACAGATGGGTCCTTCATAGATTTACATTTGAACCTGAATCCCAGACTTTAGGTATCAACAGCCTGCTCATCTGGAGACAAGCCACCAGGGAATTGAGACTGTGGTAGGTGATACTTGGGACTGGGTGGTGAATCCCAAGAGAGTCAGAACCACAACAGGGCTGGTTAATGCTGTGGACATTTGCATTTCTTCCAGGGCAATCAGCTTTATAATGACACGAAAGCAAAAATATAATGAATTTGGGAACTCCTGCTCTTCTCCATGAAGTCAGGCTGAAGGAGTCAGAGTTCAGCCTGGAGAAGAGATGGCTCAGGGGGGATGTCATAGTAGCTTCTCAGTTACCTGAATGGGGCTACAGGAAGGCTGGGGTATGACTTTTTAATAGGGCACAGGATGGCAGGACTAGGAGTAATGGATGCAAATTGGAAGAGGGGAGGTTTAAGCTTAGAGATAGGAAAGAAGTTCTTCCCTGTGAGGGTGGTGAGACACTTGAACAGGGTGGCCAGAGAGGTTGTGGGTTGCCCTCTCCCTGGAGGTGTTTAAGGCCAGGCTGGATGAGGCACTGAGCAACCTGGTCTAGTAGGACATGTCCCTGCCCATGGCAGGGGGGGTTGGAACTATATGGTCCCTCCCAATCCAAAGCATTCTATGATTCTATAAGTCAACCCTGCTTTGCTTCAGATGAATGAAGTCAAAATTTGTTTCCGGCTGTGCCTTATGCACTGACAGCCCCTACCATCTGCTTGGGGTTCCGCTAACCAGCTTCCCCTTCCTGAGATTCCCTGAAGTAGCAACCTGAATCTCACACCTGTTTATCACCACAACTCCCTTTAACAGATCCTTCTGTTTCCCTGCCCTGCCTATTAGATCTGTTAGCATCCTGGAGCCGGCAAGGGGAAGGCGACCCCTTCCCCGTGCGCCAGGGGAGAGGATGAAATGCTGAGCCCCGGTGATGCAGCCTGTCACCAGGTGTGGATTAGCTGTTCCAAGTCGGTGCATGTCGCAGGGCTTTAAGGATGTGCGGAGGCGTGATGAAATTCAACACAACAGCATGTAGCCTCCACTCACCACATCCTGGTCTGAAACAGCCGTGCCTGGAGGGACTGTTTCCCATGTTATGGTATGTAGTAAAAATATAAAAACAACCAAAAAAACCACCACCCCGCCCAACCCGACAGAACAAAACAAGAGAAAAAAAGCCTAGAGGAAAATTGATACCTTTTCTGAAAGGCCTGTTGCTAAAGTGGGGAAAAAACCAGGGGGAAAATAGAAGAAAGAGAGCATGTTCCTCTGTAAGTGGAAGTTTCTCCTGTAAATTGGCAGTGAATCAGTTACTAAATGACATGCCTCAAATCAGGTGGTGAATTATTGGAAATGAAATCTTTGTCCCAGGAAAGCCAATGGCAAAAAAATCCTATTGATTTCCATGGGACAGGGCTGTCTCTCTGGACTTAACAGTCAATCATGCAGAACTGGCAGCAGCGTCCCAATGTCCCTGTTCAGTGTCAGACCACGGAAATCCCTGTTTGCTTCATCTGTGCTTGTGACCATCTCACCAGTACCTGGGTTTTTTGGCAGGAAAGTGCAAATAAGCAGAGGGCAGGTTCAATTTTTTCAACCCAAGCCACATGAATGAGAGCTTTGCCATTTCTCCTCAGTGTTTCAGAGCCTGTTTTCCTCCTTAAAGACACAGAGGATGCTATCTCAAAAGGGAATGAAGCCTTTAGTTTTTTTGGCATATTTGCAATACAGCCTGTGATTGGGATGGGAAGAAGGTTTGTTGGGAGAGGAAGATGGTGAGAAATGATTGAATAAAGAAATCCTGGTCTGTAGAGGCTGGTATTGCTGTAAAGCACACACCGTGCTGATTTTTCTGAGTCTTTTTTCACCAAAAATCTTTGGCGAGGAACAATCAAACCAAACTACAGGTAGTTGATATTATAAATATCCTATGGTGGTATAATGATCCCATTTAAACAACTTTTCAGGAGCAACCTGTCACAAGCTTTAACAGCTTGGAAGATTCCCGGATGACAAAGCTGCTATTTACGAGTAATCTTTTTTATCTGAAAGCAAAAAAAAAAAAAAGCCAAAAAAAAGAAAAACCACCACAAATGGGTCCAAATAAATAAAAGCACAATACTCCAGTAAACAATGTAGAAAGAATGTGTGTGCGTGCAGTGGGCGGCCACGCAGGAAAACTATAAACAGATTTACAATAGTAAAACGTGCGATAGGCAAGATACTAACAACAGTGCCTGAAGCCCATGGCTTAGATTAGATATTATATGGAAATCACCCCAGATTGATCCAAGGCTGAGTAAACAAACGATACACGCTGTAGCGGGTATATTTGTCCAGACGTGTATTAGTGCAATACACAAAATGGGACCCAGTGAACGCTTAAAGTGAAAATTTGCGACCTGTTAGTATCCCCCAAATGCCCGTAGAACATTATTCTCCCTTTTAACCTTAATTTTTATTCTCTGTCTCAATTTCTGCTCTGCTTCTCCCATCATAGCCCCAGCTTACCTACGCTGACAGCCATGGTGGGCCAAGGTAGCACAGATGGGGCGGCTGCAGCTGCATCTCACCTGCCAGACTGCTAAAACCCACCGGGACACTTCCCTGGTCCCTTTATGTGCTCTTGTCTTTGTGCATTTGCAACAGGGCCTTTCTCTGGGCCTTGATCAAACGTGTCACCAAAGCCACCCGGCCACGGCTCTGAAATGCTGCTCGCAAGCCACAAACCACAACCTTCCTTTAACCCAAGATGGGCCTCCCCTCACAAACTACACCTTGAAGCCACCGGCGTGGGTTGGGATTTCAAGCAATTTAATTCTCCCGGCAGCACAGGGGACAAAGAATGCACAACAGTGCAACTCAACAGCAAACCCTGCTGGATCTCATGGTGGTGCTGGTGGATGTCAGGGTGGTGCTCCACGTTTGATGATGGTGGGAGCTGCCCCGGCTCTCCAGACGATGGGAACAATGTGTGCCGAGCCCAGCGTGGCTCAACTTTTTCCCTTTTAAAGTTGCTCGTTTCTTGGCAAAGTTTCCCTTGGGGCTCAATTTTTCTCCAAAATCCCTTAGCCTCCCTTCCTTTGTTTAATCTTCAACTCTGTGCTGAAGAAATAAGGGAAGGGGGGTGGCTGCTTTTTCCATACCTGGCTTCACCCGCTGCTACCTGAGTTGGCAGTTCAGGCAGGCACTGAGATGCCAGAGCTCTCTCTTACTGCCACAAATAATCCCACCTGTGAGAGGAGAAGTTGGGAGTTTCAAATATCAGGTCCTCAGGTTCATGAATCTTTTGAAATGAAGCTGTGTCAGATTTATGGCTTTGCTTGGACCGGCTTTGGGAGGAAAACGTGGCCATTTTGAGACAGATCTACTCCGGAGCTTTCTCATCTGAACCACGGGCTCCCTCTTCCAGGAAGTTTTTCTGTGTAGTTCATCCAAAAATGTCTGGACATTGAGCATGTCCCCACTGTATTTATTAAGAGCTATAAGGCCACAGAAAATCCCCACCTTACACTGTCCCCAAACGCTCTTTTGATTCAAAGAGAAGACAATTATGGCATACTGTGTGCCCTTCACTTTGGATGCAGTTAAAGATTTTGCTGGTGGCTGCACCAAAACTTCCCATGCTGTGTTTACTGAATTGAATATAATCTTTTTTTTCTTTTCTTTTTTTTTCTTCTTCTTCCCACCTTAATTTCAATATTTAGAATAGCTTAATTATATCTGATATCTTCTAAATGTTAAATTGCTGCCATGGATACTGTACTTGTTTTAGGCTTTGCCCACAACCCCAAAATCTAACCAGAGATTAATAGAACGCAGAGATATTTTTGGCTGCCAGTGAAATTTAATGAATAAACATTTAAATAAATTACCCCAATAATGAAACAATATGCCATTAATGCCTGAGCTATGCTAAATGCTTCACTTCTCTTACAATTCATGCAAATACTGGGGACGGGGGAGAAGAAATGAAGGTGGTGAACTACATTAAACAAAATCCCTCCTAACCCCCACCCATCCCTACAGTACAGGGAACAAAAAAAACCCCGTCGGCTTGTCAGTCAAAGTGTCTAACTATGGCATATGGGTAAAGGTTTCAGTCTGCTATCTCCAGACTCATCTTATGGCCTGGGTTCAACCCGCCTGAACCTCTCTCCAAGACAAAAGCGAGGCTGCCTGGACAATGGGTGCCAGGCACAATGGGTGTCTGGTCAGCATGGCCGCCACAGCCTGCATCACGCACTAACTACTGGCAGCCAGGGGAAGGGGAGAAGTGGGGGAAATAAAAAAAATAAAATAAAATCAAGGAGGCTCTTCTTCCTGGGGCTTCCCAGTTTCCTAAGAGCTGAAAAAGAAGCAGCCTGAAGGTTAAAGCCGGCGAGTCGGGATGGCATACTTGGCTGCGGATGTAGCCAGGTGGCCTGGGCATATTGGCAAACAACTGGCAACCTGCCCAATGCATATGGCTCAGATTGCTTTGCTCTTCCCATGAAGCCTCCTTAGACTCTTGAGCAAGCATTCATTTTAGAGTAGAACGCATCCAAGTGTTAAATAAAATCTTCCCCCAAATACATCGCGTGTAACCTTTTCCTTTAAATAATAGAGAGATAACCACACCGAAATAAACTAATTATGTTTTCTAATGGATTCTTCCCTAAAAGTGACATGCACCCCCCCTTGCCTTCCTCTAAGTGGATCTGTCCTTACTTTTGTTAACTCCCAAAGTACCACATTCGCCATTTTTTTTCCCCCAGCACGTACTCCCTTTGAGGGGTGAGTACTCATTAGAGTATTTAAGCTCTTAGTGCATCCATGGCATGAGTTTGCAGAGAAAAGCTGGGCGCCAGAGAGGAGCCTTTGCCGTGTCCTGGCGCCGCTGCCACCGCGCAGAAGCTACGGCAGATGTTCAGGGCTTCTCCTGCTTTCACAGTCACTCTGCTGCTTGGACTGAGAGTTGCCTTTATTAAATGTTAAACGGCATCTCCTTCTTGAAAAGCGCTTTCTCTTAAAAACTTAAAGGCCAGTCCCAATAGAAATTTAAAAATTCAGAAAATTCAAGCCAAGCACTTGACGCCTACTCCAGCGCGAGTCTATGTTTAAGCATCAATCCTGCCGCCCAAGTCTTTGTGCTAAGGCTAGAGTAAATACTGCATTAAACATTCACAACAGCTTTGGGGAAAGGGCTAAACATATTTAAACAATTAACACATGCCGAACTCTAAGCTGGTGCTTACACACCACAGACTGGAAGCAGAGGTTGTGACAAAGGTAAAGTCATCTAAATTAAAAGCAACGGGACTTATGGTGAAAGCTGGGTAAATGCTGAAGTGTTTTGCTGAGCTGAAGCCTCAGCTAATGAGAACTGAGAAATAATTCTCCTCGGTTCCAGAGAAAAATGTGCTCTCTCACCCTCATCCCACAGAAACTCCTTTCTGTTTCACAAATGGGACACTGAAGTTTCAAAGTTTCAAGTGCCGGGAGCTAAATTAAGACAATAACCTGAGTTCTATTTCAATGGACTCTCAGCTACGGTTTTTCAGCAGCTGAAAATACCTAAAAAGAGAAAGCTAAACAACTTTTCCAAAAGGTGCTGAAAAGCTAAGAATGAGTTACCATTCCTGCGTCACCTGCAGGTGATTCCACACCCCAAATGAACATAAACCCTGACACTACTATGTTTTAATTAAAATTGAGATCTTGTTAACATTTAAAAGGCACCTGCTAGTCAAAGCAAATTCTAACAATCCAGGCTTTACAATCCCCATCTCCAGGAGGATAAAACCACACCATGGCAGATATTCTGAGCTGACTTTGGTCCAAGTATCCAGGCTCTACCTCCCTTTAATAGTTTAATCCTTGTCATTTTTGGTTTTTGATTGGCCTGACCTTCCTCTATTCTTTGCTTGTTTTCTACAGTTGAAGTATGAAATCATCAGGTCAAGGAGTAATTTGCTTATATAGATTCTTATTTATATAATGTCTACCTACAAGGAGGCCCTGACCTTCACCAGAACCCCTATAAGCCATCATAATATAAATAGAGTACATTATTTACTTAACTTCCTCGCTTCAGTTTCTTTAAGGGGGGAATAATATTTACAGGGATGTTGTGAGGATTAGCTCATTACTTCAAGAGCCTTGAAGATGAAACATGCCACGTAAATGAGAAATATCAAGTATCAGCCATGCTGATGAAATTATCATCACCATTGTTAAGAGCGGTGCTGGGGAGAGAAACAGGGAAGAGAAACACCACCTTCTGCATAAAGCACATCACCATGGGCCGAAGCATGATGACCTTGGCGCCATCTTTTCCTTCAACCTTCCTCATCCCCCTCCTCACTGGCAACCAGCATCATTTGGAGCTTTATGAGAACATCTCCACGCCAAGTTGGACATGCTCCAGGCTGAGCCGTCCTCGGCCAAGGGCAACACATGAAGTGCTCTCAGACAACTGGGATGGCCTGGAATGGAGGAAGAGAGGAGAGAAGGCGGAACAAACAAACCGGGGGATTGTTGTTTGTCCTGTGATGACTTGGGTCACCCGAGCACTTGACAATTATGCATTTCTCTTGATGCTGAGAACTGGAGGCTCTGATGATGACAGCAAAGGGGAAATCTGTGCCTTGAATCCCCTGCTGCAGCCCACCATTGGTATGGATCATACATGCCGCTGTGATTTGTAGCCGAGACACAGCACGGCTCCTAACCATTTGGATGGACCAAGGCTACTCTCTCCCCCTTGTCCCTTTATCACTTGGGTAAGAAAGATCAAAAGCAACCCAAACACCAGGGATATTGAAATTCCTCATCCAGATCTGCCTGCACTTGGCAAAGGATCTGTGGGCCACATCTTCACTGAATTCATCGGTGTTACTTCATTTCATGATTAATGTTATTTTTAATGATTAATATTATTGGGGCAAACCAGACCTGGCTCCCACTGCCACTCAGCCTGAGCTGCCTGAAATCTGATGATGATGCACAGTGAACCCACTTCCAGTGCCAAGGGTGAGAGAGAGAGGGACCTGCTGAGCCCTGCAAGGTGAGGCAAGGAAAGCATCTGAAGACAGAGTAGAGTTACCCATCCTGAGATGTAACCCAAGTAGGCTGAACCACAGAATAAAGTTTGCTTTTCACCCGGTGAAATGGAAGAGGAGAGTCCAAAAGCAGTAGAAATGGGGTGACACCATAGAAATCTAGTTGCTCCAACCTGATCACTGGTTCTCAGCTCAGCAAACACCAATATACTGGTGCCGTGTTGAATCAAGCCCTGGACAAAATGAGGCCACAGATGCCCAGCTAACAGCACCAGAGAGTGGGGCAGGGTCTGCTGGAGCTGGCTTTGGTAGCAGGAGCAATCCCACCGTGCAGCCTTCCCTTCCCTTCCCGGCAGGGCAGAGGCACACAGCGGAGCCGCGGGTGATCTCATTTCCAGTAGTTAAGTGAAGTAAGTGCCTAAGTATGCAGGATTGGGGCCCTGGAAACCATGAAGAAACTGGGTTTCTCTTTTTATTGCGGACAACTGCAGGGCCTGTGGACTGTTGCAGCAATGCTTCTTTTCCCCAGAGGAGGACCTGGCCCTGGAATTTTAAGTTTTCTTAATATACAGATGACTTTGTACAAAACATTTCATTAAAAATCAAGACTTGGGAAAAAGAAAGGAGGTTAAAAACATTGCCTAGCTGAGTAAATACACAGATTTAAAGCATATGGATAAAAATGAGTGTTTCTATAAACACTAAGTGCGTTTTTTTTAAAGAATTTTGCAAAAAGATAAACTTTTTCTAACTGTATTTTGATTAAAGTTTTGAAGCTGTTTATCATAAGTAATTGCTTTTCCTGAAGGAAAAACAGATGTATGGATGCAGGAGTTTGTGGCTGCTTCTCTGTGTGTGAAAGCACAAAGGAAAAGTGCTTCTCTGAAAGAAATACAAAAGCTGGAATAGTTTATGTCACTGTAAAGATAACAATAAAATAGTGCTTACTGTGCCTGTAGAAGTGCAGGAGATGGTTTCTCCTGCCTGTCCTCCCAACTTTCCTAATTCTCCGAGATTTAACATGCAGAAAATGACAGAGGGGAAAACTTGCCTGAAGAGCCTCAGAATTTTGGTGTCTGCTATTTGTTCTGCTGTTTTACTTTCCTACTTTTTCTTAAAGAATTTTAAAAAATCTTTTAAAGTACGTAGAGCCAGGGTCCAGAGATCTTTTTTGTCCCTATCAATGCTGGTCTTTATATTTTGACTAAACTTATTGGCTCCTACCACAAGCAACAGCGCTTCTGGCCCTTGGCTCCTGCAGAATCCGGCTCCCAGAGCTCATCCACCTTTTTCTGAGAGACAAAAGGTTGTAAAGGAGGCCAAAAGCTCTAGGCTTTGATACCGTTCCCAAACATATGGGAACGTACAGCTTCACGAAACTGCATTTAACAGATGTTTAAAGAAAGACAACGAACAGATCCAGAATGTAGAAATGAGGAAAGGAAAAGATGAAAAAAAAAAAAAAAAGACAAAGTACATAAATTCAGCCGCGTGTCTCTTTATAGTGGTCCTGATGCCCCGGAGACAAAATGCAAATGAGTTCTACTTATTTGCAATATGACGCTCTCCCCATTTTATTTTTAATATTTCAGGTCTTTACTAACAATGATTTTCTTCCAAAGTGATTTCTCCTAGCACCTAAATGGAGGGAGATTTACAGAGTCTGCAGCACATTGTACTTTGTCAGTTGAGAGAGTGGGGGGAAAAAACCCACCCTCCACTATCAATTTCAGATTCCCCAACTAAGTGCAGAGGCCTCGTGCAAGGCTCCACACACAACCCCCCTGTGCCAGCCCCATTTCGAGTCGTGGCAACATCTTTCCTTTTTTAATTTCGCAACTTCTGAGCCCCATACTTGAGTTGTGGATAGTTTGGGAGACCCAAAGACCAACTGTTCGGTTTAGCAAACCAACAATGTCTGCTCATTTTGTCCCAATCTTTTCAGCTTAAATATTCACAATGTGCCATTATTACTGAATCATTATCTGCCTTTAGCTCTGACAACAGCATCATAAGGGCTATGAAAGGCTCCTTTCTTCTCATGATTAGTCTCTAAAACATTTCCTCATCTTACAGTGCTTTGCCGCTTCCCAGAATGCACCGCTCAATTACAGTGCTGAAATTAACTGTATGCCACTCTTATTTATTGATAAAAGAATAATCAAGTGCTCCAGCCCCATAGCCTGCTTTGGCCACAGGTTTTATATCAAGTTTCAAGTCATGCGGGGTTGTGTGTTTTGTTGTGTTTTTTTTTTCTTCTTTTTTTTTTTTTTTGAACTCTTTGAATCCTCTTTTATAAATGGGTGGCATTGTCTGCGGCGCAGTGACAAGGCTGTGCCGCTCATTGCGGCGTGAGAGATAAAGCAGCCCTTCATTTGCGTGGGGTAATCTCAGGGAAAATAGCAAAGGAGAGTTGACACTTTAAAAATTAAACTTGAAAGGGAAGAGTTTGCTTTTTGGAGGTTTGGGTTTTTTTGGGTTTTTTTTTTTTTTATCACAGGGACTGATTAGCCTCCGAAGAAATCAGATGTCAATAAAAACCAAGATGTGGAACTTGCTAAACTTTGGGCTGGAAGTTGCACATGAGCGTTAAAAAGTGAGATTATTCAGAGGATAATTGTGGGGATACCGAGAGCAGGATCGTTATGCCACAGATAATTGGGAGAGCCCTTACATCTGGCCTCTGTGGGATGTTCCGTGCGTGGACCCTATTAATCTCTCAGGAAGGGAATGTGGGGCTTTGGCTCCCCTGATTTCTCGGGCTGTTTGGAAATGTGACATTAAATTGTGATTTAGCAGATAAGAGGCACAAAGCAAACTGCCCCCAGAAACAATGGACTTCACTTCTCCACCGGCTGGTGCTGAAATTCCCAGTGACTTCAAAGAGAGCGGTGCCAGGCTTCGGGGTTCCTATCGCTCCCACCCAAGCAAGAAGATTTTCTATCCCATACTCAAGAATAATGTGCAATTGGGGCTAGAGCTTGGTCCGGCGCAAGACTGAAAATAAAAACACTTTGGAAACCTCAAAGATACTGGCGAAGCCATGTATACATTAATCATTTACACCACATGATTATTGTTCATTATTTGGGCAATAACAAATGGAAGGGTGTGGGGGTTAGTGTGGGTTTTAACAAACCACATTCTATTTAAGCAAAGCCAACTATTAAAGAAAGCCCTAACTTGCCAAACCAAGATAAATATATGCCATTATTATGATCACATAAAAGCTACTACTCTCGGCATTACAATTTCTCTTATAATTGGTACTATTATAATTAAATGAATGCATATGTTTACGGTTCTTCTTTGAATGGCAAAGTGATTTAGCAATGATGGTGCCTCTAATTTCTTTTAACTGTACTGGCAAACTTCACTTAAACAGTGGTCTAAATACCACATTGCCACAATAAATTAGTAAAGCATACAGTAAAGTCTATATATATGTTGTCAGGGAGTTTAAACGCTTTAGAATAAAACACCAAGTCATCCTCCAGTGCTCCCAGGTGAGAAAAAAAATCTACTCCTCAGACAGAATAAAAATGGTAAAATAAAATATATATTTAAAATAGAAATAAAAGAGCAGACACAAATGCCTACGGCCCTTTTTTTTGTCGCAGCTCTGATCAAATGTAGAGAATTCCCTAGGAGTATCTGCCCAATTTTAAGTAGCACAGTTCAATAAGACATTTGTAAGCTGTCAGCTTACACGAAGAGGCAGCGAGATGCATCTGTACTTTAAGTATTCCAAGCATTTGTTTGCACTGACACTCCAGTCGTTCTTATAAACTGGCACTAGGAAAGTTAATAACTAGCTTTTTTCGGATAATCAATTTTTATTCCTGTCTGCAGCAAGGACTTGTACAGTATCCATCGGCACAGCACCCGACAGCTTGGGTTAGGGAGGGAGACCATGAATGGTGGGACTGTTTCCCAGCGCCCAGCCCGAGGGCACAGCTACTGCATGACAAATGAGGGCATGGGGGCTTTTCCAGCCGTGGATGGAGACCTGAAGTGGCTCCCGGGGATTCTAACCAGGGCCATCCTCTGTATTTCCCATCCTGGATGTGGCTGCTACAGAACTCAGTGGAGGAACCACTTTCCCGTGGTTTGACCCAATGTGTTGTAAACATTTGGGAACATTTGGGTTCATTCTCTCCATTTTATAATTCATGTGAGTCAAGCCACTGCATGAGACCTTGTGGTTGCTTGAGTTTGGGTTTGAAGTGTTTGAGGACTCAGAAACCCTTGGGTAACCAAGAATTGGCTGACCGAGAAGGAGAAATGGTTGGAAGACAAAAGAAAAGGGAGCGCCGGCTGAAGCTGGGCTGTGCACCAAACAGGGCTGGTTGATGGCAGCGTTTCAGCGTGTGGGCAAACGCAGCCAGAGAAAAAATCTCCTCCAAACCAGGTGAATGCAACCAGCAGCCCTCGTAAAACCTACTGGGTTTTACTGGCAGGCCAGCATGGGTTGTTACTCCAGAGAAGTCTTTAAAAAAAAAAAAAAAGAGGATTTTTTTTTTTTTATTTATACAATTCTTACTACTAAGATGGGCCAGTAATTCTATCATAGAAAAAAATAAGGCGAGCTGTAATGTTTAGGTTTAATAAGTGAAATGCAGCAAATATGTGAACAGAACTTCTGACTTAACATTCCTTAACAGATGTTTTCTAAAGTAGAGATTTAAAAGATTTGCCTGTCCCATTGTTCTGGCTGTTGCCATGTTATATGGCCATGTTTTCAGTCCCAGATTTTCCCAGCTGTAACGGTTAAAAAGTGAGGGGTATAAGCCTGGATGGCATAGGCAAAGTGCCCAAAATGATTCTGTCCCACCCTGGTATAAAGGCAGTGAGAAGGTGGAATTAAGCCTTTTTGACAAAGGAATAATCTCCATCCTCTTAAAAATGGATATGGTCATTTTAATGCACACTATTTTATGAAGGATGCTTTAACTGTGCCGACAATTAGCAGAGCCTTAAAAATACCTCGCTCTTCCAGGCCTGATAACTGTCTCCCTTAACCTTCTGCTGACCCTTTTTGTTTTCTGCCATGCCCATAAAGTAGCATATGAACTATCAAAGGGAATGGCCTAGAACATCAATTCAAATGTTATACATTAAAAAAAAGAGAGGGGAAAAAATGAATTAAAAAAAAAAAAAAAAGGAGAGAGGAATGAAACCCAGCTGGTCAGCCAACTTTTTAACCTTTTTTTTTTGTTTGTTTTTAAAAAAAACCATACCACACATAAGCAGAAAACATGCTCTTCTAATTGACCAGAGAAGACAAGATCTGGCCTAGGTGCAATTTTATTACCACAGCAGTGGTTCTCAGAGCCCATGAGCTTTTCAAAGCCCAAGCCCTGCCGAGTTGTATCGGACATCTGGAGCGGGGCTCTGCTGAGATGCTGAGGGACTGGAGCTCCCATTGATCTCCATGCTGGCAACAGACACTCCAGCCTTCCAGAGGCTCTCTCTGAATAAAAGGCTCCAAAAGTATACAGAAAAAGGATATTTTTTTCCTTTTATCCAAGAAGCACAACGCATATTTCAAGCTATTTTGTCCCAAGACACTGTGACTCCATGGCAAGTCAGGAATGAAAGGGCTATGGCAGCCAATCTAAGGCTAGAGAGTTTTTCAAACACACCTAAAATAGACGCAGCTATATTTCATCTCAAAGTGTGTGTATTCAAACATATGGGCTAAGAGAAGAGACCTATATGCAAAGGCTTTCTGTGCACGCAATGTTTAGCATCCACTTTCAGAATATATCTCTTGCAAGAATTTCAGGAGGCACCCAAAATATCCTATATTATTGGCTTGATTATTAACATCTTCGCCTTTTCTACCAGTCAGTTGAAAAGTATGCAATCGCTGGGTATTTTTGGTGGCCTCTCAATCATGTCAAAGATCATAAGACAAGCAGATGGTGTACATCTGGGCTCACCCAGCAGTAAGGAAAACATCTCCAGCGCAGGTAGAATGATCAAGACAGGATTAAACTCTCACCATACCCTTTTGGAGCAGTGGAATGGAATTAGTCCCATGTTTCTATTTACCCATCTGGAGCAGGATGACCCTGGAGAGGTACAAACAGCACCAGTGACGTGAAGCGAAGAGAAACCTTGCAACATCTCCAGCACTAGCCCTTGGCTACTGGATTAAAGCATCCCTGGCTCATTTCACAAGAAGGAAGAAGTTAATGACAGAGGTTTGTAGGGTGTCCATGGAGGTGAACCTGTCTGGGATCTCAGCACAGACATGACCAGAGGCCAAGCTGTGCCCATAGATAGCATCAATCACCAGCAGAGTGCTCTTGGTCTCTACAGACGCACATTGATCGGTGCCCAGAACCTGCCCCAGCCTCTCCAGCATGATATAGATTTGTTTTAGCCACATGGCCAGGGTTCACATGAGCAACAAATTGGTGGCCAAAGTCTGCCCCAAAGCAACATTTTGAGTACTTGCATCAAAGCAAAAAAGCACCCTCAGTTCAGTCTGTCCTCACACTGCTGAAACTCAGGGAGTTTTTCAAAGCAGGTTCAAAAACCAAAAGATACTTAGGAAGATTACTAGGTAGAGCCTGTTGTTATTGTGCCATGAAGAGGGTTTATCCAGTAGCCACATCAGGTGCAGCTATGCTGTAGTTCCTAACTAACCTTTTTTTTTTTTTTTTCATAAAACTTGTCTAGAAAGACACCTTCCTGCTTGGGACATCCAGTGCTTGTCACTAGAAGTCTGAAAACTTTAAGAAGTGTTACTTTCAGTCATTAAAACAGTACTAATGTGTGGAAGGCTCTATTGTAAATGATCCCTTTGCATCTAATTTCAAGACTCTGCTGCTTACGAAGCCCTCGCTGCATTGTACCCAGGCTCTAGATGCCACACATAGTTCATTTGTTCCTTTTTTTCTTTTTTTTTTTTCTTTTTTCATTTCTCCCTCCCCCCAAATACCAAAATATCAGATAGCTGATGACAGGGGAGAAATGTTAACACTGTAGTTTGAAAGTTTTTAACCCTTGCCTTTCATCATCTGACACTCCTTCAGTCTCCTGCCCTTTTGCTTCACTGCCTGCAACCCTCCCATACATACCAAGGTGATGACCACAATGTGAGCTTGTGCACTGACTGATTAGATTTAATTAGATGGATACTTTGTCTGACTGATCTCTCAGCTATAGAAAGGATTGGGTTACTTAACCATATCGCCCAAAACATTGCTGGCATGTCTGAATGCGACGGATGGGTGACGCTGTTCTGCATTAAAAACTGCAAGAGTTGGCAAAGTTTTAACGGCCAAAGTGAGAGATATAGAGATCTATTTTAATTGAATTTGTGTCCCGGGAAGACTGTCTAATTCTCCCCATTATCCTAGTCAGAGTCAGTTTAGTGAAATCTGATGCTCCTATGTATGATCCTCACCCTGCTTATGCTCTTAAACTACCACAACCACCTTAAACTAATTTTTTTCCTGTTTTTTTTT